>JACEVL010000024.1:2001046-2031046 GCA_020284085.1 Aporrectodea caliginosa
TAATAAGAATAATAGAGATTTTGAGTGCCGTAGTTCGTAAGCCGTCGATGACTCGAAGCAACGATTCAGTAAGTAAGTAAGTAAGTAAGTAAGTAAGTAAGTAAGGATGGGTTAAGATATTGCAAGGCAGCAAGTGACGAGGCAGGGTATGGTATGGTTGGATTAAGATCTCAAAAATTTGGTAAGATGAGGTAAATTAAGGTTCTTCAATTGTTTACGCCATTTGCCCATGAAACACGAATGACGCTAATTCTTTAATTAACCCTTTACATCAGTGCTTCTCAAAGTGGTGGTCCGCGGACCGGTGCCGGTCCGCGAGCCTTCAGTTGCCGGTTCGCAAAGTGAGTCAAGAAACTGGTCAAATTGTCTCAGAATCAAGAAATGGTGATTATATTTTTAAAAGTCATAACAAAAAACAATTATTAGGCCAGTATTTAAGGGCAACAGAGTCATAGAATTGGCTAAACATGCATTTAAATCAACTTTAATACATAGGCCTAATATTAGTTGAGGAATATATTTAAGATGATCGTAAAAGAGAAATAATAAATTGGGCACCGGTCCTCCTGCCGTGGAAAGAGTGAGACTGAAAGTTAATTGCTGCCGGTTCGTGAGACTGAAAAGTTCGGGAGGCACCGCTTTACATGTTCATTAAAAAACGAAGCGCGTCTATTAATATTTATAGCGCCAGGTAGAAGCTTAAAAGAGGTGTGTAAAAACCGCGCTTCTTCAAATTTAAATGGGGAATAAGATATTTAAAAGAGGTGTGTAACAGACACAGACTGCCTTTCTTGCAACCTGGCAGTTTACCTGCAGGTACGCCGTTCTGGATGTTGGAAGGATTGGCATATTAACAAGGATCATCGGAAAACAGGAAATTCACGAAATTCACCAAACACTCACACAGGAACTAAGCTAACCTTCGGAGTCGGTACATCAAAGGGACACCGATCAAAGGCCTCGCTCGATACACGGCGCCGCGACATAATTATGAAGAGAAACCGGTGCTTCTATTCGGGAAGATCTGAAGAAGTCTAATAATAGTAATTGTAATTAAGTATATTATTACACGAAAGAGATTTGCAATTTGCAAATTGCAAATCTCTTTCGTGTAATAATATACTTAATTGTGTGTGTGTGTGCAATTAACTCTTTCCACGGCAGGAGGACCGGTGCCCAATTTATTATTTCTCTTTTACGATCATCTTAAATATATATATATATATATATATATATATATATATATATATATATATATCACAAGGTCTTCATTCTAATCCTCCGCGTTTTGCAATGGGATTCATACGTCCTACCATGCATATATATATATATATATATATATATATATATATATATATGCATGGTAGGACGTATGAATCCCATATATGGGCACATTATCACATGGGCTTAACATGCCCTACATGTGACGTTGGTTTGGGGCTGCTTCCGCTAGAAAGAGAGAATTTTATCTCTGCATGTCACGCAGGCAAGAATGGTGCCATGTGGTGTTTGTTCGTAGGCCTTAGTTGTTCTGATTTGCTAACAGACAATAATGTGCGTTCGAAGAAGAGCAGTCCCTCCATTCTTATTATAGACAGACAGAGAGAGAGAGAGACAGACAGACAGACAGACAGACAGACATACTTTTCCATTTTTTCTGTTTTTCTGTTTTCTCTGGCACTTATGTGCTCTTTTTTACAGAACTTGAAATATTCAAGTTCATTTTGGTAGCCTTATTTGGCTCTTTTTCTTTTTTTCCTTTTTTGCCTTCTCTGCCTCCTTTATGGCCTTTAGGCTCTTTTTCCAATATTTTTATACAAGGGTTTACATAATTTTTCGTTTTCTACAATAACATGTCATCCTATTTACATGCAGAACCAAACAAAACAAAAGTAATCAAATAATCAAACAAACAATCAACTGACTTAAATAGTCATTAATTATACATATATAATGTAATTTAGCTATAATCAATTTACTCCGCTAGTTTCTTGAATATATTTGATATGATCTGATATGATCATTGTTGATAATTATAGTATTTTTCCTTTCTTAATGCTTTTTACAAGATTATACACTGTATTCTGCAAAACGCCTATTTGACCAATTTGCAATGAAACGCGAGTCCTATAAATAGATAGTGTTTAGCCGTTTTAAAGGTGTCAGATGTCAAAGGCAATTTTAAAGTTAAAACGCGCAGTTAGTGTTTTAGCCTTCGTTATCGGAAATAGCAAAGTTTTAAAGCGCCACCTAAAAACTAATTGAAGGCACCAGTTCATTCACGAGCACTCCGTCTAGTCAGTGGGGCTGTCCAGAGATATAGAAATCCGGTTTCTACGGAGACCAGATGTGACAGAGCGACATCTAGGCAGGCATGCCCAAATGGATACGAACTTTACAATCATACACACTAAAACTGATTTTAACTTGGACGCGTTTATTTTACTGAGTGAGTGAGTGAGCGAGCGTAAATAAGCTAAAATTGAGGTAATTACAGACACCTTTGTTTCGTTTAGAGAGAGAGAGAGAGAGAGAGAGAGAGAGAGAGAGAGAGAGAGAGGAGAGAGAGAGAGAGAGAGAGAGAGAGAAGAGTTAGAGAGAGAGAGAGAGATAACGAGAGAGAGTTTAGAGAGATAGAAAAAGTTTTGATCGAGAGCGGACTTTTGAGACAGACAGACAGACAGACAGACAGACAGACAGATGAGACAGAGCAATTTGAAGATCCTGAGCGCGTGCTACGTGCATCTGCTAGGCGCTTATTGGTGGTATTTAAAAAGTTGATGATGTGTCCCAGTGGTTGCCTAGTTACCAGCGCATTGAATTCGGGATATCTTAGTCTGAAGGTGTCAGCTAGGACCTGATCCTGCCTAATTGCCGGAGCTCTGCTGCTCCACCTAAAGTGTTGTACGAAATGACATAATTATGCAATATTGCTAATATCGCCATCCTTTGATCTTAATTGAAAGTCAAAAACTAACAGTGAGAACTATACAATAGAATTACTCTGGTCCTGTGTTGCTACATCAACGAGGTAAATCTCAGCTTAATCTGACTTTCATTTAGTTTTTTAATTAAATTTCATAGTTTAAAGACATATTGTGGCATCAAAGGCCGTTGACGTTTATAGGAAATAACTTTCAATATTTCTCACTGTTCCGTTGCAAGGCGAATATCCAAAAGTGGCATGTAGGCTACTGATATGGGTGTACTTGGACAGATATCAACTATTGTTTCTACTTATGCAGCTTCCGTTATCATCGTCTACCCACTTACTTTGTAACAACAGGCCCCTTCTCAGCGGGATTAGTCCCTTTTGGGTGCCTATTGTTCTCATTACATTCAAGCATGCTTCATATGTAACTTGGAAACATTCAACTCTATGTTACTGCTTGTCTTTTATTTTAATTTCTCCTGATTGTTTTGTTTTTGTTGTTTTTGGGATCAATAAATTGAATTGAATTTGAATTGAATTGCTGATATGCATTGTGATAACAAAGATCATTAGCGTCGCTCTCCTCCTATATACAAGCTTAGGGCTGGCACTGCAGAGTGCGAGCAGTGGCGGAGTTATAAATGTTAGTAGTAGTTTCAGGTTAACGACACTGTATGATAACAGAGATCATTAACGTCGCCCTCCTCTTTCCAGGCTTGGGCCTGGCACTGCCAAAGTGCGAGCAGTGGCGGAGTTTTAAACTGAAACTACTACCAACGGACTTTGATGTCATATTAAACAACGTTAAAAGACGTTATGACGCGATTTATATTGCTTCTTTCCTAAACGTTTTAAAGGTATACTATGCTAACCGATTTTGACGTTGCTACACAACGTAAACAAATGAGTGAAGTGAGTGAGTGAGTGAGTGAGTGAGTGAGTGAGTGAGTGAGTGAGTGGTGAGTGAGTGAGTGAGTGAGTGAGTGAGTGAGTGAGTGAGTGAGTGAGTGAGTGAGTGAGTGAGTGAGTGTGAGTGAGTGAGTGAGTGAGTGAGTGAGTGAGTGAGTGAGTGAGTGAGTGAGTGAGTGAGTGAGTGAGTGAGTGATTAAGTGAGTGATTAATTAATTAAGCAATTTGGCTTTAATTGCATCCTACAAGCGCACCAAATCATGAAGTGATCATGCCGTAATCATGTTAGCAATCTTAGCATGCAGAAGATGAATCCGTAAGACAGAGACACGCAGCCTATATATGGCATAAAAAAGCAATATGAAAATATTTATGCGTGTGCTGCGTGGTATTTCAAAAGATGATCATGTCTTCAATTGGCTGCATATTTCCCAGCGCAATTGAATTCCGGATATCAGTCTGGGTCTGGCGGTGCCAGTTAGGGACTGATCCTGGCTACTTTTGGGAGCTTTGTTGCCCCACTTCGGATCTGAGTGGCCGTGGAAATCTTTGTTCTGCATCTCGAGGTGAACTTCTTGGAACTTCCTTTGCACGCAATTCAAAGACTCAAAGTCGTGGCTTTTCAGTAATAAAATAATAATAATAATATTTATTCTTTAATGAAGCGCCTGACGTAAGAACTGCATTGTATATGTACATGTTATGACGATTAAACAATTCACCGGAACACAAATTACAGGAGACATAATCAACAAAGTTGCAGTCATGCAAGGCGCAAGCTCATTGTACTTTTGCTGCCACCTAGGGAATGAAGGCATGAGCTAAACACAGAGGCCTTACGGGAATCGAACCGGGTCCGTGAGCACTTCAGGCAAGAATGTTATCCTTTATACTATCCCCCTCCCCGACCACTTGAAATAACCTTCCTTCAGATCTGCGTGCTTTTTAATTTAAACTAGGGACTATGCATGCACCTTTCACAAGAATCTGAAGACTGATCTCTATCGCTGGTGTTGGGCTGGGAGCGCCTCTGAGTAGGTATCTCGGATTGGTAATATATATGTTATCTGAATAAATTAGTGAACGAATGAATGAAAGAAATGAAAATGTCTTCTTAAGTAGAGAACGAAATGACATAGGCCTAAACGACATTGTAAACATTAGCATAGCCGTATTTCGCGCTTAATCGTGCAAAAAATTGTTCTTGTCGACCGTCAATTGTGCTATTATTAACATGATCAATCACAGTATAATAATAATTATTGTTAATTTTCATTGTGTAGAGGCATCGTGTGGCAAAAAGCCGTTGATAACAATCAACCATTTCTATGAATAATTATATGTAATATTTTATTTAATCCAACGTTTAACGTCGTCCTATGACATCAAAGGCCGTTGACGACACTGTTGACCAGCTAATCAAGGAATCCGTGGATGGGTACAGGCATAGTAAAGGGTACAGTGGCTGTGCCTGTACGCAAAAAGGAAAATCATCCTTGGCCGTAGCCTATATTGACGCGTACCGGGCGGTATCTTCATGTACAACTGTGTTCGTTTAACTGTGGGTCAAATTCTTAGACCAACCAGGCGATCTAGATAGACCTAATCAATTTGCAATCAAACACGCGTGTTAAATATATTACATAGCTGATAACCGTTTTAACTGTGTTTAAAGGTGTTTTATGTCAAGCGGCTGGTTGAAAGTCCGTGCCTAAGTGTTTAGCCATTGTAATCCTAAACCGAAGATCAATAGTATAAGCGAAAAGAAATATTGCGAAGTTATGAAATAAACATTTTGGTACGTTCTAGACATATTTCGTTTCAGTAGGTGGCGGTTGTATCGTGGACAACTGGCAGAGCGAGAGGTACCGAGTTAAGATGCCATAGGCTGTATTGAGTTCTGTTAAGACATCATTTAATCTTTCATGGCGTGCTGTGTGCCCTACGCGGCGGTTTGATATCTCGACTTCTTCTCAACCATGTTAGGACGGGCAATTATCTAGTTGTTAATACTGCACAAAAGAATGTTTCGTATTGACTTCCATTATGCTATATTTACAATATTTAAATATCAATATAAGTATCAATTTTCACAGTTGAGCACCATATAGCCAGATTATGCAGTAGGGCCAAACAATCTTTATAATATTATGCTTTGCGCATCATAACAGCCCACGGCTTATATGGCATAAGGCTTCATTATGCCGTGCGAGACACTACGTTGGACCGACTGCTTTACCCAGCACCGAATTGGTGGGTTTTTGTCAAGACAGGAACAAGCTAAAATCAGTAATAAGTAAACTGATCCACCTGCGATACCTTTCCAGCGATACCCAAACCTATGAGCAAATATGTCACTAAGCCGACACCCGACTCTTCACTGCGGTCCTGATAAACCCGGGCATGTTCTGTATTGGCCACTACCACCAAAAAGGCAAATAGTCTATATCCTTAGACCGATAGCACGACCGAATATTACTTAAATTTGATAACCTAATGAAGAAGACTATAATTTTGGTTAGAATCTTGTATTTCTATTAATTGCTTACCTAATAATTATGTAGTCTGTGCACATAATTATAATTCTGTTCGGACCTTCTGTAACCTGCGATCAAGTATTTTCAGTTTAACAACACTGTGCAACAACAAAGATCATTAGCGTCGCCCTCCTCCTTTCTCCAGGCTTGGGACTGGCATTGACAAAGTACTATAAATGCCGCGTTTGTTTTATATATATATAGAGCCGTCTATAACCGTTTTAAAGGTGTTTTATGTCAACGGCTGTTTTATGTGTAGGCTACCACGCGTTCTAAGTGTTTAGCCGTTGTAATCGTTGACCGCAAATTTCCAAAGCGTCATTTAAAAGCAAAGCGCAGGCAACAGTTAATTCACGAGCGCTGCGTCTAGTCAGCTGGGTTGTCCACAGATATCGAATGGGGATCCTGTTGCCATGGAGACCAGATGTGGCAGAGCGACATCTATTGGCAAACATGACCGTATCGATCCGAAGTTTATAATTAAACACAAAGAGGCTGATTTTAATTTCGGATTTATACCTCAGTAATAAAATACGGCAAAGTTAAGTCGAGGTTTCACGCCCAGAGTGTCAAAAGATGTCGCTTATCAGTAATTACATGTGTAATCCACCTTAAAATCACCGCGTAGGGGACCCTGGGCAAGTCCTTCACTCGCAATTGCTCATGCGCTTCGGCGTGAAACTCCGATTCAGCGTTCGCGCAGTAGTCGGGAGCGCCTCTGAATGGGAAATCTGGTTGGGGCGCTATAACAAGTGTTCAAATACAATACAATACAATACAATACAATAACGTTAAAATCGGCGTTTTTACATAAGAAACCTTTAAAACGCTTTCTCAGAGATATATATATATATTTTTCTGACACTTGTTTAAACATTGTCAGAATGGAACTTTCCGTCAATCATGGCTTTCATTGCCAAAATTTGTTGTTAAACTGAGATTATATTGAGCTGTAATATGCCAAAAATAATCTTTGTCGGCGGCAACGGCCAATGTTGCCAAAATTTGTTGTTAAACTGAGATTATCATTTCGCTTAATCGTTTTGTAAAACCTAACAGTAAGAACTGTGGGCCTACAAAAGTTCTTCATTCGGCGTCTACAGACTATTGCTTGTACCGGTATTTCATTTTTTTATTTCGAATAACTATAATAATGCAGAAATAATAATAATAATAATAATAATAATAATAATAATAATAATAATAATAATAATAATAATAATAATAATAATAATAATAATACTAGGGCCTACTACTACTACTACTACTGCTGCTGCTGCTGCTGCTGCTGCTGCTGCTGCTGCTGCTGCTGCTGCTGCTGCTGCTGCTGCTGCTGCTGATGATGATGATGATGATGATGATGATGATGATGATGATGATGATGAAAAAGTTAATAATAATAATAATAATAATAATAATAATAATAATAATAATAATAATAATAATAATAATAATAATAATAATAATGTAATAATACTTCTTATAGCAGTAAAGATAGCAATAATTTAGTTTCTAACCTGATGTCAAACTTTCGAATTATGATTTAAAAAGTCGCTGATCCGTGGATGGCATAAGATGCTATGATGGAGACTACCTGAGATCCTGAGTGGCCGAGTGGGTTGGTAGCCCGCTCTCCACGCCGGCGGCCCGGGTTCGATTCCTGGTCGGTCGGTTTATCAGAGATTAATTTCTCGGATCTTTACTGCGGGTGGCTCGGTCGCAATATAAACGTGGAGTACAATACAATACAATACAACACAACACTACACAACTGGGGCGCGGTGGTATAGGGGTATGTTCGGTGCCTTGCAGCCTCTGAATGGGCAAGTCCTTCACTCGCAATTGCTCTGTGAAACTCCGATTCAGCGTCCGCGCAGTAGTCAGGGGAGCGCTCTGAATAGGCAATACAATAACAACAAATACAATACAATACAATACAATACCACTCTGTCCATATGGGACCCATATTCCCATCTGGGACCCGTTTAGAGCCCACAATTTATGGGTCCCATCTAATGCCCATGTAATTGGAAGCTTCTAAAGCGCCGTGTCTAATATAATCAAGGCACCAACCGATGGCGCACCAAAACCAAACCGTAATGAGACAGAGAAGGATTGGATAGGAAAGTTTATATTGGCAGAGTCGGGTTTCAGCGTAGGATTAATATATCAAGCTTGATGCGGGGAAAACTGCACAGGATGCGGCCGTGGCACAAACGCATTGAGTACAAGAGCTTAATGCTTGTGCATCGTAATCGTAATCTCCAATCTTCTAAAGCGCCACTCGAAAGCCAAGCGCAGGGCATCAGCTTATTCACGAGCGCTGCGTCTAGTCAGAGGGTTTGTCCAAAAGAGTAGTCAGAGGTAGTTCCGAGTCCGGTTTCCAGAGGATCAGAGAGGGCACAGCAGATATTAAGGTGAGTGTCTTTTAGGTCGAGGATTGGAAGGTGCAGGATCAGGTGAGTCAATGTAAAAGTTCTTGAAAAGGAGAGAGTTTCGAGTGGAAAGCCTAGGGGTGATGGATAGAGGAGCCTGAGGTAGATGATGGTGGATGATTGGCAATGATGGTGGATGATCATTGGCGATGATGGTGGAGGAACCGAAAAAGTGCGGAATTCAGGAGGTAGATCGTTCCAGAGACGTGGTGCAGTTGATGGATATTGCTCGGCTGGAGAACTTTAGATGACTAGTGACCGGGGGTCGAGAAAGAGTGAGAACCGAGGATGATCGGGTAGAGCGGGTTGGCTAGATGGTGAGTTGTTCGCGGAGATATCTGCGCTTGGAGTATTGTAGGGAGTTGTAGTTAGCGAGAGGACTTTGAAGTGAATTCGCTCTGGGATTTTTAACCAATGTGCATAGTTGCCTTGAGATATTATGAGCTCCATCTTCTCTCAGGGAGTAGTGTAGATTTTTTTCTTACGCCAACCAGAACATCCACAGCGCAGCACAGAAGCAGAGAACCTTCGCTGTGGTCGGTCCTACTTTCTATAATAGTTGAGCCCTTTAGAGTGACAGTGGACCAAGTACATAGAATTTTCATAGTACTTGGTCCACTGTTACTCTAAACTCTAAAGGTCTCAGTTTACCTATGGCATCTTAAGTCTTTCTCTACCTCTGTTCCGTAGGCAATTTGAAAACCACTTCGTTCAATCCTGATTTTCCTGAGACACTGTATACGATTGGTTAGAGCGGTCGCCTGGTAACGCGAAGAGTACGGGTTCGATCCTCCTCCCCCTTTCCTCAGACGGTTAATGTGTAGGTACCTAGAGCAAGTCCTTCACTCACAATTGCTCAGAGCCATCGATTGATGCTTCATCAAAAGACAGTCGTTTTTAATAAAAGCTCTATTATTCTGCTCTTACTAAGCTATTACTAAGCTATTACCCCATACTATAATATCATATTTTTTCTAAAGTATGTACACCTACAACGTTATGTCTGTTGTCAACACAATAAACGAATATGTGATGATTAAAAATCGCATTTACATAAAATCAGGATAACGATTAACTAAATGACACCAGATATTAGAATAGTACTTACGCGAGCGACTGACAGAAGAGAGAGAGAGAGACAGACAGACAAGCGACGTTCAGTATAACGAGCGCCTTGTGTACGTCTGATGAACGAGTGTCGTATTATAAGGACCAGGCAGCAGCGTCGGTGTTTGGCTGCCGGCGACGAAGGGACCTCGCCCGTAGCCCGCATGCGCTTGCGTCGTGGAGTCGTCGGTCGGTGAGTGAGACAGAGGGAAGATGGTAGGTGTAGGATTGGGACGGAAAGACGGGTGGGGAGTGATAGACTGGTTAGGAGAGAGAGAGAGAGAGAGAGAGAGAGAGAGACAGACAGACAGACAGACAGACAGACAGACAGACGGACAGACAGACAGACAGAGAGACACAGACAGACAGACAGAGAGACACAGACAGACAGAGAGAGACAGAGACAGAGACAGAAAGACAGAAAGACAGAGACAGAGACAGATAGAGAGACAGACAGACAGACAGAGACACAGACACAGACAGAGACACAGACAGGGAGAGACACACAGAGACACAGACACAGAGACACAGAGAGACACAGAGAGACACAGAGACAGAGAGACAGAGTGACAGTGACAGAGAGAGTGAGAGAGACAGAGAGAATGACAGATACATAGACAGAGACAGAGACAGAGAGAGACAGTGACAGAGACAGTGACAGAGACAGAGACAGTGACAGTGACAGAGAGAGACAGTGACAGAGAGAGAGACAGTGACAGAGAGAGTGACAGAGACAGAGACAGAGACAGAGGGAGAGACAGAGACAGAGGAAGAGACAGAGAGGGTCGGACCGACGGACAGACAGAGACAGAGAGAAAGGGAGGGAGTGGGACTGAAGGGGGAAAAGCTGGCTGGAGGACCAGGGGATCAGATACGGGAAGGATTGGTGGGATGATCAGATTAGATTAGTAACTGTCTCAGAGGAGTTGGAGGTTCGAACCGTTCTTTTACAAGACGAGCGCTCTCACGGTTCATACCAATCGTATATGGTTTGTTTTGTTGCTGTTTAACGACACGGTGTCATAACAAAGATGATTAGCATCGCCCCCTTCTTTTTCAAGACTTGGGACTGGCACTACCACAGTTAGGGTAGTGGCGGAGTTCATTCGTTATATAGTGTTCACTTACCCTTTTTTAGTATTATTATCGTTTGGGGTGTCCCATTTAACGGGAGCTTATGACAACAGATTTATTGCCGCCGACAAAGAATCGTTTGTGTCCGAAATTTATATAGCATCAATTGACACCGTTTTAAAGGTGTCTAAAGCGAAGGCTCTTACCAATCGGCCACCATGTCCCACGCATCTAACCCATCTATGATAATGGCTCAATTGAAGTCATTATAATAGATTTGATTCGATTGGATAACAGTAGACATGGCGCTATATAAATTCTTGTTTTAACACCGAATCCACTTCAAAGAACGTGATGGCAACACGATGACACAGTCATCTCTTTCCGATCCTCTTATGTCAACATGGAGTGCAGAGGGTTCTAGTAGGAACAAGGGGATTGTTAGCCTATACACTTCCGTTGGATCGGTTACCAAGTGCAGTGGGATGGTTTTACCGCCTGGAAAAACAAGTGGACCGTTGACGATTGCGAATGATTGGAGATAAAAGCAGAGCTGACGGCTTCCCCTGAGGGAAACCCGTATGACTGTTGGGTAGACGGAGTAGGGAATTGGGGGTAATTAGTTGCTTAGTCTGTTTGCCTGACCTGCTCTTGTTTCGTTTGCGGACGTATCGTGTTCTCTACGGTACGCTCATTTGTCACGATCTCCATGTCTGCCCTTTGGCTCTGTCTGTCTGTCTCTGACTGTCTGTCACTGTCTCTCTTTGTCGCTGTATCTCTCTCTGCCATAAACAGAGAGAAAGCGATAGAGAAAGCGAGAGAGAGGCTAAGGGTAGAGAGAGAACGACAGACAGATAGACAGACTACACACAGACAGAGATAGACTAACATACTAACATACAGGCAGACAGGCAGACGATCTGCATGCCCCCTGTCTTTGTCTGTCTGTACGTCTCTCTCTCTCTCTCTCTCTCTCTCTCTCTCTCTCTCTCGGTCTCTCTGTCTCTGTGTTTGCTCTCTCTCAGTCTGTTTCTGTGTCTGTCTCAGTCTCTGTCTGTCTCTCTTTGTCTCTCTGTCTATCTGTCTCCCTCTCAGCCGGTGACGGGCAATTCGGACAGGACAATTCGGAGCCGGACAGTTCGGAGCCTGGCAATTCGGAGCGGATCATTCACAGCGAATTGAAGATTGTGTGAACTGACGGGACTCTTACGGCGAAAACACATTTATTTAGAACTTATTTAGTGGCACCAAACAAATCGTTCTGTGATCTCCTAGACTCTGTGAAATAATAGCATCTTACCGCACGAATAGAAGATCCTGCGAACTTAAAATTTAAAAAGAATAGAAATAATTCTTTCGTAAATAGAAGTTAGATTGATGGAAAAAATTGGCTAAATAGAAGTTGGATTGATGAGAATAATTGTTACCTAAATACGAGTTGGATTGACGAAAATAATTATTGCACAAACAGAAGTTGGATTGATGAGAATAATTCTCGGCCGCTCCGATTTGTCCGCTCCCAATTATCCGCTCCGAAATGTCCGCTCCGAACCCGCTCAGCCCTACCCCTCTTGCATGCTCTGAGAATGAAAGACAGAGAGACAGATAGACAGACAGAAAAACAAACAGACAGACAGAAAGGCAAAATCTGCGAGGCATAGCCCATTCATCCATTCATCCTTCAATCATTCCCTTTCTCCCTGCTCCTTTCCATTCGTCTATTTGTCTATCTGTCCGTCCGTCCTTCTGTTCGTCTCTGTGTACGTCTATCTATCGTTCCGTCAATGTTCCAGTGGTCCGTGAATTGATAGAACAGTTCCGCTAATGACAATCGTCACGTCACCAAATCGATCCACTGAGACCAAAACCATCAAACGTCAAACTCAAGCACATCTATCTGTCTATCTGTCCGTCCGTCTATCTGTTTATTTATCTGTCTATTTGTCTGTCTGTCTGTCTGTATGTCTGTCTGTATGTCTGTCTGTCTGTGTCTGTCTGTGTGTCTGTCCGTAGTGGTGGTCTGGATGTTGAAATCGCCGCTGGTGTTAGCTGTATACGGAGAGCGAACACGTTTTATTATTATATTCGATATATGTATGCATGTAAGCCTGTATGTATGATGTATGTATGTATATAATTATGCATGTATGTATGTATGTATTTGGCATGATACGTATGCAGTCGCCCTCGTGTTTCAGTGTATGCATGTTTATACATGTATGCATCTACGTATGTATGCATGCATTCAAGTCTTTATATATATATATATATATGTATGTATGTATCTATGTATGTATGTATGTATGTATGTATGTATGTATGTATGTATGTATGTATGTAAGTATGTATGTATGTATGTATATATGTATGGATGTCTGTATGTATTGATGTATGTTTGTATGTATGCATTATGTGTGTATTTATGTATGCATGTATTTATGCTTACATACATATGTATGTATGTATGCATGTGAGTACATACGTATGCATGTATTGTATATTTGCGTCACATATGTAGGCTATGTAGTGGTCCGCGTGTGTCAGTGTCATTCGGCTTTTAGCATTGCGTGTTGTGTATTACTATCGTTTGTCTCCTGCATTCGGATCTATTCCCAAGCGATTCGCTCTGATTGGCTTAGGCATTCGAATTCGGGGTCGTGACCTGCGTGCTCTGGGACATTCCTGCTTCCGACGCGATGGCTTCTGGGTAACCGGTTTTTAAAGGATAGCAGATTGCTCACGGCGTAGGAATCAGATCTGTATCGTTGCGCTGGAAAAAAGTGCGCTGCCAAAGGTGGCCATGAGTTGAATGTGCTTCGCGAAATATAAATTTTTAATGAGGGAAGCGACCATGTATGCAGTACAAGCAAGATGATGTCACAAGCCGACAATTAGTCCAACATACAATGAAAATTAGGAAGACAATGAAGAGTTGTGGAGAGATGCGAATACTGTGCAAGCCATAATATGAAACGCAAACGAGACATACAATGCAAGCGACAATATACAATGCAGAGAACTGTATGCTATGCACACGACAACATGCATTTCAGAGAAATGTATGCTATGCCAACGACAATATACAATGCAGAGAACGGTATACTATGCAAACGACAATATACAATGCAGAGAAATGTATACTATGCAAACGACAATATGCAATGCAGAGAACTGTATGCTATGCAAACGACAATATACATTGCAGAGAACCTTTCATGAGAAATGCATTCGCATATGCAAACGGCAATATGCAATGCCTCCCATAGCATATATATATAGAATACATATATACAATAAACACGGTTCTCCACAGTGTATATTGCGCAGAGTTTAATCGACCAAATACGAATCGGAGTTCTGTATGCAAAGCAAACAATGTCAGGCACCGCAAACAAAGCCGTGCGGCTCGTGTTGTTTGAGCGAGTCTTTCGAAGGTCAGCGCCCGGCTTTAGACGGCGCTGCGGGGAAAATGATAGATGCGTCAAGATAATTGGTCGACGAAGGTCCACTTGGTGGACGGACTGGTCGACACTCCATCCGACCCTAGATGTCACACATCGATGGATAGATGGGTGAGTGAGCGGATGGGTTGATGGGCGGTTGGGTGGATGAAGCATGTACGGAAATAGATGGATAGATGGATTAATGGAGGGATGAATGCACGGGTTAATGGATGGATGGATAGAATGAATGAATGAATAGATGGATGTATGAATGAATTTGTGGATGAATGGGGGATGGGGATGGATGGATGGATGAATGGAGGACGGAATGGATGGATGTGAATGGTTGGATGGATGGATGAAGGCATGGATTGATAGATGGATGAATGCATGGGTTGATGGATGGATGGGTGGATGAATGGATTAATAGTTGATGAAGCATGGAATTGATATGGATGGATGGATGAATGTACGGGTTGATAGATGTATGGATGGATGGATGGATGAATGAATGGATGTATGAGTTGATAGATGGATGCACGGTTGGATGCATGGATAGATGGATGCAAAGATGGATAGATGTATGGGTTGATGAATGTGTATGATGGATGGATGGCTGGATGAATGGATGGATGATGGTATGGAGATGGATGGATGGATGGATGGATGGATGGATGGATGGATGGATGGATGGATGGATGGATGGATGGATGGATGGATGGATGGATGGATGGATGGATGGTTGATGGATGGGTTGATGGATGGATGGTTGGATGGATGGATGATGGATGGATGGATGGATACATGGATGGATGGATGGATGGATGGATGGATGGTTGGGTTGATGAAGCATGGAATTGATATGGATGGATGGATGAATGTATGGGTTGATGGATGGATGGATGGATGGATGGATGGATGGATGGATGACCTGGATGGATGGATGGATGGATGGATGGATGGATGGATGGATGGATGGATGGATGGATGGATGGATGGATGGATGGATGGATGGATGAATGAATGGATGTATGAGTTGATAAATGGATGCACGGTTGGATGGATGGATAGATGGATGGAAAGATGGATAGATGTATGGGTTGATGAATGTGTATGATGGATGGATGGCTGGATGAATGGATGGATGAAAGTATGGGTTGATGGATGGATGGTTGTATGGATGGATGGATGGATGGATGATGGATGAATGGGTTGATGGATGGATGGATGGATGGATGGACATATCATTTCTCCTGCCTACTATTCTTTCTCTTTCATTTAGTGTCTCTCACCCTTTCTTACTCCCCTATCGCCCATTCTCCTTCCATCATTTCCTTTTCTACCCATGCATTCATCTCCACTTCCCTCCCCTTCCTCCATCTTCCTCCTCCTCCAAATTCCTCACCCCTCCCCATCCTCACCGGAACAATATTATCGGACGGCAATGCCGCTGATCAAAGGTAAACAGGGCGCAATCTGCATCTACTTCCGGCACACGTGACCGGTCATGCGCCGTCGCCTCTGACATCATTTCCATCAGAATGTCGATTATGATTGACAAAGCCTCGAATATTGACAATCGTTGCCAACGACGACCGTTGCTAGGCGACGTATGACGTTTTTCGCCGTCGAACTCATAAATCTTTTTCGTCCTGACCAGTGCGCTTGGTGCCTCGGACGTCCTCTGATCGACCCAAGTCGAGTAGCGGGTCAAGTCCATTGTGGACGGGACACTGGTCGAAAGCGGTTGAGGCGTGGGTCGTATGCAGTCGACCTGTAAAGCTTCTTTGGTAGACCCACGGGTCTTTTCGGGTCGACCCTCGGGTCGTGTTCTGTTGATCAAGGGGTTCTTCTCTCGTCGAAGCATAGGTCTTCTCCGATTGACTCTATTGATCGATCAAAGGGTCTTTAATTTTTTGACCCATGGAATTGTGCGGATTGAGCCAAAGGTCTTGTTTTGTCGATCAAAGGGTCTTTAATATTTTGACCCATGGAATTGTACGGATCGAGCCAAAGGTCTTGTTTCGACGATAAAGAGGTCTCATTTGATCGACCGAAAGGTTTTGTCGGGTCGACCCACACTCATGTTCTCTGTCGATAAAGCAGTCTTGTCTGGTCGACCCACACGTCTTTCGGATCGACCCAGAATCTTCACTCGTCGATCCAAGGGTCGTGGGTGGGAAGAAAGAGAGGATGGAGAAGAGACGGAAAGGTAGGGGGTCACGTCCGCTGGGCCTGTCACCGGCGCAGGAAAACGGAATCGCGACAGGGCTTGACGGGAATGGCACCTCCCGTTTAAATCCCGCGAGACTTTGGTCGTACTGCGACTAGCTCAGCGTCTGATGAGATAATTAGTTGGACGGATGGGACGAGAGGGGAGTGGGTTGGGGTTGGGGAAGCAACTGTAACTGCAATGGCCATTTATAAAGCGCCGCTCACTGGGTAAGACATGATGTCGGAGGCGCGCTGTGCATTCGGTGTTAAATGTCTGTAATATGCCCAAAGCTAATCTTTGTCGGCGGCAACGGCCTGTGTTGTCATAAGCTGCCGTTAAACTGTGGATCCAATCCAGGAGATTAATGAAAGACATTAACCTGAGTAATCTCGAATTAGCAATAAATTGGAACTGAAAATCTACAGACTAAGATTGGGGGAGGTTAACGCTTAATGAGACATTTCTATTTCTCCGCCACTGTTTGCACTCTGACAGTGCCAGTCCCAAGCCTGGATAAAGGAGGAGGGCGACGCTAATGATCTTTGTTATCACCTACGTGGGGCGCGGTGGTATAGGGGCATGTTCGGTGCCTTGCAGCCGGAGGGTTGCGGGTTCGAATCCACCCAAAGCCGCCGCGTTGGGACCCTGGGCAAGTCCTTCACTCGCTCACTTCACTCAGGCGCTTAGGCGTGAAATTCCGATTCACTGTCCGCGCTGTAGTCGGGAGCGCCTCTGAGTAGAAATCTTGAAAAGGCGCTATAACAAGTGCTCATACATACATACACACAGTATTGTTAAACTGAAACTACTGCTACTCGAATGATTGTGCACAACTTGTCGAGTAAATGAAAATGAAATTGTGTAGAGTCCAAGTTGTTGGTCAGTAAGACACACATTCTAAACGAGCTATATGTTGATATTTCTTGCATGTACTGATTGATTACTAATGTAAAAATTTTACTAAAATAATAACCGTAAAGCTGTATCAAAATGAAATAGGTTATAGGAATCGCAGGTGAAATTGAAGTGCTCTGCTATATTCATGTCAATAAAATACGATGGAGAACTGTCGTTTTCAACGTGTGCCTATACATGTATTTCTATAGCATTGCTTGATTGCACTGAATAATAGAGCGCTTTCCTTAGGCACCTTAAAAATGGAATCAACTGATGCTATTTATATATGGATAGCACACGAGAGGCGATTAATTAAACATTACTTTATGTGAAAGTTGGAGTAGGGTGTGTCTGAGTCTGTCTGTCTGTTTGTCAATCTGTCTGTCTGTCAATCTGTCTGTATGTCTGTCTGTCTGTTTGTCAAACTGTCTATCTGTCTGTCTTGTCAATCTGTATGTCTTCTTTCCGTATGTCTGTCTGTCTGTTTGTCTGTCCGTCTCCTGATTCTCCCTTATCTTCTCCTAAAGTGAATAGCTAATCTCGTAAACTGTCTCACTCTAGCGATTCTCGTCGTTACGGTCGACTGAGTCTCTCCTCCAAAGACGACGCATCGTTACGGTCCGTCTGAAGTCAGCTTACGACCGATTGGAACGTCTTCGCTCCGATGACAACCAACGATGTGGAACCGCAATGAGTTCTGCTTCAGCGGCTGGTACGCTGTCCATCCAACCGCCTCTATGACTATCCTTGTCTGTTGGTGTGTCTGACCTTCGTCCGTCGTCTGTGCATATGTCTACCTGTCTGTATTCGCCTGTCTGTATGTGTCTCTGTCTGTCTCTCTGGTTGTGTGTCTATGTGTATATCTGTCTGTATGTCAATCCATCTGTCTGTGTGTCTGTTCTTCTGCCTGTCTCTTTGTCTGTTGTCGTTTATCTTTTCTGCGTATGTCTCTTTGTCTATTCTCTTCTGTGTTTTTGTGTCTATATGTAAATCTTTCTAACTTTCGGCCTGTATGTCTGTCTGTCCATTCGTATCTGCGTTTGTAATGTCTATTTCTCTATGACTGCATGTATGACGGATGTATGTAGGAATGTATGTATGTACGTATTGATTAATGTAATTATGTATGTATGTATGTATGTTCATTCGTCTGCCTGTATGTATGTATGTATGTATGTATATCATGTATGTATGTATGTATGTATGTATGTATCTATGTATGTATGTATGTATGTATGTAGATAGATGTATGTATGTATGTATGTATGTATGTATGTATGTATTTATGTATGTATGTATGTATGTATGTATGTATGTATGTATGTATGTATGTATGTATGTATGTATGTATGTATGTATATGTATGTATGTATGTATGTATGTATGATATGTATTATATATGCATATGTATGTATTATATTATGGCTGGCTGTCTGTCCGTCTGTCTGCCCGTCTGTCTGTCTGTTTGTCTGTTTGTCCGTCCGTCCGTCCGTCTGTCTGTCTCTTAAGTCCGCGTTTCATTCGCAGTTGTTGGATTTGTCCAAATATTTGTTCGGTTGGATGTAAATATTCATGAACGTCGTTGCAAACATCTTAAGAGAACGGAAAGAATGATTGAACTATGACTGAAGCAGAGACGGACGGATGAAGGAGAGAAAAGAAGACCTGATTGATTAATTAATTCGCTCATTAATTCGTTCGTTCATTCGTTTGCTCGTTCGATCATACACGAATCATTCACGCATTCATTCAGACGTTCATACAATCGTTAAATAAATAGATAGATAAATAAAAAAAATAAATAAATATAGATAGATAAATAAATAAATAGATAAATAAAAAATAAATAGACAAACAAATAAATAAATTCATTTACTCATTCATTCAATCATTCACGTATTCATTCAATTATTCACTCGATCATTAAATAAATAGATAAATATATAAATAAATAAAACAAATAAATAAACAAATAAATAAATAAATTTATTTATTCATTCATTCATTCAATCATTTTTGAATAAATAAAGAAATTAATAATTCAATCATTAAATAAATAAACAAATAAACATATAACTAAATTCATTCATTAATTCATTCAATTAGTCTTTCGATTATTCATTCAGCCATGCATCCATTCATTCATTCTCTCACTCACTCATTCGCTTTATAAGTCTTTCTTCGTTGTCCCCATGACATCACGATCTCACGCAATTCACTCAGCCCTGAGAAACAATTCTTTCCACATTCCATCCCACCCTTGGGAAGGAACGCCTAATCGTTCCATCGATCCCCTCGCATCCCCTAAACACTTCACAGGGACCGTTGCCACCAGGCATTTCGACTTTATTCTCTAACCGTGTTCCAATATTGCTTTTCCGTGTACGCCTTCCCCCTCTCCTTGGCTGCTTCCCAGTGAAGAGCCTCCCTTCAAGAACAGCGTGCCACCGGAGGAGGAGGCCGACCGACGGAGGATTAAGGGAACGGAAACATCAAGGACCGCACAGCCCCTTTGGCAGGGGACGACTAACACCGTTAATCGTTTGGGAGCTGCTGTGGGAATTTTTAAAGAAGGCGTACTCCGAGAAACCTAGAAGAAGTCATATATGATATATATATTGCGTTCACTTGATATGTTCTGCATACACACACATATATATATGTGTATATAAAAACTATATATATATATATGTATATATTCAAATGTGTGTGTTTGTGTGTGTGTGCGTGTCGTGTGTGTATGCGTCTAATACAGATCAAGTGAACTCGAGTTCGTACATGTGAGAGCTGGAGTAGGGCGTGTGTGTGATGCGTATGGTTATAGTTGTGTAATATGATGTTAGTAGTGACTAATGTGCGAAGAGACGATCGGTTGTATTCTACAAAGGCGGAAGGATCAAAGAAAATGTAAAATGCGAATGTAAATGTAAGTGCACGCGTTTTAAAGAGACTGAAGGATGGATGGATGGATGGATGGATGGATGGATGGATGGATGGATGGATGGATGGATGGATGGATGGATGGATGGATGGATGGATGGATGGATGGATGGATGGATGGATGGATGGATGGATGGATGGATGGATTGAGTGATGGGTGTCTCTCTCTTTTGTTCTCCCCACTGTGAAATCTACACTAGGCTATACACTAGGGCAGTGGTTCTTAACCTTTTCAAGGGAGCCGAACCCCAAGGGAAATCCATGACCACTCACCGAACCCCTCAAGTTTGAACAACAATTTTTTAACTAGTAATGGGAACAAAAGGAAATAAAAAATTGTACCAAAATGTGATACAATATTAATACATTCAGTACATGAACTACTAACAGTTAACTAACCGTACCAACACTACCAATTGCATCTTAATGTTTCCTTTGTTGTTGCCGTTTAAAATAGCAAATGATTTTTCACTCACACTCACTGACCCAGAATATGTATAATTCATAGTTGTAAAAAACGTTTTTTCGTTTTTATTATTTTCAAAAACGTCGTTTTTTTCGTTTTTATTTCTCGTCTCGTTTTTTTCCGTTTTTTATTTTTATGTAAAAACTTTATTTATTTATTTACTGTCTGTTATTATTTGTTTAATTTTATTCTTGTCTGATATCCCTTACGTTGCTCCGTCCGTTCAAGGATTCATCTAATTTACGTCACTGTTTAGTGTCGTCAGTTGAGAAATAAAATAGCACAGAACAGGAAATAACATAAATTTATAAAAGTTATTTGAATTTCTATGTTTTCCTAAATGCGAAATGTTGTCTTTGTACACAGTAATCTCCAAGTGACTGATAAACTGACTGATATTACTCCATAATATATTATTACGTTCTTATATAAGTCAAAATTGTAAGTACAATTTTTGATTACGTACACTCAAATTTGAAAAGATTTCAGTATTTTTAATAACTCAATTTCTTATTAAACCAAACTTATGAAAAAGAAAATAATTGTTGTAGATTAATGTTACTTGGTGTTTTACTTATAAAGTTATGTTATTTGCTGATTAAAATTAAATTGTGTAAACAAGGTTTTTAATTTAAAAATGGCAGAAAAGATGTAACAAAGTCAATTATTTTCTTTACCGTTTTTTTCTCGTTTTTTTCCGTTTTTTATTATTTTGAAAAAAACGACGTTTTATTTCGTTTTTTATTTTGCTTTTACAGTTTTTACAACTATGGTATAATTGTATATATATGTCAGAGGACCTCTGCTGAACCCCTGGCACTGGCTCACCGAACCCCAGGGGTTCGGTCGAACACTGGTTAAGAAACACTGCACTAGGGTGATTCACGTCACCATGGGGAAAAAATTATTTTTCCTGATTGATCGACATAGTAGATAATTTTGTTCCTTTGGTCTTTCTGAACAATTCAGCAAAATTTTACTGTAATCTATGAATGTTTACTGGTCGCTCAATGCCCTGAAATCTGGGAGGGGTCTATTCGAAGAAACAACGAAATTGCCATTGACGAGACACTGGAATGCAGCAATCCTAATAACATTGGGCAACAATCCTATAAGCAAGAATTATGTACATAGTCATAGGCCATACATAAACAATTAATTCCTACTTTGTTGTATATTACCATGAAGCCTTTTGAATTGTAATATTTATTCTGAGCTGTGACGTCATTGTTAAGAAGTAGGAATAATTTCACATATTTATATAAAAAAATAATAGTTTTTAACCGTATAGGAGTTTTAGACAGTGTGAGAAAGAAAATTAAAAGCATTGTTTTAATACACTTTATGCTGAAATTGAAGTTATTTTAAATACACACGGATCCTTTATCCAAACCACCCTTCACTTTGTCTCGCCGTTTCAGCCTCATAAGAAAGGGCGCTATATAAACCCAATCAGCGGTATGTAGTTGCAAATAGACGTTGCTTGTTGGCGCTTTATATACACGCAATGTCGTCCAGAATTTATCACCGCCAGGGGTCAGGTCTCATAAGCCAAACGAACAGTTCATGTTTACATGTGCACGTATGCCTTTGGTTTTGATGTACTTTTATTATATACTAGCAATTTTTACCCGGCGTTCGCCCGGGTTTTCCCCAGGCGTAATTTTTAACGGCTGCAAATAAAGGCTACTTACTTACTATATTTGCTGATGGGCTTCAAATATTTAAAAAATGTCCATATATCTGAATGGAAACGATATTTAGAGGTGAACATAGTTGCTTTGCCCGTGTACTGCACGGGTTATCTCTACCTTATAATTATAGGCAATATTATTATTTTGTTCCCCGTTCTTTACGGTTTATCTCTACCTGAAATAGGCGTATTATTTTGTTCCCCGTACTACACGGGTTATTTCTAAATTATAATAGGCGTATTATTTGCCGTTGGCCAGCGTGACGTAAGATTGCATATTTAGCCGCGTGACGTAATTTAAGATTGCATATTAATTTTAGTGACGTGGACAAATGGGCATGCTTATAATGTCCATAAATCGGAATTGAAAGCAAATTATGAGCTGAAAGTAATTGGGATGAGATAGAAATTCGAATAGCTAAAGTAAGTTTCGAGTTGCTTTGACCTAGAAAATCGGCAATGGCCGTGGTTGCAAAAAATGTGAGCTTAGTGTAATTAGGTCACCAAATCTGTAAATGGTTGCGCTGACCTAGAAATTCGCCCGTGGCGACTTCTGATTGGTTGCTAGATGCTCCGTGTGACGTAAGATTGCTTATTAAGCATGCGTGACGTGAACAAATGGCCTTACTATGGGCGGTATTGAAATAAGCTCGCTGAAAAGTTAAATTTAAAATGGCCATATATCGGCGTTTAAATAAAATTGCGAACTGAAAATAGTCGCGTTGACCTAGACGTTGCGTAATAATGCTTTGTAAATTTTTCAACTCGCTAAACCGTTCCGTTTCGGAGCCTTTAGCCGGACAGCAATGCATTGCAAACATACATACATACATACGGAAGGACAAACTTTAAGAATTATAGTATAAGATGTTTGGGTTTTCATATGTGTGACATTGTATTCATTCATTCATTGTGAGAATTTGTATAGCGCTCCTTCAAGAAACCTACTCAGAAGCGTTCCCAACCCAGCCACGACTAAAGAAAGAAGACTTGAGTGACTTATAAAACCCCGTAGCGCTGACCAGGAGAAATGTGGTGTGGGATCATTCCAGATGGAGGGACCTACGAGTTACAACTGCGAAAGCTCGGCGTTGTCTAGTAGCCAAGCGAGCCCGTGGAACTGAAAGTTCATCCCCTTGTCGCAGAGCGTTGTACCCGACGCGCTGCTACGTCGTATGTATGTATGTATGTATGTATGTATGTATGTATGTATGTATGTATGTATGTATGTATGTATGTATGTATGTATGTATGTATGTATGTATGTATGTATGTATGTATGTATGTATGTATGTATGAGCACCTGTTATAGCGCCTCTTCAAGATTTCTACTCAGAGGCGCTCCCGACTACAGCGCGGACGCTGAATCGGAGTTTCACGCCGAAGCGCATGAGCGATTTTGAGTGAAGGACTTGCCCAGAGTCCCTACGCGGCGGCGGCTTGAGGTGGATTCGAACCCGCAACCCTCGGGCTGCAAGGCACCGAACATAATTATGTCGACCCTACACCACCGCGCCCCACAATGTATGTATGTATGTATGTATGGATGGATGGATGGATGGATGGATGGATGGATGGATGGATGGATGGATGGATGGATGGATGGATGGATGGATGGATGGATGGATGGATGGATGGATGGATGGATGGATGGATGGATGGATGGATGGATGGATGGATGGATGGATGGATGGATGGATGGATGGATGGATGGATGGATGGATGGATGGATGGATGGATGGATGGATGGATGGATGGATGGATGGATGGATGGATGGATGGATGGATATATGGACGGATTTTCAGTTGCGGTTGTGTTAATCTGAATTTCTAATAAACGAATATTTCATGATGATGTATGAATGTACACGTATGTTTGTAGGCATGCATTCATGCATGTATACATATATATTTTCATGTATGTGTTTATGCATGTGTGTATGTTTATTATCAATTTCGGTCATTGAAGTCTTTCATTGATTCTAGAAATTCGCGACACAAATTGAAACATATAACTCCACACTTTACACCCACACTCACACACATACACACGCATAATATTATATATATATACATATATATAACATGTATGTTATATGATAAATGTAGTATGTACATATTCATAAATACACATAAATAATATGTATATAAAATTATACGATGTCTATACATGGATAAATTTGCGTATTTCGGACATTAACGTCTTTCTTGAATCCTGGAAATTCGCTTCTCAAATTAGAACATTATAACGTCCACACTTTACACCAGGCATGGGCAACTTCTTTTAACAGAGGGCCACTTTAAGGTTTTAAGGGCAGCTCAGGGGCCGTATGCCAATCGCGACCTAATTTTTGCAGATTAATTTGTTCTAGAAAATGAAACGCTATTAATTTTATTCAAACTAAATATTACAGAATAAAGCAAATGAAGATAATTTTTATGACGAATATCTAATTATTCTAATACATTAGTCCTACACTAAAAATAAAAAACGAATGTTTTTATTCAGTTTTAAAAATACATAAAGCTGTTTGTCTGCACTAAGTATCCATTTGCTTGGTGTGCTATATTTAATGTGAGATCGGGTCCTTCTTTTCACGACACAAAACTGAAATGTTTGCTTTAATGTTCGAAGTGGCAATTCGAAGTTCATTGGAGAGATTGTCATCTGTTAGTCTGCATCTGTTTTTGCACTTTGTTATCTTCATCTTTGAGAAGAACTGTTCACAAATATAGGTGCACCGTGCATGGAAGCAGAGCAACCAGTTTCAGGCTATGAAAATTTAAGTGAAGGGCTAGAATCATGATAATTGTACATTTGTTTAGGACCGAATCAGAGGTAGGCCTACCTAACGAAATTTCCTTTCCAACTCACAGTTGCATTGGAGTTCAATCAATTCCATTTGCATGGAGTTTGGTGCTGAATTGGCATCGATGGAAAAGGGAGATTCAAACAATTTAAGTCTAGTTCATGAGCAGTAAATCAGCAAACCTGAACTGGAACTCTACTTTCAATGCAGTTATTTGTTCTGTGCACTTCTTGATATTTGCAGAATCAGTAAACATGGAAAATGCACAGTATTGCCTTTTGATATTTGATTTCCCCAGAGTAGCAACTTCCTTTGAAAAGTTCTGATAGATGGTTTCTAAAGTAGCGAACCTTCCCACTTGTGGTCTTGTTTCATGCAGACAGTAGATTATATTGATGACTGAGTAGTAAACTAGTTGACTATAGACTAGAGGCCGGATTTTTAATAAATGAGAAACAGATGTTTTAATGTCGGTCTATGTACAGAAATTCATTTGTGTAGGGCCGGAATAAAGGTTCCCAAACTAGGACCGGATAAAAGGTCCCCAAAGTGCCATGTACAGTGCTAATATAAAAGACATGCCAAGGGCCGGTTCGAAGGTCCCCGGGGGCGGATCCGGCCCGCAGGCCGCCAGTTGCCCACCCCTGCACATGCACACTCATACCCACACAGAAACACATACACACATAAAATACGCATATACTATATTCACTGTAATATATATATATATATATATATATATATATATATATATATATATATATATATGAATATCCATGTATATACATGTGTGAAATGCGTGTATACTGCTATGTGGTTATTGGTAGAGAAATAACAATGTTCATGTTCATAGATAACAGTTTATTATCACATAACAGGGACGTTCTGATCTTTGCGCTGATGAGATGCCTTTAAGTGTTCCGCTCCATAATCCAGTTGTGTCCATTGGACGGAGTTCATTGGGTGCAGAGGATTTGAAGCTCAATTTTAGGGACGCTGGAAAGAGGAGGAAGAGAGGAAGGGTGAAGGGGGTATCATGGTGGAGAAATAAGCCTAGTCCAGACCGGCTGCATGCCATGGGTATAAAGTGTTGACTTCATTTTTCTTAACCTCGGCATATGACTATGAGGGTTGGCCAGTCCTCTCCCTCGCCGTCTCATCTTCCCATCGACTATGGTGTACGGTCAGTGTACTCATTTCAGCCGAGCATCTTAGAGGGGCGCAGAAATCTCTGCAGAAATTTCTGGATTTCAACCGCCGACCTTACTCCTGACATTCCATCACGCCGACCACAAGACTATTAACCACTGATCCACCACCAACAGCTGGAAATAAACAACGCCGCTGCCCGAACTATGGAAGTGCCAGTCCGAAGGAGGAAAAGGAGGAGGGCTGCCCTATAAATCTTTTTTCGTGACAAATCGTCGTCAAATAGATACTAACAAAACCATCAACAAGCGACCTCACGCGGTCGCTTGTCATTTATCAACGGGTGAAACTAACAGAAGGGGTTTGAGTGGGACTGAAGGGGGAGAAGCTGACTGGAGGACCACGGGATCAGATACGGGGAGAATTGGTGGGATGATCAGATTAGATTAGTAACTGTCTCAAAAAAACCGTTCTCTCCGCGTTACAAGACGAGCGCTCTCACGGTTCATACCAATCGTATACACGGATTGGTTTGTTGCTGTTTAACGACGCTGTGTCACAACAAAGACGATTAGCATCGCCCCCTTCTTTTTCAAGACTTGGGACTGGCACTACCACAGTTAGGGTAGTGGCGGAGTTCATTCGTATAATTATAGTGTTCACTTATTTTAATGATAGACCCATTTTTGAGTGCGATTTATTAATCGTTTATCGTGTCCGAAATTTATAGCATCAATTGGCACCGTTTTAAAGGTGTCTAAAGCGAAGGCTGTTACCAATCGCCAACCATGTTCCACGCATATAACCCAGCTATGACAATGGCTCAATTGAAGTCATTATAATAGATTTGATTCGATTGGATAACAATAAACCTGGCGCTATATAATTTCTTGTTTTATCACCGATTCCACTTCAAAGAACTTGAAAGCAACACGATGAAACAGTCATCTCTTTCCCCTCCTCTTATGTCAACATGCAGTGCAGATGGCTGTAGTAGGAACAAGGGGATTGTTAGCCTATTATACACTTCCGTTGGATCGGTTACCAAGTGCAGTGGGATGGTTTTACCGCCTGGCAAAACAAGAGACCGTTGACGATTGCGAATGATTGGAGATAAAAGCAGAGTTGGCGGCTTCCCCCGAGGGAAACCCGTATGACTGTTGGGTAGACGGAGTAGGGAATTGGGGGTAATTAGTTGCTTAGTCTGTTTGCCTGACCTGCTCTTGTTTCGTTTGTGGACGTATCGTGTTCTCTACGGTACGCTCATTTGTCACGATCTCAATGTCTGCCCATTGTCTCTGTCTGCCTGTCTCTGACTGTCTGTCACTGTCTCTCTTTGTCGCTGTATCTCTCTCTGCCCTAAACAGAGAGAAAGCGATAGAGAAAGCGAGAGAGACGCTAAGGGTAGAGAGAGAACGACAGACAGATAGACAGACTACACACAGACAGAGATAGACTAACATACATACATACAGGTAGACAGGCAGACGATCAAGGGCGCAACCACGGTCCAGAAGTTGGGGGGACCTACTAGAATGTGTGAGTGGGGGTGGAATTGCGAGCGCCGAAGGCGCGAAGTTGCGATTGCCGAAGGCAAGAAGCCCGTAACGACTAGGCCACTAGGGGGTATGGGGAGCGTCGTAAGCTCCCCATCGGGGTCTGGGGCGGAGCCCCAGAAGCCGACGCAATTTTGAGCATATGATGCCAAATGGAGTACATGTTGGGCTTTAATTTACCTCAAATTTTTCACCGATGATTTCGATATAAAAGTACCTAGAACATCTAGATCTGTGAAAAATGTGACTTTATTATATGAATAAACTGAACTTGACAAGGGTTTAAGAGAATTGAACGGAAAAGAGTAGAATAAGCTCTAGAACAGTGTTTGTCAAAACTAGGAAAATCGGAAGGGAGCAAGCCTGAACGGGTCAATTTTCTCAGAATACCGTTAAGGCGTTTACGTTCCCCGACAGTGGCAAATCCCCACCAAACAGAGGAGGCATAAAGTAGCCGTGCGAGGGTAGTATAGCTCTAACAACGTCAAAGACACGTTGACCGTGGTGACCAAAACACGTAGCCGAACATGGATTGTCGGGCTTTGCAGCATATTTTGACAATGTGTGCCCCAAAACCAATCCGATCAGAGATGGTGACACCCAAAATAACCATCTCCTGGACCCTCTCGATGCCAGGGATGAGAGGAGGTGGCAATAGGTTTGGACCTCGGCAGTTTGACAACCATTTCTCTGGTCTTAGCATGATTTAATTTAAGATTGCTAATGGATGCCCACTTTGAGATATGGTCAAGTTAAGAAAGAGTGCTGTCAATGCAGGAAGCAGGGACCAGCAAGTAGCTATCGTCGGCATATTTAGTGAGACGGTTTTCACTGTATCTATATAGATTTAAGGCTAGAAATGGCTATGATAAAATCAGTAGGTCCAAGGCCAGAGCCTTATACTATACTGGCATTAATGGTACAGATGGGATAGATCACGGACGGCAAGAAGCTCCTAACCACTGTCTATATGGGGTATGGGGGAGCGTCGTAAGTTCCCCCATCGGTTGAGCCCCAGAAGCCGACGCAATTTTGAGCATTTAATACCAAATGGAGTGCATTTTGGGCTCTTGTTTGCCTCACAATTTTCAAAAGTTGGGGGGACGGTCCCAAGCTGTTCGAAAGTTGGGGGGACGCGTCCCACGGGTCCCATAGGGTGGTTGCGCCTATGCAGACGATCTGCATGTCCCTGTCTTTGTCTGTCTGTCTATCTCTCACTCTGGCTCGGTCTGTGTGTTTCTGTGTTTGTCTCAGTCTCTTTGTCTCAGTCTCTCTGTCACTCACTCTCTATGTATATCTGTCTGTCTCCCTCTCAGCCGGTGACCGGACAGTTCGGAGCTGGGCAATTCGGAGCGGATAATTCGCAGCGAATTGAAGATTGTGTGATCTGACAGGACTCTTACGGCGAAAAGACATTTATTTAGTATTTAGTGACACCAAACAAATCGTTCTGTGATCTCCCAGACTCTGTGAAATAATAGCATCTTACCGCGCGAATAGAAGATCCTGCGAACTTAAAACTTAAATAGAAGAAAAATAAGTTGGATTGATGAGAATAATTCTTGGCCGCTCCGATTTGTCCGCTCCGAATTGTTCGCTCGAATTGTCCGGCTCCGAATTGCTCTAGAACCCGCTCAACCCTACCCCTCTTGCATGCTCTGAGAGTGATAGACCGACAGAAAAACAAACAGACAGACAGACAGAAAAGCAAAATCTGCGAGGCATATCCCATTCATCCATTCATCCTTCAATCATTCTCTTCCTCCCTGCTCCTTTCCATTCGTCTATTTGTCTATCTGTCCGTCCGTCCGTCTGTTCGTCTGTGTGTACGTCTATC
>JACEVL010000024.1:2036046-2148546 GCA_020284085.1 Aporrectodea caliginosa
CTATAGTCGCGACCGGCAGCCATGGGTATAAAGTGTTATCGACATCATTTTTCTAAACCTCGGCATATGACTATGAGGGTTGGCCAGTCCTCTTCCTCGCCGTCTCATCTTCCCATCGACATTGGTGTATACGGTCAGTGTACTCATTACATCGGAGCAGCTTATGGGGCGAAGAAATCTCTGCACAAATTTCTGGATTTGAACCGCCGACCTTACTCCTGACATTCCATCACGCCGACCACAAGACTATTAACCACTGATCCACCACCAACAGCTGGAAATAAACAACGCCGCTGCCCGAACTATGGAAGTGCCAGTCCGAAGGAGGAAAAGGAGGAGGGCTGCCCTATAAATCTTTTTTCGTGACAAATCGTCGTCAAATAGATACTAACAAAACCATCAACAAGCGACCTCACGCGGTCGCTTGTCATTTATCAACGGGTGAAACTAACAGAAGGGGTTTGAGTGGGACTGAAGGGGGAGAAGCTGACTGGAGGACCACGGGATCAGATACGGGGAGAATTGGTGGGATGATCAGATTAGATTAGTAACTGTCTCAAAAAAACCGTTCTCTCCGCGTTACAAGACGAGCGCTCTCACGGTTCATACCAATCGTATACACGGATTGGTTTGTTGCTGTTTAACGACGCTGTGTCACAACAAAGACGATTAGCATCGCCCCCTTCTTTTTCAAGACTTGGGACTGGCACTACCACAGTTAGGGTAGTGGCGGAGTTCATTCGTATAATTATAGTGTTCACTTATTTTAATGATAGACCCATTTTTGAGTGCGATTTATTAATCGTTTATCGTGTCCGAAATTTATAGCATCAATTGGCACCGTTTTAAAGGTGTCTAAAGCGAAGGCTGTTACCAATCGCCAACCATGTTCCACGCATATAACCCAGCTATGACAATGGCTCAATTGAAGTCATTATAATAGATTTGATTCGATTGGATAACAATAAACCTGGCGCTATATAATTTCTTGTTTTATCACCGATTGCACTTCAAAGAACTTGAAAGCAGCACGATGAAACAGTCATCTCTTTCCCCTCCTCTTATGTCAACATGCAGTGCAGATGGCTGTAGTAGGAACAAGGGGATTGTTAGCCTATTATACACTTCCGTTGGATCGGTTACCAAGTGCAGTGGGATGGTTTTACCGCCTGGCAAAACAAGAGACCGTTGACGATTGCGAATGATTGGAGAAAAAAGCGACGCTGGCGGCTTTCCCCGAGGGAAACCCGTATGACTGTTTACACAGTGAACTGTGAATCTTATGCGATGCACTGTGGATGTAAATGTAATCGTAATCTGACATTTAAAATGTAATTGTAATCAGACATTTATAAAGCGTCAGTTCAAGAAACACTCATGAGTGGCACTCGCAACCCGAACCAGTCATGTGACTATTCAATAATACAGACTTAAGGCACTTGCGAAACTGAGACAGACTGAGGAGCTCAAGCTGTGGCCACAACACAATCGATTGCTGGCATTGTGCTACTAGCTTGTATTTCACAGTCCAGCATTGAAGCTTTGCTGTAGTCGGTCCATCTTTCGGGAATAGGCTGAATAGTAACCTATGACGTGAGTTTGTTCTTCCATTGCCTTTGTAAGCACTTGAAAACCGTTACGTTTGTGGTCCTGTGTTGTCAAGGTAGGATTACCTTTGAGGAGTATATTTAGCTGGTGCTGTACAAATTCCTGATTACGAATGTGCATGTGGGACAATGGACAGAAGTTTGGTTGTAGATTTTTACGAGAATTATTCCTGGTAGAGCTGAATGATTGTCTTTTGTTCTGTGCATGGCGGAGTCGAAGTCTCGTGTTCAAAGTCTCATGGTTGAAGTCTCATGGTCTTTTGCTGCTGCATCTTGAGTTTGAAGCCCAGCTTGTGAAGTCATCAAATAAACGATTGTGTTGTTACCACTGTCAATTTTTTCTCCATAAAAAACTGCAGCAGTCACTGATATCAATGACATTCAAGTAACAGTTTAGAGTAACCCTCTAAGCGATCATTTTCTCCAGTTGTGTCAGCGTGTAGATGTGTTTGACCCACACTAAGAGAAATACAGTTAAACCGAAGAACACAACAGTCTTTTGACCCACGCAGTCTTTCTCACGCCTCGCCTCCGTGACCCTCGTCCAAATCGCAGGCACAGACATGGGGTAGATATTATGCCCATTCTTCACCCAAGTGGCCAGTTTACACCGGGTCATCTGTCGCTGATCCTCAGCAACCCCTACGATCTGCGTGTAGATGATTCCAGCCGCCACTCGACAAATCCCCGAAACAAACACATCTTCCATAGGCAGAAAGATGACATCATTTGCCACGGATATGACCTCGTCGACCGCCAACCGCGACAGAACGTACCCCGGACCCGAACAATACGTCGGATAGTACTGCTCCGGGTACATCGAGTATGGAACATAGAACTTAGACCCATCTCTCCTGTCCGGCATCACCGTAAAGCAGTAACCGCCTACAAACCGTGAAGCCCTTACATTGATCAAATAGTCGACAAATCGCTGCGGGACGTTGAAACCATCATCGTCCGTTTTAAGAACATACTTCGCAGAGAGACAGAATCGACGAGCCCACGTCAGACCCATCATGGTCTTGTTCGTCAGCCACTTGTAATCGTCTTTGAAATCCGCTTGGACTACATCGCCGTAGTTTTCCAGTTCGTAGCGGACCTGGTAGTTGTAGTTCTTGTCATCGTGAAGTCCGAACATGAAGAGCGTCTTGATCGTCTTACCGCGGTACGTGCTTACGTTCCCCCACGAAGCCCGGATGGCCTGGCGTGCGTCGAGGTTCGCGTGGAACGTTGCGACGAGGATGAGGAGAAAGACATCACTTCCGGCGGATGTACAGAAGTTGCGATTGTCGACGATGAAGTTGAAGGTGAAGTTATTGCACAGCGGGCAGAGTATGTTTGGAAGGAAGAGTGGGCGGAGGTTGAGGTGGTCGAGAATGTAGACCGTCAGCGGGGTGTACCATATGAGGTAGATGATAAGCCAGGCTACTGCAACGGTTGCGGACAGTGCAACAGTTCTCTTTCCTAATTTTCTCAAAGTGGGACTTAGACATGGGTGACCGATAAGGCTCGTTTTCTGTGTGGTCATGGTGTTTGACATGGCGAATGTGCTCGGTCATTTGGATGCAGACAAGTTTGACTGTCATACAGTGGTTCGGCTAATCTCCAAAATCAAACTGAAGTGCAAAGTCTTACATTGAAGGCAGTAACTTTCTATCTCTTATTATCGCTCAATATTTATCAATTTATTTAATTGCTGACAATCGTCTTACCATCGAGTGTTAATAACTCTGTGTTTTAAATCTTAGTTCTTTTTTCATGTTTTAAATTTACTCCATATGCTACAACAGTTTTGTTTCTATCTTTCTATGAAAATGTTAGAACTCTAGATAAACATCATCAACGTCACGCTTGACAGGTTCTATTTAGTTTACCTGGCGGAGGTATGCGCCGTCGTTAGATTCAGACACTATACAACTGCGTTAATATTACACTCCTTATAAAACCAGAAAATCATAATATTTGACGATTTCATAAATAATTATTTTTTCGAGAACACTTGTGAATTAGGCCTACAACTTTAATAAACTTTATTTAATTTTTTTTAAATCTCATGTTTGGCAGGAGCACCTGCCTAACTTACCAGTAACTGTTTATGTATGCCAAATTTAATTAAACTGAATTTAGCCAACAATTTTACATTACAAACTCATGTAGGGGAAAGTGGCCCAAAATGACATAGCTAAGGATTTTTTGCAAGTTTAGCATAATATTTATCGCACAAGTGGGACTTTGTTATCCTGTTTATCAGACACCTAGTGCACTTACATAAATGCAGTGGTCCAAATACTAATAAATATATGAGAACAGAAAAAACCGGCAGTTTTGTAAAAATGCTTGTTCTATGTCATTTTGGGCTATGTGCTGGGCAAAATGACATAGGGTATAGTCTAAAATGACATACACATTTTTGACCCAATTTGTAAGGCTTAAATAAAATGATTACAAGTTATTATTTATAGTAAAATGAAAATTATAACATATTATATTTTATATTTTGATGTTCTGAGACTAACTAAACAGCTGCTGGAACCACAACGCAATTAGGATTTGTTTAAAGAGTTAAACATGTTAGGCCTATCGTGACAAAATACAACACTGACGACTCAGGGACAAGCAGAACTGCAATTCAACTGAAACTGTTACAAGAAAGACAAACACATTTTATACCGATAAACTAAGCAATCATCAGCAAATAAACTGAAGAACTAGGTCAACAACACTACATGAAAAAGCTTCCAATATGTGACTAGCACTTAGCCTATGTATAAAAACTCAAAAATCAATTGCTACAAGTCTGCCAAAACTTGTTGCAGGCCTACTTGATCAGTGCCCAACACATAACAAGAGCGAAGTCTACCTATTCACTACACAAATCACACACAAAAGTTTGTTTTCTTTGAGATCATTCGCAATGTGCCCAGTTGTGGCAAACTGTGCACTTGATCCACGGCTCACGTTCACGTGAGTTGGACAATAAGTCACTGCAAAACAGGCATCTTGGATCTGCATCATCTTCATTTAATTTCTGGCTTGAAGGCCTTGGCTCATTTGCCCTTTTGAAATCATCATGTGGTCCACACCTCTCTTTGGTACTTTTGCATGCAGCTTTGCTCTTTTTCACAGGAACTCTTTTTGTGGCTCCTCCAGACTGAGCTTTCTCGGTCTTACTTTTTTCTGTCTATCTTTTTCACTGTACTTTATGGCTATCATCAGGTACAGGTTGCTTGTCAAAGCCGATGCACCTTCACTTGTCCTCTTACTACGGGATGCAGAGTGTGATGAGGGAGGAAATGGAGACAAATCAACAGCTCGAATTGGTGTACATACACAAGATGTGTTTATTGGAAGCACTGTAGTTTTCTCTGAGTGAGAAATCTGAAGTTTAATGCCTGCAATACCCTCTGTCATCGTAGATGGTTTCTGAGCTACATAATGTTCAGCGTCCGAATGAGTGTCTGGGGTTGAAGTGACACTAGTATCACAAATGGGCTCATACAATTTCTGACAGTGTAGTGGCTGGCTCGAAGTCCTAATGTACCCCGTGGATCGTTGAATTCTTTTGAACCTCATTAGTTTCAACTGCTGTGATAGCTAGCCTCATGTATTCTGAATTCCAACTCTGGCGATCTGGTTTTCTTTTGTATTTGTTCACCATCCTGTATACAACATGTCATAGTGAATTAACGATCGGAGCAAAGATTAGTGATATATAAGTATCAACAATATGTAGGTTTTCAAGTACTCTTTCTATTCTCAAAGGCGCAGCCGAGAAGTGCCCCAAAGTATCTTTCTGACTATATGCGAAAGCCGTTATCTGCGACCTCATCTCGTTCCTTTTGTGCTGCTGATTGGCTAGATCTTTTTGTTCCTAGGACTAGGACTGCCTTGGCTCAACGCCGGGCATTTGCTGTGGTTGGTCCCTCTACTTGGAATGACCTTCCCCTCATTAAGGGCTAAACTAATGACTAGTTTTTCCTCTTTGGTCTCTGGTTCTTTAAAGACGTTTCTTTTCCCCCGGGGTTTTCGTGCTGAGAGCGCTTCTGAATAGTTATTCTGAGAGAGGCGCTATATAAATCTTTAGATACAACACAATACAATACAATACAGACAACTTCTCATATGGCAATAATTACTGCAGTGGATAAAATGACACACCCTATGTCGTTTTACCCAGTATGTCCGGGCAAAACGACACATGTATGTCATATTGCCCGGTGACGTGTATGTCATTTTACCCTGTCTATGGGTGCTAGGTTGAGACCTACCGCTGTAGTCGCGACGAAATGTTCCAAGCTAAAAGTTGTACGGGACTTGATCGACATAATATGCATACCCTTTGCAAAAGACTAAATTCCTCAGTATCTGCACGTACCTTTTTAGCAGCCTTGACTGTCGTAAACTATCAAATTGTATCGCAATGTCACAAATAATCTAAACATCAACCACGCACTTCTGCGCATGCTGCCATATTCGTTCACTAAAAATAGCAACAGCAGGTGCCACGCTCGAGGAAAGTAAGTGAGTAAGTTGACGATATATACTACGGTCCAGCCCACGTGCCACCTATGTCATTTTACCCGAGTATGTCATTTTAGGCTACTTTCCCCTACTAGGATTTTGACGTAAAAATAAAAAAAAATTTGCTGCTGTCACATTTTTCACAGTAAATGTGTTTTTTAAATCTTGAATAACTTTTTTCTTTTATAAATACTTATCAATGTCAGTAGTCCGTGTGTGCCAGTGTAATTTGATTTATTTGAGTCAAACTTATGATTGCTAAGTCCAACCTGATAAATTCAAAAATCTTGTTTTCCAGATATTTTGTATTGCACAGAATGAAAGTTAAAAAATTTAATGACTCCACAAGTTGGTCGAAATATTAAAACAAATTAAAAAATTAATTTTTACTTATTTTGATGATATTCGTTTTATTTTCTGACAGGTTGACAGACCGCAACCAGTTACAATAGAAATGTGTTAAATAATGAAATCAGTATAGGACAAAGGAACAGACAAAGCACGACAGGTGAGACCTAGGGTAAGCGTTTTGATTAGTCATTTTAAATTTTGAAATTGAGGGTAAGTAAGTAAGTATATTCTTTCTTGAACCGGTTGAAGAAGATTCGCACACGGTGTAGGCCTCTAACTAGGATTGGCATTTTTTTGGGTAGATTTCGGGATCCGGATATTTGGCCTGCTTTTTTGACAGAATCCGGATTCCATCCGATTAGCCTAATGGACACTATATCTTTTGCAAAGATATAATAAATTAATAATTACAGATAAACTAAATAATTATGAAAATAACATTTGAAACTGCGTGGCTTAAGAAAGAAGCCGATTGTCCGTCATTTTGTTATGCGTCGACTCATGAAGTGACTCGAGTCGCAACTTCATTATTTTACACGGACTTTCAATGACAAAGATTAAAGATAACCGCATGAACAGTGGTGTAGTGGGAGGGGAACGTGGGGAACGCCGTTCCCCCACTTTTTTCTCACACTATGCAAAATTCTTGCAAGATGGCCCTTTTTGCTTACTTCAATATCCAGGCGTTCCCCCACTTCATTTTTTAGGACTACACTACTGCGCATGAATATAAAAAATTGTAACCGCCAAACTGGTTATTATTTTTTATATTCATGAAGGGAGAAGTTGTTTTTGGCCCCCCAAAAAATCACTTTTTGGTATTTGGATCGGTAATCCTGGGAGGCGCTAAATCCGATTAGTCCCGATTAGGCCTAGTGCAAAATCCGGTCCAAATTTAACATCATCATTCGGCCGAACCAATACATCTCGATGGGCTCAACCTAAATAAAAAAACATCAAGTAATACAAAAATACGAAATCGGTACAATCTGAGACGAATATTCTCAGGTAGGCTACAATTAATGTAACATTCACAGAATAAATTTTCTTCTCATATTAGTGCAGGTTACGTTTAAACAATTTACAAACCACAATTAAAGCACAATCTGCTAAAATAGTATTAAGTATCAATTTAAGTAAAAAAGCAATTTTAAAAGAGAGAACTCGAAGTTGACGGCACGTTGAATACTATAATTTGAAGGATAGCGCTAAAGGAATTTATCACTCTGCTTCCTGTCAGTATACATGTGATTACATAATATTATTATCGTATAATTTGTCGAATTAAAAATGACGAAGGTGCGATTGCCAACTGTTCCAGACAGATCAATAGTCTAACCATCTGTTACATGTTAGTTCTTAAAATTTGCATCGTTTCAATGCAACGGTAGATCCGGTGAATAGAATGTCGATCGAATGTTTCCTGCAATGTCGTTGACCCGTATAAATGGTCCCTTTCAATGTATCCTGGTCGTAGAGATCCTGAGTGGCCGAGTGGGATGGTGCCCGCTCGACACGCCGACGGCCCGGGTTCGATTCCGGGTCGGTCGGTTTATCAAAGATTAATTTCTCGGATCTTTACTGCGGGTGGCTCGGTCGCAATTTAAACGTGGAGTACGAGGTTGCTTTCTGCCTCCGACACTAATCATCTTCGATATGAAAAAGTGTCGTTAAGCCGAAACAATTTATTTATCCTGGTCGTTAGTCTGGCAAGTAGTATGTCCAGTAAATGCCAATGTACCTGTTTTTATATAGCGACCGTATGGCATGGGCCCTGTTAATTTTTCAACGAATTGATTGGGTGAGGTCCTTAACCACCGCTCTCCTTTTAAGTAGGTGCCACGGCATTGAAGGTCCCCGTATGAGGTCGTGCCAACCCGAGATTTAAATCACTGAAATAAGCGACCATCTGCACCTGATCTTATATATAGACACGCAAGAGACGTAACCTACGTTCTAACCAATGTAGTTAACTGGGTTATACTAATGCTATGTTTTTAGTTGTGACAGTTTCATCAATAATACGATGCAAATGGGTTTCAGGAAAGACTGGGTGATTGCATATTAGCTGGTTTCCACAATTTGGTTTTCTTGGATGCTGTAGAAATTTTGAGGTTATGACTGAAGAATACAAATTTAAAGTGTAGTATTGCAATCTACAGTCAGACGCTTTTTCTTGGGCTGTAAACGGGTGATGGACAGTTCTCAAAATTTGGGGAATATAATTTATCGTCTAATCAAAATAATGAATGCCTCTGATTAGTTCTTTCTTGAGGAGGTGCTACAGAAGTTACCACAGAATTTGGTAAACTTGCGCTTTAGGGGTCCCCGATTTTGAAGATTTTCTAATGACAACACAAACCCTAACCCTGACCCTAACCGACCCTCATGACGCTTAACCTGACCCTAACTGACCCTCACGACGCCATTAGTACTAAACTTCTTCCATTGAACTAGGCTGATTATAATACATACTCCTCTCGAATATGGGTGTCATTATTCGGGACCCCTAAAGCGCAAGTTTACCCAGAATATACTAATTAATAGTAATGATTGTGCCATAATATGAACTAAAAATTTCTAAAGTGCTGCCTGAAAGCTAAGTGCAGGGCACCAGCTTATTCATGAGTGCTGAATTAATAAAGAGCGGGTGATTCAGCGCACTACAAACCATCTGATTACTACTGCTTAAAAGTGTTCTTTAGTAATGATTAGGATAAGCAAATTAAGTTACTTAGTCAACCAAGTTACTTACACACGAAGGTGTTTTGCAGGCAGTGAAGTTATGGAACACTGTTTCTAGTTATTACTAAAGATGATAGACATTTTATCCCCCCGTGCTTTATATAGAACCTCATTTTGAGTGCACTCTAAAACATTGCCGGGCTAACTATAGTAATCTTTCTAAATTTTATTGCATAGCAGTGTGTCCATCTGTTTGGGAACCAATAAAAATGAATATAATAATAAGTAGTTGCATGGGTGGAGTACCAGCCTCAACTGGCACCCAGTTGTCCTTACAGCCATTATTTGTCAGTAAGTGAATACCAATGCTAAGTGGGGGTTTAGAAACGGCGTTCTATGGTCAGGTTTACGCCTTAGCTGAATGATCATTTGACCTTCTGACCAAGGAGTGTCTGTACGTAAAGGTTTGTAAATAAGTGTGTTGCCTTCGTTTTTAGTTTTTTTGTCTTTGTAGAGTTCTTTAACTAAATGTATATCTTTATGTTCTTCTAACAACAGGTGATTGTTTGCGATGGGTCAGTTGAAGACAATTGAAGCGTCTTAATTGTTCAACAAGGTCTGCCTCAAGCAATGAAGTTTTCCTATCGCGTTCTTCTGCTGGTCGCATTGGGCGTCTTCGCGGCAGTCGTTTTCGTGGCGTGGCTGACAATTTACGATCGAAAGCAACTGAATGTTCTTCTGCGACAAGAAGTCCATTCCGTAAAACCTTATTCCCAGAGGAGAAGAACGATCGCATTCGTTCCTTCCGAGGTCACCTATGCCGATCGACTCATCCAAGGACATGTCAGAAATCAGACACGAGAGAAACCTAGCGCTGACTTTGTCATATTCCATGAGGCAAAAACGCATTTCAAGACGCTTGACATCCTGACTAAACTCAACGAGGAGGTTGGTGTGAATGGGAAGATGACCTTTGACCAACCGCAGAGGTCAAGGTCTCAGGAGAGAGATGACGAGGGAGATCTCTCCCGGAGGAGACTCCGCGTTATCGTCGTGCCCCACTCGCACAATGATCCCGGTTGGCACAAAACCGTCGACAGTTACTTTACCGATCAGACGAAGAACATCCTGGACAACATGGTCGAAAAGTTGCTGAAATATCCCAAGATGACGTTCGTGTGGGCTGAAACCGTCTTTCTTGCACTCTGGTGGAAAGACTTGAACGAAGAAGTACGTAGCAATGTTCGACAGCTGATCAAGCGACGACAGCTCGAGATTGTCGGCGGCGGATGGATTGTCACGGATGAGGCAAGCTGCCACTATGCTTCGATCATTGATCAGACGATCGAAGGCCACCGTTGGCTTCAGGATAATATCGGTGTCGTTCCGCGGAACTCCTGGTCGCTCGATCCGTTTGGGTATTCGTCCTTCCATCCGTATCTTTACAAGCGAGTCGGTTTCGAAAACGCTGTGATATTGCGAGTGAGCGGACACATGAAATCCCGGTTGGGGGAAGAGAGGGGTATGGAATTCTTCTGGCGTCAGGTGTGGGATCGGGGGAACAAGACGGACATGTTCACGTTGATGATGCCGTACATGCTGTACAATATCAAGTGGTCCTGTGGTCCAGATCCCGACGTCTGCCTCCAGTTTGACTTTCGACAGGTCTTTGGCGAGATCAGCGAATCGAAGGCCGATCCGATTCACGCGGGAAACGTCGACCGCCAGGCAAAGCTGCTTCTGGGGCAATACCAGAAGAAGGCGAGTCTCTATCGACATGGCGTCGTTCTGGTACCGGTGGGGGATGATTTCCGGTATGACCGGAGCGAGGAGTGGGATCAACAGTTCAAGAACTACATGTTGCTTTTCAACTACATCAACGCGAAGAAAGCCTGGAACGTTGAGATACGGTTTGGGACGCTGCAGGACTATTTTGACGAAGTGAAAAAGGTGGTGGCAGAGACGGAAAAGCAACCGGAAGACTTCTTTCCGACGCTGTCTGGCGACTTCTTTCCGTACACCGACCACAGCGACGAATACTGGACCGGTCACTTCACGACCAGGCCATTTTGCAAGGCGTTGGGTCGTGAGCTCGAAGTATATCTGCGGGCTGCCGAGATCCTGAACACGCTGTGTCTGGTGGTGCAGAGCTCGCAGACGACAGGATTCCATTACAATGGAAAAGAGGTTCTGGGTCAACTAGACATTGCACGTCAACACCTAGGGTTGTTCCAACATCATGACGGAATCACTGGAACATCTACCGTTTGGGTTGCTCAGGACTTTGAGCTGAGACTCTTTCAAGGTCTCCATCTGGCTCGAAGTGTCATCAACAGCACCGTTTCGTTTCTCCTTGGCAACAGCGTCCAGACGCCGGTCGCCATTCGAGTCCTCGACCCTTTGAACGAACGCATTGTATCTCCTGCCTTTGGGCAGACGATACATGTGAGCAATCAAAGAGTTCGTCTGGTCATCTTTAATCCGGTCGCCCGTCAACGCCGGGCGCTCATCCAAGTAGTGGTCAACCGAGAGTCGATCGAACTATTCGACAGTCACGGTGTATTTGTCACTAGTCAGGTGACTCCAGTATGGACGAACTATCAAGAAAAATCATCGTCAAGTTTCATGCTGTCGTTCGTGGCAGATCTCCCTGCTCTGGGATTTTCCACATTTGAACTAATTCCAACTGTATCACCGAGCGGCCAGGTCACTAAAGTGATGACATTTTCTGGGCAGAGCAGCAACAACGACTTGGTTACGATCGAAAATGAAATTCTGCAGGCGAATATTTCATTGCGGAAAGGTCAGCTTTTTTCGCTGGGTTTTAAAGAGAGCGGGATGAAAATCCAGACAAATCTCAAGTTTCTCTTCTACACGTCACGGCGCAGCGGTGCGTACATCTTTGCCCCAGAGGGCTCGGCTAGCAGTAAGTCCTTCGCTCGCCCTCTGCGTGTCTCGCTGGTTGTCGGTCCGGTTTACTCAGAGGTACGAATACAGCATTCGTGCGTCACCCAGATCCTGCGACTTGTGAACAGTTCCGGTCCTGTTGGATCCGTTCTCGAAGTCGATAATATAATCAACATGACGACTGAGGAGTATGATGAAAAGGAGCTCATCATGCGGTTGGATACGTCCGTCAAGAGCCGTGATCTCTTCTACACGGACCAGAACGCATACCACATGATGAAGCGGCGGCGTCTTCTTAACTTTCCTCTCGAAGCGAACTACTACCCGGCTGCATCAGCTGTTTACATCGAGGACAAGAAACTCCGTCTTTCGATCCTCACTGCCCAACCAGTTGGGGTCAGCAGCCTCAAACAGGGCAGCATCGAAGTGATGCTCGATCGGCGCCTCAAGTACGACGACAGTCGCGGACTCGGCGCCGGCGTTCAAGACAATAAGGTTGTTCTCAGTCGGTTCTACATCTTGCCAGAAATGGTTCTCGACGCTGCGCCCGATGATCCGAATCTTCTGTCGCTGCCGACGATGCTGTCGAACGTTCTTTCGGATGCAATGCATAACTATCCGATCGTCACGATGTCTAACTACAAAGGCAAGTTACCAACCCTCAGTCTGATTGAGTCACCACTTCCCTGTGACGTCCTGCTTGTCAATCTCAAGAGTTTTGCTAACACGTCAAATTCAGCCTCATTGATTCTTCACAAACAGGGATACAGCACAAACTACCAGTCGCCTGCAGCGGGCAACGAATGCGGAAAAATTGGAGCCGACATCCACCTTGGTCGGCTGTTTCGTAAAATGAAAGTGCGGGATGTGTTCGAGTCGACCCTTTCGTTTTTACAGAGGAAACAAAGGATGAATCTCCAGAAGCCATTGAAGTTAGAACCAATGGAACTTTATGCATACGAAATGTTGTACGACTAGCAGAAGATTCACCAAAACGTCTTTGATCTGGTATTGTTTTGTTACTTGGCTGGTTTCCTATTTAGTTGCGATGTAATCATTTGCGGTAATTGGCTAAAAAGGTAAAGGAATCTGTTGTTTTGCTATTACGCTCTCTCTTCCTACTCCAGAGTTTCTCGAGTTTGTGGCGAGGAGTTTTGCAATGCCTGAAGTATGTGCGGGATGTAAAGAAACCCGGAAAAAGAACTGCGGCACCAAATTTCCCGATATTTATTCTGACAATGTTTTTCCAATTCCATATCGTACTCGTGACAACTGTTGGTATAGAAGAATGTCCGATGTAACTCTTCTGTTGTATTTGTATTTCTAGTCCATACTCATGAACAGCGTTTCAGTCATTCAAGACTTCCTAGATACGAAAACGGTGACTGGTTTAAATTAAGGTGAACTCTAGAAATACAACAGCTGGAAAAAATTTGCTTTTGTAATTCCCCTTAATGTTCATTCTTGTACTATTTAAAAACTTAAGATTTTAGCAGAACTGTTTTATGTGCAGAAGCAGTTCTATGTTTTTATTTTATGTCTTTGGGATGGGAATGGAGACGGGGACACACCTTATGGGTACGGGGTGGGCATGGGGACAGACCTGATGGCTTGGATGGGGACAGACCTAATGGGGATAGGATGGGACAGATCTGATGGGGTGGGGAAGGAATAGACCTAATGGGAATCGGGTGGGGATGAAGACAGACCTAATGGGGACGGAATGGGGAGTGGGCACAGACCTGATGGGGATGGGATGGAGACAGACTCACTGGAATGAGGTTTGAATGGAGACAGATTTTGTCCCCTTCACCGTTTAGTTGGTATTCACTAATTGCTGACTTATCTACAAATTTCTTTTCGAGTTTTGCAGAGATTTCCAGACTTTGTTAGATTCGTTTTGTGGCGTAGAAGCTTTTGTTTCACGCATTTCTGGTATTTTGTAGAGATATTGTTTTGTAGGAAATTCAAGTTAAATTAAATTTACTGAATCAAAGAGGAGGTCCATTCCAAGTTCCCAACGCTGTCTAACCATTGGCTTTGCAATGTCTTATACTGTAAAACATGATACTGTGAGATTTGAGTATAATATGGATGTAAAAGACTGACGGTGTGTTTTAGCTGCTTAGGTTTCGAAGATCTGTTTAATGTTGATGTACAGCTATTTGGCAATATGCTTAGTATGTGTCTCTGCTCACCCGTTTTTAGGTATATCATACTCTGCATTTAGTATGTTGGCATTACTTACCAAAACTTAGAATTATTATTAGTTTTATTACTAAGTCATTATTGATATTGGTAGTATTGTGGTGCTGTACTGCTGTTATTGGTATTGTTATTAATACTATTTTAAAGTTCTAATTAAGTAGCAAATACATTTAATGAATAATAAACAAGAAAGAGGGGTCAAGCTTAGTAAAAGCTATTAGCTTTTCTTGGCTCCTGTTGCACTGTAGGCCTACTTGCTGTTTCATGATTGTAAGACAGTTTGAGGATATTTTCTGCAGAGACCTATTAAATGCAACAGAACATGAATGCAACGATGCACATTGTGTAAACAAATTCTAAATGTACTTTAATGAGCAGGTATTTCAGCACTGTCCTTGGCAACCGTATGACGTACATACAACCATTAAACTTTATATATCAAAACTATTTAAAACAAATTGTCCCTTTCGTCAAAACCCTTTCAAGTGTTTCCTTTTAAAGTTCCACGAGTTGTAAGATGGTCGAGTACTACAAATAACTACAATAACCTATTATAGCCTGGCATACTTGTTTGCCTTTACTGTAAAATTCTTGTTAGAACGCCTTACGAGTGTTCTAATTCTTGCGCAACCTGTTAATCTACATGTTTAACTGATGTACGGTCATATTATGCGAAGCCAGGAAACCTACAGATGTTGTTGTCATAGAAAATGTGTGTCTTATACCACAGAATAGATAAAGCGTAGCTTATACCAAGCACTGCCACGCGCCATTCGCCGTACGTGTATCTCAACCGAGTTATTTCGAAGTGTTTCGACGCATCGATCATGACTTTGAGCTACAATATGACTTATTAGAATCCACGAAAATTTAATAGAAGTAAAATCATATACCTCCGTTCACATTCATATTATGAACAGCGTCTAAGGAAAACCGGAATTGTTTCAAAAGGTCGTCTGAAGCTTATCGCAACTACAGAACCAACCAAAGAACTCGATATCTGTAAAGAACTCAATTGGCCTTTTTGTTTAAATTATTATATTGCTGAAAATACTATGACATTTTCATTTCTCTAATGTCTTATGTCACTAGTATTTCTTTAGTTTCTATCGTCATTCGTTTTAGAAGCCAGGTCGACATCCAAATGTCAAATTACTCGGTTCTTATTCTTAGACTATATAGGTATAAATAGCATCAGTGATCGACAGGTTTGCGACTAAGAGTTACTGTGAACATTTAGGGTTGGCATCTTCCTTGTTTAATTTTCAGCATTTTAAATTTCAAAATCGGTGTGTACATAGCCAAAATATTTTGGTTATGGTTATGGTTAAAATTATAATTATTAAGCACGTTATGTGTAGGCCAATGATTTGATATTAGCCTATACAGAACATCGGATTCGAGTATAATAGGCCTACACCATCTCATCCTACAAAATGTCAGAAAAGACAGAAACAGACTTTAAAGAAAAAACACAAAAACGTAAGAATGAAATTATTTTAAAACGATGTAAACTGTGTAAACAAATTCTAAACGAACATCTGAAAATGAACAGGTATTTCAGCACAGTCCTTGGCAACCGTAGGGCCTATATAATAGTAACTAGATACGACCATTAAACTATAGTAGGCCTATAACAAAACTATTTAAAACAAATTGTCCCTTTCGTCAACATCCTTTCAAGTGGTTTCTTTCAAAGTTCCACTAGTCGTAAGATAGTCAAAACAAAGTTCCGAAGATTTTGATCAAATACAATAGCTACTATCTCATTTCTTTCGCTATTGTAGTGCAATTCACAGGTGTAAGTGAACTGGCTTCCACCCAGCTGCGGACCAGTAAAATCCAGGAGATTAAATTCAGAATCTAACAGCTCCATTCTATTCAGTCTGTTGGTCTGATCGACAATCCACAAGCGTCCATAATTGTCTGCACGACTACATTTAAGATCAAATGTGGAAAATGACGACTGATATTGGCGTGTAATAGTGCCACCTAAGTCAACCTCCGTTAATTTTGTTAGACCGTTATGACCTGAAACCAAGACAAGGTTTCCATTTGGTTTTGGAATTATGTTCCAGAACCAAGGAATATCTGAGGACAACCTGATTTTTTGCTGCAAGGAACCATTCGCATCACACACACTTAGTGCATCAAGACGTTTAGTTTGCAGCCTTGAAAGGATCAAGCTACCATTGTCAGTTACGCATATAATAGGCTGTGGCAGGCACATCTCAATTATGAATGGTGATATTGATGACCCGTGTTCATCATCTCTCGTAATGCGCATGATTGACACGTGATTATATATTTTTCTGTTTAGGATATACACGCAGTTTGACACGCTGCAAGCTGCTATGCTACTCGGACATAATCCTGGTAGCGGGATGACATCTTTCACCTTTGCCATATTGTTTCGGTCGTAGACATTGATGAAATAGCCTGGATGCAGTGGACGGCGCCATGGGGGGGTGCAGAGCAGAAATATTTCATCTTTCAGTGTAGTTATACTGGAGACACGCAGATCTAACTGGAGCGGAGACTGATGCAAGATTTCCAAACGAATCGTCTCCTGAGCTAAAAAAAGAGAGTAGCCTATTCTGTTATATAAATTTAGCAAAAATAATGACAGGTGTTAAACACATTATCTCAAAAGGCGACGTTATCAAATTGTACAAGCATGCGTCTATGTGAAAAAGGACTACTAATTAGAAAATTGACTGCATTCTTACTAGGCCTTGTGAATTCTACTTCAGATGTGAAGTAGAACGTATAATAAACGTGAAGCTTAAAATGAACCTGACAAGTTAACACGGAATTAGTGGATGCCGTGAGTAGGCCTACACTGGTCTTCTGCGTATATCGAACATTAAAGTGAACACATAACAAAGATATGCATGCATTACTGGGGATGTGTTCAAAATCAGGTTGAGCATATGCAATGGTAAATAGCCTATAAGACCATTGCTGCATTTAATATGACAGATGCTGCATTCATTGACCGCCGCATACAGTTAAAAGCAATAATAGGCCTAATTATTATTATTCGTAATGATTGATTCGGATGAGGGTACCGCGTTTATGGCTGAGACGTTGCCATTTAAGAAGGTTGACAGAGCAAAGATTTAGACGTTGGAAAAAGCCTACACAACTGTAACCTATAAAAGGATGATACTTCTAAGTTGGTCACAGAAAACCAACAAAATCGAAGTAAGAAAACCCGCTAAAGCGATTATCTTCCATACCGTAGGCCTACTTCTCAATATCACGCTTTCATCTTTCTGCTTCTTATCAATCCTGCATACATGAATAATAATAATAAAATAATAAATTATCAGTATGATGATAATGCCGAATGATATGCCGAAGTTGAAAACAAAATAGGCTACTCTAGCTTAATGCTACCTATAGAATTATGCACTGAAAGTAATTATAAATTCAGGTCGGTTAAGGTAGGCTTGAAATGAGGAGACTTTGTCTATTTCATGAACTAACCAGTGTCGTCTAGAGTTCTGTTAAGTTGCTTTCGAAAGAAGTTGGTCGTAAGGATGCTGCTCCATTGCGAACAGACAGTTCTAAGTCTGCTTATCACGAGATCAGCCTTTTCTTTCCACACACTTTTGGCCAGCTTCATACCCTTCACTTCCATAGCTACGACTTTAATGAGGATGAACTCAAGTAGCTCGATCGGTAGATCTTGCAGCTACAAGTAAAATTCAAAAAGACATATGTTTATCTAGAACTCATCCGCATAAAATCAAAGTGTTGTAAAGACGATTTAACCGTAAGCATCAAGGTAATCCAGAGAACACTTTTAAGCATCAACTTACATTGACAGGTTAAGCAACGGTCATAGAAGCCATAAGATGTCGTTAAACTCTGGAATGATGATGACATCAGGGCGAAATGGACGCAACTTCACAGGACTTCCTTTTTAAATTTGTAGTTGATATTGGTTGTGTTGTATTTTCCAGGAGGAGATAGAAAGCAAGGCCGTGTCTATCTTGCTGGTTCTGCCTAGAGCGCTTTTGCAGCATAAAAACTTCCTATTTTATAACGAATTCTATTAGTTATCAAGATTCATTCCAATTAGTTACTTTTTAGACCAATTTTGATCAGATTCTTACGAAGGTTGTATTAGTTATTGACATCTTCCGTAGGAATTGCGGTTTGAGTTCTTCAGCCTTTAACAAGGATGCTTCAGCTCCTCAGTCTTTCTCATCCTCTGTTCCGAAAACGCCTGCAGTCCATTTTATTTGTTATTGATAGCACTGACTTGAGGTCTCTTAATCGCTGAGAGCGCTCTCTGAATCGTTTAGATTCGCTTTATGAAGTGTTTCGATGCTTAGCCTACGAAAAGGCTTTCTGGATTACAAAAACCCACACAAATTTCGTTTAGCTCGCTTGAAGCCGCTGTCGCATAAAATCACACGACGAACGATTACAATTACATAGGCCTACATAAAGAAAAAACAATCAGGAATCGCTGATATAGCACGATATCTAAGTCTATGTCAATTTAGAGTGTAAAATCACGGCTTATTTTAGAGCTAATTATGACGCGTTTCGTGTTAGATAAAAACACAGTTGTCTTTGTGTAAAATCAGACTACTTTCAAGTGTTAATGAAAGCTTTGAAACTAGAGAAAATGCCTAGCAAATGTCGATTTATAGACCACACTATTGAAGCAATTCACAAAGTTTGGATCCATAGAAGATTTGTGACTTTGATTTTAATGCAATCCAGCTTACCGTTGTGTCACTCAGTGAGATGAGTTTTGCACGTTTAGCATTGTCATCTTGTTCGAATACAGCTACAAGAGAAATAAATGCAATCGTATCCAACTGCAGTTACTTTGCCTTAATTATTGTATAGAAATACAACAATTAAGGGTTAGTAATAATATTGTATTGTAATATTTTGAGGTTGAAATAAAGCCATGCAAAGAACTGGTCGTATCCTGTGCTTGCTGGTTACTTAATGTGTTATGGTTATTATTATATTCGTTTTTATCTGGTTGACATAACCGCAACCTGGTAAAACCATTATCAGTCATAAATCTAAGGACAAACTGTTAAGGATTGCTGTATATTTCTGACTGACTTTATCAAGTGTTCCTCATAAAACTAATCGAGACATTGAAACGACAAACAACTATACAGCATACTATTAAGAACTTCCTTTCACTGTCGAAACTGGCAAAAAAATTCCCCAAGGTTCTGCCTGCTTTACCATTGTTAGAAAGTTTTGATATGCTGCGACTCATTTCGACTGTTTCGCTGGGTTTATCGGAATGTAGAGGGACTCGAGACATTTTTAATTCTATCTAGCGTTCATCGTCACCATTCTCACTGATCTTCCGCTTCAGTCTCTCAAATCCAAACGCTAAAATTGTTCTTGGCGAGAAACTGGAATCGAACGAATATTTAGTTGGTTTGAGCACTACTTAGCCTCGACCATGTGCTCGAACTATAGGATTTACTTAGAGGAAAAGTAAATAAACGTGTTACAGAAATTGGCTTTCACCTTAATTCTGTAGACTGGTTCTCCGCTCTCAGTCACAAACCATATCAGTAAATAAGTAACTAATTTACTTAAAAGTAAAGGAACTGGGCTCTATATTCTTTTGTACTTGATGACAGAGATACAGCCGGGGGGGTCAAGACCTGACCCCCCCAGCATCTTTTCAGTTACTTAGCTGAGGGGGTTAGAAAAAGAACTGGGGGGGTTGAACCCCAACCCCCCGACAACTAAAACACTGCTTGAGACTGGCACTGCCAGAGTACGAGCGGTGGCGGAGTTTCCTTCAATTAACTTACAGTCTGCGCCTTCATTCGTTTGCTCGCCAGTATTGGATTCCGGTGTTGTTCGTTTCTTCGACATGACTTTTATGCCTATCTGGCAGGACCTTTTATGCCTATCTCGAAAGCAGGACTGCAGAAGAACAAACGCCGATCGCCTGCAAAAGTAAGCCGCCTACATGTAAGTCGAAAGTTTCGAACAAATCCCGGAATATACGATTTGAAAATTCACTTAAAAGGCCTATCTGGCAGGACTGCAGAATTGAACAAACGCCGATCGCCTGCAAAAGTAAGCTTCGCGTTTTGACACAGATCTAGCATACATGTGCTAAAGTCGAAAGTTGCGAACGAATCCCGGAATATACGATTTGAAAAGCATTCGAATCTTTAACACGAATAATGACGTCTTGCAGCTATATTATATTGTGACGGTAGAAACACAATTCCATTTCTACTTATCGATGTGTTTCAAATCACCGCTATAAAAATTTAATCACAACAAAACCGTAGACCGACACTAGAAAACATAAATACATAATAAGGTGTAATAATACTACGCAAACAATCGCAACACACGGATAGATAATAAATTATATAAATTATGTGTCATATTAGGTAAGTCTTTATATAATAGATCAATAATAACTTTATCTATGTCTGACATAATATTATATATGAGCCGTATAGAATTATAGTGGTCCAAGTGACAAAAACCTGAAACGGAGAAAATCGATTTTAGGCTGTTTTTAATGAATTCGTTAAGAATTATAATGGACCATTTGATTTGGACCACTGTGTTTAGGTACTGATAACGTTAAGGAGTGTATAATAGTGGACCATCTGTCTCAGACCAGTGTGTTATTCCCTGTGCGCAGGAGTTGCAAGCAGCTCTATAGTGGGCCATTATGGTCCGGACCAGTTATTATTCATTGTTTGAATGAGGATGTTGTACGCTGTCGTTATGTTTCTGAATGGAAATAATTATTAATCAGCACTGTAATAATGCTGAATGCAATCATGACAATCATTGTGTTAAGAGAGATGGTAGAAACAAGTTTTCTTGGAAATTAAAAGTTGTTTTTTTTGGATGGTTTATGTATTTCTGGTTTCCAAATTCAGTTACTGTTAAGAAGAACAGTTACTCTAATTCAAAATATCATTTCAGATTTCTGACTGTAAAACATAAAATAATTAAATCATAGCAGTTAATTTTATTACAATAATAATAATAATATTATAGTCTGTTTAGATCCTGTGTTTTAAGTAATTGAATCATCCTCATTAAAACTGATTTAAAAGTAACAAATTAAACAACCAAATGATCAAAATCAATGGTGTTTGTTTCCATAATTTTTCTATAAAAATTCCAAACACTGAGAAAGAAACAAATTTTTCACTTATAGTGTTAATGCAAGTAAAGTAGCTTGGTAGTATTACTGGCCGTTGCTTTATTGGAGTTATACAATCAAAATTAATAAAGCCATCGACTCTAGCACAATAAATTGTGTTTTGAAGATTATTAATTTTCATCAGATCTCTTAATGCTTTTTAAACAGTTGAAACACCATGCACAGTTTCGCTAGATCACAGCATCCTCTTCCTCCGACTCTTCCTCTGACACGCAAAGTTCCTCATCGGGTAAAATGTCCGGGTCATCATTTTTACTGCCTTTCACAAACAGACTGTCATAGAATGTGTGGTATATCGGCGGAATGTAGTCTTTCAATGACTGAAGGTCTTCAAATTTTTCTTTCTTTATGGCTTTCCGACCTCTTGGTGAAAGAAGTACAGTTTCAGTGTTACATCTGGCCATCTTACCTCCACGTCGTAGATCTACCTTTGTCCACTCGAAATCATCATCACACACATATTTGAACATCATAATCTGAGGTTCCTGTTTGGTGAAGCAAATTGACTGTATCTGAAACCATTTCACTGGACTTCCATCACATGCCTTTTTTCTGTTGACCAACTGTTTGCTCGTTCTCTGAAGATCCACAAAGTCTTCTGATTTCATTTCAATAACCTTAAATGGATTGTGTTTCCGTGCTTGACGTATCAGTTCCATCCAGTGTTCTGGGATGTATACGTCCTTTGCTTGTTTCTTACATCGTTCAATTACACCGAAATCGGCGTCGTTAGGCAGGTATGAATGTCCAGATTGCATGTAATTTATTGTGAAAGATTCCAAAGGAAGAGTTGCAACACAGTGACTCATGAGAACTGCTATTTTAAAATTGCGGTTTTGGCCTCCACATGAATCTGAAAATGCCGTCACGTTAACTAACCCTTCCTGAGTTAGAGATTGAAGGAATTTCCATATGCATGACCCAATTTCTGAGGCACCGCGGCTTGCACAGCCTTCATGCCACATGTACATGAAAGCATCATTGTTAGCAAGATTGTGTATTCCAAGGTTGTAGGTAGCCAATTGACGCTTGTAGTAAGCTATTCCTGTTGAAATTGCTGGGGTTATCAGCGTCTTCTGCAAATCAAATGAAAAGCAAACATTTCTATGATTTGCAGTATTCCTTGACGAGTTGAGTTTAGCTCGGACTTTTTCAGCTTTTCTGAGATGCAATTCTTTCTGAACTTTAATTTCGGTATTATCCTCAACTTCCAGTAATATTTTAAACCGATCACACTTAGCACAAGTATCTTTCAATGGTTGATGAAACGAGAGGTTATATTTCGTGTTGAACACTATTCGATAAAAACTCTCCATTACGGGTTTGTAAGATTTCTCGACACAAAATTGGCAATATAATTTATACATGATTTTCAGATTGAGATTGGATGCCAAGTATTCACGTGAGGCTTGGTGTGATCGTGTATAGTGTGACACATAACGTGGAAACATTGAAATATGCTCCAGTACTGAATTAGTATCCTCTGCTGAATATTTATGTTTAACGTGCTTGCCACGCTGATCTGGTTTAACTATTCCATTATTTGTGCGTCTACTTTGCAAAACTCTATCCAGTCTGCCATTTGAGATACCAAAAGTTGTTAAAAATAAGTCTTTACAGACTTGTTTACGGCCAGTATCAGTGAGAAAATGATAGGAGCGAGACAGCTTTTTCTTTGCCTCAACAGAGCCCGTTGCTACTTCTCCTGCGTCAATACTCTTTACTGTGCGTCTTGCCACTGGACGTTCATCGACTAAAGCAGACAAATTCGCATTCTGCAAGTCAAGATTGCCAATATTCCAAAATGAGTCAAAAATTATTTGTCGTTGCACTACAGTAAAGTTACTACATTCGTAGCTTCTTTTGCATCCACAAACATGCTCTGCATTAAAATTCTTACCAGGCATTTCTTTTCCTCTGGAGGTAACATAGGCATTACCAGAATTTCGATTCTTGACCCTTTTTTTCTGCTTCCATTGACTTTCTTGTCTCAATCGTTTCTTACTTGTATGTTCAACTGGTGTTGATTCTAATTGAAATTGTGTTGATTCAAGATTCAGTTCATACTGATTATTATCATCTTCAGGCAAAACAGATGGAAACTGGGATTCAGGCCCAATGTCAGGTGCAGGTGCTATCAAGTCAGAGTTTCTATCCTGCAACAAGTCGTACACGCAAGTACCGTCACTTTGTGAATGGGTAAGAACAAAGAAACATTCCTTTTCAGAGCCACTACCATCTGTGGCAAATACTCGAATGAATTCACCACCAGGCACTTCACACTGTTCAGATTCTTGCAAAGCTTCGTTGGTCGTTTCCTGCTCTGGGATGATTGCTTCTGGCATTTCACACTGTTCAGATTCTTGCAAAGCTTCGTTGGTCGTTTCCTGTTCTGGGATGATTGCTTCTGGCATTTCACACTGTTCAGATTCTTGCAAAGCTTCGTTGGTCGTTTCCTGTTCTGGGATGATTGCTTCTGGCATTTCACACTGTTCAGATTCTTGCAAAGCTTCGTTGGTCGTTTCCTGTTCTGGGATGATTGCTTCTGGCATTTCACACTGTTCAGATTCTTGCAAAGCTTCGTTGGTCGTTTCCTGTTCTGGGATGATTGCTTCTGGCATTTCACACTGTTCAGATTCTTGCAAAGCTTCGTTGGTCGTTTCCTGTTCTGGGATGATTGCTTCTGGCATTTCACACTGTTCAGATTCTTGCAAAGCTTCGTTGGTCGTTTCCTGTTCTGGGATGATTGCTTCTGGCATTTCACACTGTTCAGATTCTTGCAAAGCTTCGTTGGTCGTTTCCTGTTCTGGGATGATTGCTTCTGGCATTTCACACTGTTCAGATTCTTGCAAAGCTTCGTTGGTCGTTTCCTGTTCTGGGATGATTGCTTCTGGCATTTCACACTGTTCAGATTCTTGCAAAGCTTCGTTGGTCGTTTCCTGTTCTGGGATGATTGCTTCTGGCATTTCACACTGTTCAGATTCTTGCAAAGCTTCGTTGGTCGTTTCCTGTTCTGGGATGATTGCTTCTGGCATTTCACACTGTTCAGATTCTTGCAAAGCTTCGTTGGTCGTTTCCTGTTCTGGGATGATTGCTTCTGGCATTTCACACTGTTCAGATTCTTGCAAAGCTTCGTTGGTCATTTCCTGTGCTGTGGTGATTGCTTCTTCACGGCTTGTATATTGTTCACTGTGTTCAGGTTCTAAAAGTGCAGATTTCGGTTCGATTTTGTTACGGTCCCTTAATGCGATAATCACTTGTGACTCGCGCCACGAAGCATACTTTGCTGTCAGTTTCTTTTTACGCTGTGGACGATCCATGATTTCTATTTTCAAAAGTAACATTTAAAACGTCAATAACAATCAACATTACTAAGTAATGGAAAATGTCAAATTGTCAACCCAAACCCAGTCTTTTGGGTTATAAGAATTTAGGTTTCACGTTATCAGACACAAATATTATAACAAAATCGCTATGGTAATAATTATTATTATAATAATATTCGTTCATTATAATCACAAGAAATAGTGATACAATGGACTGTGGTACAATGACAAAAATAAACTAATACAAGGTACTAAAAATGTTAAAATGAACAGCTTAGATAACCAAAAGTTGAGAAATCAGAAAATTATTAACATTAATGTTATTAAAATTAATAAAACACTGGAGAAGAAAATTCATAATTATTATTATTAGAGTCATCCTTGCCAGGAAGATTAAAGTCATGGATCCTTTGTGTAAGGGTGTAAGGACATGATACGGGTAGACGGAAAATGGAACGAAGTCATAATATATTATTAGTACATGTGCGTCACAGTCTCATCTGTCATTCTACTGAAAGAACCTTAAAATAATAATGGTAACATCCAAAAACGCAAAGCAATAAAATTAATCAAGTTATCCTTAGCGAATTCCAATGATGCTTAGCGACGTTTAACCTCCAATTTAATGAAAAATGAAAACAAGAAATTCATTGAACGATTGAAAGCATGGAAGTCGACCATCGATATCTATTAATATTATTTTTAGACCAACGACCTCGATTCACACACAGATTGCGATAAATTGTATAGCCCAATACGCGCAATGCTAAACAAAAAGACTCAGTCTTACAGTGGGCTATAATATCTTAGTCCATTATAGCGTTAAGGCTCTGCAAAACAGGCATGCCTCCTATAATGGTCCAAACGTCACAGACCAGTTTAGTACTGTGTAAACTTCTGGGGGTTATACAACCACAGTGGTCTATTTGCTTTGGCCCACTATAACTAACCAATTTCCATGAAAAGCCTTAGAATCATAATCAATGTGACCTTTTACACTAAGTTCTACTAGGCATGTAGATAGCCCACTGTAACAGTAAAATTGCCCGAAAAATTAGCTTTCCAACGGTATAATCACACTCAACAATCCAATTTCGTCACTTGGACCACTATAATTCTATACGGCTTAATATAGTCTAGGCCATAATCGTAAGAACAAACACTTAAAACACAGTTAATAAAACAAGTAAATAACATTCTAATTTACAACAACATTTAATATATTACATAAAAATACAGTAATAAAATAATATAGTCGTATCTATATAGTTTTCCAGGGCGCTAGTAATGACAGTTCTTATTTGATGAATTTTTTGTAAACGAGTGTTTTCCACAAAAAATTTCCCCTCCTCCTCAATCCACCCTCACTCTCTACGTGCGGGTATTAGACACAATCCCCCATTTATATTACACCACTGACTAGTGGGACTCTAACTGTACTGAAGAAAGAAACTAATGAATAGACATTCAGTAGTAAAGTTTCAGTTTACTGTGATCAACAAAGATCATTAGCGTCGCCCTCCTCCTTTATGGCTTGGGACTGGCACTGCCAGAGTACGAGCCGCCTTTTTGAGGTCCCAAAATAAGGAGAAATTAAATCAAATTGTAGCAAATTCCTAATTTTTATAATTTTAAATAATTTAGCGCTTTAAATACCCTGAAAGGTTTTTCAGCGCTAGTAAATTTTAGTTACTACTTACTGAATACTGACCCTAGTCACACTCAGTCTGTAAGACTAAAAGATACTGTTGAAAAAATGTAAAAAATTCAAGGAATAAGTTTTTTTAAAGTTTTTTGTAATTGTATTTTTTTTCTAATTTCACAAAGTAATTACTCCATTAGCTTGCAAATTAGTCTATTGGGTTCCATTTAAGTAATACATGTAACTTGGTGTAAGTTATAAGTTTCGACTTTATGATGTTAGTGCAGCTTGCAGTTGAATCTGGTAATTAGGCCTACCAGGCGTATTAATACACTACAATTTACTCATGAACATACAACGATTCCCACGCAGATCAAGTTATATTGGTTTATACAGTCATTGTAAAGACTTTTATTGCAACTTCTCAAAAAATATCTCAACAAAGATATTTATATTTTTAAGGAATTATACATATTTACTAAATAATGATGCATATTTCACTAAATAATTTAGCGGGCTCAGTAAAAGTCACAAATGTCTTCCATTCACATTGAAACAGTAATGAAACAGTAATGCCTGAAAGTATTGGGACTTCTGATTTCCTGTTTTATGCATGTAATGCTGCTAACACTTATTGTCTCTTTCAACCTAATATTCTAAGTACCTTTAGCTGACGATAATGTAAGATCAATGTCAAAAGCAGCCAACAATTGACAATACAATATAAATGTAGGCCCTGTAACCGCAGGCCATCCAAGTATGTCAGCATTATTTGCTAGACTAAAAGTTGCATGTTTGCATATGCATGTACAAGGGATGGTTTTGGCAATTTCCCGTGAAGCTTCCATTCAATCGGTTCATCATTGAGGATGTTCTGAAGAGGGACATAACGTACGTCGTCTCTGCAATTCCAAATGTGTTTATCATCGTCATCTGTTCCACTGACTGTTCCTCCTCCGATGACAAAGATTCGTTCATTTTCAAGAACCAAACCAAAGTGAATAACGTCGGTCCTGAACTGTTTTCTTTCTTGCCAAGTCTCCGTCTCAAAGTCAAATATCAAACAAGTAAGCCGTCCAAGTAAAATAACAGATGTATTCCAAAGTACAGCTCGCATCAAGTCATATAAAGGCCGCAGCATTGGTCTCGAAAGGACAGTGCATGTATTTTCTTTCGTGTTGTAAATTTGAACGTGTTTCAACACATTCTCACCTTTACCTAATCCACCGAAAATATAGAGTAAACTCTTGATGGGAACACAATTGCCAGAACATTCAACACCATGAATCAGTCTTCCTACTGTGCTGCATCTCTTGGTGACTGCGTTGTAGGCTTCAACGCTGTCTAGAAATCTTTCATTAGAATTCGCATTATATCCTCCACAGATGTACAATACTTCATCGATAAAAGCTGCGCTGTGTCTACGTCGGCCTTGAACTAAAGATGTGCATTTCATCCAACCGGAAGCCATGTTGTATTTCCAGATCTCATCATTATTGATTCCTACTCCAGTGACGTACATCGTGTTAGAGTAAACGGCGGAAAATGCCTCAAACTGCATTTTAGTTGGTATTTGTTCATGTTCTGGGAGTTCAGATGGTTGACGAAGATTTATTTTGATGACGTCTTCCGATATAGTTGTAGCATCATCTAATCCCACGACAATCACACAGTTCTCACATTGTGTAGTGGTTTCTGTTGAAGAAATTAAAAAGTAGTTTTCAAAAGAATGTCATTGTTACAACTGAGACAAACATCGTCTCGTGACCTTTTTCTAATTCACTTAAATCTGATCTAATATATCGAACATATTGACATCTCAGCCACGTCTGTTGCTTATTCAACGCTTCAACTATACGCCCACGCACTTCACTCTGATTTACACAAATTAGCAATTTTGGGCCATACAATGAAGCTTTTATTTACAGTTCATTTTTTTAAATGTAGGTTTCTAAACCATTATAATTTATTTAAGCTCCCTCTTAACTCTTAATATACACTCAATGAAAACTTTGAATCATTTTCTACAGAAATGTCCTTCGTAGGAATCAAAGAAATATCGACCTCTATTACATACATTACACTTACTTTGATAAATATTAATAATTATGATAAATATTGATATGATAAATATTATTAGGCCAAAAAAAATAATGGTGTGTTTCCGGTAACACAGTTAAAAAAACTGGGTAGGTAGGAAAATAATTTTATTTTGGTAAAATAATTTTATGCAGTGATTTCCCAAAATTACGCCACTGCCCATTTATGCACAGCGGTACATGCTGTACCAAAGTTTGTATTTTCTATGCGAGTATTAAAAATGCCTATTTGCAGAATGTACCTACAAACTGCTGTAGAAAACAATCTTATTTGTTTCATTTTTGTTAACATCGTTTTTCTTGCAAGGTGAAGTGGAAGGGGCAGGGGTGGGGAAGGAATTATGGATTATGTACATTAAACAATAAACGTGTAGCAGACAACGGCTGTTTAGGAAATATGCATGGGTGGTAACGTGAGAAAATCGCTGACTTTTCAGTGTCTGTTATCTCCTCAACATCATACATGTGTGTAAATTGTCCATGGGAAACATTGAGCCCATTTATTGTTATAATATTATTAACGCTGCATAAAAAGAAATATGGTTTCCTAACGTTGTCTGCTAAGGAGACTGCTTGCTACGAAGATTGGTTGTTAAGGAGACTAGTTGCTAATGAAGGCAGTTGCTAAGCAGGACAGTTTCTAAGGATAACTGTTGCTAAGGAAGGCCAAGTCTGACTTTCAAACTGATTGCTAATGAGGCTGACAAAGAGGCTGCTTGCTACAAAGCTTGGTTGCTAAGAAGGCTGGTTGCTACGAAAGTAGAATGCTACGGAGGTTGTTACGAAGGCTGATTGCTATTAGGAGCTTTACTTTTATAATGGCAGTGCACGTACGATAATAGGTGTTTCTGATAGGGGTCTACAATGAATATGGCGGTCAGATTTGTGAAATAACCCTGTCAAATTACCGTGAGAAAATCCACCACTTTCGGGTCTGTTACCTCCCTCTCCCAAACTCTAGTCCTTTTATTGCTGTAATTTACGGCACCATTATTTCCATTGAAAGACCGTTAGTTTCCGAACGTCTCTGCTTTAGTGAATGCACCTATAATGTCGCGATTCTGCATCATCGGCATGCAAAGGCTTAATGTATGTGAAGTAGGACAAAATTTTTTTTACAAAATTTTCCGTAAAAAAGTTTTTTTTTATTTTTTTTTTACAAAATTTTCCGTAAAAAAAAATTTTTTTTACAAAATTTTCCGAGTCGCGGCAAAAAAGCGACTCGGTCGCGTTACCGGAAACACACCATTACTTTGTTTTGGCCTTATGAACATTTCTATAGTAATACGTAACGCATAAATAGACGGATGCTTCTAGCCGAAAGTCTTGTCGTTAATCTGTAGTTATTTGGATAAGCAGACCAGACCTCAACAGCATCACAGAGATTGTTGAGTGGCCTATTTAATGTAAAGAATTATTGTACACACACAAAATTAAAATAGAAACTTTGTTTAGAACCTTTTACCTTTGATTTGTCCCACAATGCTGTTGTTGAACTTCTGTAAAACTTCTTTTAAATCTGCTGCTTTGAAAGTAACTTTGATTAATTGAAGTGGACAACCAATGACTGCCCTGTGATCTCTTTCTAATTCATCTGCTCTCGCAATTAATTCGTCAACTGAACTGCAGATGTCACTGGTTGATCCTTTTGACCTCAGTTCATTGCAATAAGCCTCAAAATTTTTCAATATCGTGCAGCTAGTGTCAATTATCTCCACTTCATCTTCTATTTTCTTTAGCTGATCTGATTTCATTACAGATAGTTCATCCATCAAGAGCGATTTTGTGTTGCAATCTATCATTTCTTTCAGCTCCTGACTTCTTTCATGGATTTCTTTTTCTTTCTCGATTATTTCCATAAGAAAATCTGCCTTTCTTTTCTCTACATTTTCTTTCAATACCAGCATTTCATCTGCACAGTTCAATATCTTCCATGCATTCTTTTCAATTGTTTGGCGAAATTCTTCATCAACTGTTGCAATATCCTTGCAATCATGTAACTTGTGTCCTTCAACAAAACAAGAGACGCACACAATATTCTTGCATTCAGCGCAATAGTAGTCTAATAATTTCTGAGTGTGTTTGGAGCAGTATTTCACAGAATAAACCCGCTTAATTCCTGATGTTACAGCATCGCTTCCAATTTTCACCAATTGGTGATTTCTACTGATCTTCAGAAATTGGTGAACTTTCACACAGCTATCACAATAGTTATCTTGACACTCCAAGCATCTCATCATGGCTGTTGGTTTTTGTTCTGTTTTGCTCTCATCGCTGGCACTACAGACATCGCAAATGATGGTGACACTTCCCGTTTGCAGTGTATTCTTATACTGCAAGAGGCTTTCCATGAAGAAGTTTTTCGACACACCATTTATTCCATCTGCTGGAATGAGGAACTCTTTTCTGCACAACGGACAAGGCATCTTGTCTCCATGATCATCTATTTGCGCCGTTTCTCCAGTGCGTTTCAGGCATTCAAAACAGAACGTGTGAATGCATGGCAACATTCTTGGATCCGTAAATGTATTCATGCAGATTGGACATTCTGTTATCTCTCTGAGTTGCTTAGCAGCGTTCTCCTTTGTATCCACCATCTTCACTTAACCGGAAATCTTAATAAAAAGATCAACAATTGATCAATAAATGTAACCATACCACTTATATCACTGCTACACATTTTTGGTAAAAATGAGAAATTTTTTAGATTTATATTACATTACAATGCCATGTGCATAGGCTAGTTCCAATAACCACGGTCCTGTTTAAAGGTGGTCCTGCTTCATCTTTTCGCTACCTCAAAACTTGTTTTTATTCTCGAGGACTTTCTCACTGGGAGCGCCTCTGATTGGTGGTTACTAATGAGAGGTGCTTTATAAATGTTTAGATACAATACAATACAATAACCATAGTGGTTCTAATACCATATATAAATTATAAAATAATATACTTCGTATTATTTTTCTCAGAATTAATAGGAAATATTTTTAATTTTCTGTACTAAACAAAATAAATGAACAAAGAACTGGAATACGCAAAAGCATTTCGATAGTATTAACGCAACATCTAGTCGTGCACACGCGGACTAGTTGTCTAGATACAGATAGACTTTGACCAGTCGCCTAGCGATTGTGGCTTCACAGCGGTCTGCAGGACAGATACATCATACTCCCTCCAGTCACAGTGTTCAATTACAATTACAATTACAGTGCTTGTATTTATGTTTACCTATGACAGCACTTGGCGTCGGCTCAACACTAGAAAATAATTCAAATTTACAAACCCAAAAAGCTCAGAGAGTGTATCAACACAAAAACATACGTGACTGCTTGGACTGGATCAAAAACAGATAAAATATGGCCTACTTTGTATCGTTTTCTCAACAGTTTCTCCTTTTATATTATTAAGCAAATCAAAAGCACGCCTTGTTGCCGCTAGTAGCCATCATCTTTTTGCATGCGTGCGCTGCAGTGTTGTTGTCTGCCAGCATATCCCAGAATTCCCGGTCGCATGATTAACAGGCGCTAGGCTGACTGGTCATTCTTCCCCTATACCTATTCTTAGCTAGTAGCCTTGTTTCTCTTCTTGCTTAGACTGGTTTCATGCTTTACGCGAGTTGATTGGCTTTAGAGCAGAAACTTAAGCAGTAAGTAAGAAAGCAACATAAGGATTAGTAGGCAATACGGTCAATAGATGATGATGATAAGTTCTCTGCCCAAAGGCAGGTTCTTTTGCTTTTAGGTACTAAATTTGGGGGTGAAATCTCTCCGCTCTGTACCTTGGACCTACTGATTTTGTCATAGCCATTTCTAGCCTTAAACCTATAATACAGCGGAAACCGTCTCTAAATATGCCGACGATAGCCTAGTTACTTGCTGGTCCCTGCTTCCTGCATTGACAGCACTCTTTCTGAACTTGACCATATCTCTAAGTGGGCATCCATTAGCAATCTTAAATTAAACCATGCTTAGACCAGAGAAATGGTTGTCAAACGACCGAGGTCCAAACCTATTGCCCTCCCCCTCTCATCCCTGGCATCGAGCGGGTCCAGAAGATGGTTATTTTGGGTGTCACCATCTCTGATCGGATTGGCTTTGGGGCACACATTGACAAAATATGCTGTAAAGCCCGACAATCGCATGTTCGCGCTACGTGTTTTGGTCGCCCACGGTCTCCACGGTCAATGTCTGTTTGACGTTGTCACGTTGTTAGAGCTAGTATACTACCCTCGCACTGCTAGGGGCCGTCCATAAATGACGTCACGCTATTTTGGCCGACACTATTTTGACCCCCCTTCTACCCCCTCGTCACACTTCGTCACAAAAGTCACACCCCTCTGAAAAATGACGTCACAAAGCTCTGAGCCCCCCTAAAACGAAACTTCCACATGATAATAAAACATGTTTCAATGCCCATTTATTGTCATTGTAATAAGTATTTAAAAATCTTATGGTGACAAATATTTTAATAATTAGAAAATTATTAATAATGGTGCTCCGTATACATTAAAATAATCAAAAAATTATGAAAATTTTAATACTCAAAATTAGAGCTGTTATTTTAAGATTAAATTGTCGTTAATTGTTAAATTTAATTACACAGACGTGATGTGACGTCACACTTGGCTGGACCTCCCGGTCCCCACGTCACAAATAACCACAAATCTTTGACTAGGTTGCAAGCTACGTGCGTGACGTCATTTATGGACGGCCCCTACGTTATGCCTCTCTGTTTGGTGGGGATTTGCGGCATTTGCCACTGTAGGGGAGCGTAAACGACTTAACGGTATTCTGAGAAAATTGACCCGTTCAGGCTTCCTCCCTGCCGATTTTCCTAGTTTTGACAAACACTAAACACTGTTCTAGAGCTGATTCTACTCTTTTTCTGTTCAATTCTCTTAAACCCTTGTCACGTTCCTTCACGACCTCCTCTCTCCCCGTAAGGTCACTCCATACAATACGTGACCCAGGCCACATGATCTCACCCTACCTAGAATTGATGCCTTTGCAAAAGGAAATTTTATTATGAGAATGTTAAATGACTTTCAGACTTTGCATAAATGTTTGTATTATTTATTTCTTCTGTAAGCTACTGTGCGTTTGCTGGTAGTCAAATGAAGAATATTCTTACTTACTTAACCTGGGGATGAGATGAGCGAGGTGGTTTCCCATTGCCTTCCTCACGGACAATTACTGTGAGTGAAGAAGTTGTCCAGGATCGCTATACGCAGTGGCTTGAGGTCGGTTCGAGCCTGCATCAATCGAAGCGTGGTCGTTTCAAGTGAAACGGCAGTCAAGAAACTGTTGAAACCGTTGGAGAAGTCCATTTGAAACAGTTGGAGAAGTCCAGTTGAAACCGTTGGAGAAGTCCATTTGAAACAGTTGGAGAAGTCCAGTTGAAACCGTTGGAGAAGTCCAGTTGAAACAGTTGGAGAAATCCAACTGAAACCGTTGGAGAAGTCCAGTTGAAACCGTTGGAAAAGTCCAGTTGAAACCGTTGGAGAAGTCCAACTGAAACTGGAGAAGTCCAGTTGAAACCGTTGGAGAAGCCCGGTTGAAACCGTTGGAGAAGTCCAGTTGAAATCCAGCTGGGAAATAAACCAGGAGAGCCAGGCTATTATGATTGACGGGTAGGAACTCGGAAAGAGACGCGTCTCAAGGGATTGTATCTAAAAAAATTTATCATCATCATGCACTTATGAAGCACCACTATCTAATGACCAAGGATCAATCGATGGCACTGAGCATTTGTGAATGTAGGACTTGCTCAAGGTCTCTAAACACTAAAGTAATCGTCTCAGAGGCTAGAGCCCATGCTCTTCGCGTCACAAGACCAGCGCTGTAACTAATACCCTGTCTCAAAAAGCTGAACATCAATGAAGAACTCGTACACAAAATTAATGTAACTTACTTTGCATAACTTTTGAATTAAATTCGTTAAAAAGAACAGGATAATCATTTGGAAACAGTACAATATTCGCCATATCCATCGTTGAGAGTCATTATACCATGAACCACATTCTAACGATGGATGATTACGACAAGGTTACTCTATACATCTGTATTTGGGACAGCTTTACATCAGATTTGTCTTATAATGAAACGCGTTTTAACAAGGCTCTGCTGTACATAGCCACACTATATTAATGAGATCCATTTTATAACAAATTCTGCATAAACACATATGTAAAGCTTCAGTTTTCTGGGCAAGAGTTTTGTAACCCTCTGTGACTAATGCCATGCTTTAACCAAACCAGTGCTATAGGAAAGGATTCATCATTCGTTCATATATTCATTCGTTCATTCGCCTATTCGTTCAGTTAGCTGTTCATTCATTCATTCATTCATTTATTCATTCGTTCAGACCATATAATATTTTTATTGTCTATGAACTTGCTTCGGACACAGAACACGACTGACATTCATTGTCCGAGTCACTTAAACAATAGCTGCCTTTGGATGCCACATTCTGGCCCAGAAGTTAAAACACCCGTCAGAACGCAATGCCTCAGAGTAAAACTTAAATCCCCGTTGCTTTCTGCTACTCACAGCCACAATCGGATGAGACGTAGCCGTTCAAGGTGCCAGTAAAAATAGTCTCCAGGTAATTTTCCGCTCCCAAGGGACTACATTTCAAATGCAATCGTAAATTTATATAGCGCCAATTGGAAACTCCTCAGAGACGCTTATTTTTAAAATAACATCAACAACAATCACAAATATAGTGATAATAATAGCGATAATAATAGTGACAATAATAGCGATAATAATAGCATTTGTAGGCTGCAAAGAAGCCATTCACTAAAGCTGCCCTGTATACAGACACCAAAGGTGCAACAGTGTCTGGCTTCATGCTACTAAACCCAATAACAACACAATGTTTTAACAGACAATCTCTCAGTTCTGCAACATTATTTTCATCAGCATTACTCGAAGAAACAGTAACTAACAAAAAACAATCCAACAAGAGATACAGCAGGCAATATCTCAAATTATTTCTTTTCGAAACGCCTTTCCCGCTTGACGAATAGTCACCGGTAGAGGATCTCTGAGAGCCTATATAAGTATTCTTACACTACAATTATTACAGTACAACTGGCAGAATGACCAAAGAAACATCAAGATGACCCTCCAGATATAACATCTAGTATAACATCTGCATTCAGTTTATGAGACGGTGTAAACAAACGTTACCACATATCCGGGCAACAAATCAGGAATCCGAGAAACTGTCCGCTGAATTAGGAAAGTCTCAAACTGAATTAGCAGAGATGCAAGATCAACTCTTGGTAAATAATCGTCCCAATTAAAAGTGTACAAGAACACCGCACAGAAGCCAACACTTTGGTATCATCGTACAATCATCGGAAAAACAAGTGCTGAAGAACTTAACGTTAATTCTTACTCTATCAGTCAGCATTAAGTGCACTTGTTCAAAGATATGCGCCAGTCAAACGCTAAGCGCACTTTTGAAGTGATCCAGCTGACAATGACGACTGTTTTTCCTTATCTACAACTAAATGCCCTGAAGAAAATCATTGCAAGAATTCGTGCACAATCCAACCCCCAAATTCCCTTCGGTTGATTGTTGCAGCCTCCGGGAGTTTGTTCTATGGAACCGTAAGTATTTGTGGATTGCAGTACACAGCGCAGAGAAATCTGGAACCGGTGAATAATCCGCTGTAACAACTTTCGTGTCTTCTGCTCGCTTTCTTCTACGTCTTGCCTGGCCCTGGTTGCTGTCTGGTGCTGTGTGTAAGCCCAGCAGATGGGTTAACCCACGATTTTGGGGCGTTGAGAAGCGCCAGGAGATCTCTGGTAGCGCTCGGCCACTCCTGTTCAGGCGCATCAACGATCTCTCCTTCCTCCAGTTCCTCCTCAGTGGAGACTTTAACCGACTGTTTCTTGGGAGTGGCATGGGTTCTATGAGGTCCTGAGAGATGAGGGGGACCACTGTTCAGCTGGGGATGATGAGGATTTGGAGCTGGTCGACCGTTAGATGCATTGTTAAGATTTTGTACCATTTGAGTCTGCTGACCATTTGGCAGCAACTGACCGCCTGGTTCCTGCCAACCGCCGACGACAAAATGTCCAGTACTGAAGTCAGTAGTTACTTGACCACTGCGTGTACCTTCGCGACCATTCGCATGCACCGGTTCGGCATAGACGCTTTGTTTAAGTTCTGATGATCTCCCATCTCTGTTGTGAAAGCTCTTCTGCAGTTCTCTGCCAGAAGTAGAAGCAACAGTGTCAATGACTAGACTATCTGGGTGATGCAACTGTTCATTGTGACGTCTCTTTTGCCCGGCTCCGCAGTCCCGAGAAAGACTCGGCCTTATATTACGATCGAGACCCATTAATCCACCCACGACCTTCGACCAATCCATGCCCACATCGACTTTGAGATTCTTGCTGTCAGGCGCTCCATGCAGGGCATCGATGAAATCCGTCTGGCCTTTGCCCCACGGAATCTCATTCTCCACTTCGACTGGAATTCTGCGCGAAATGAATCCTGCAAATGCGGCCAGTCCAGCCGTCTCTGCTTCGTTTCGTTTCGATCCGAGGGCGTCTTCTTTGTGCCTATTCTCTGATCTCAGATCGTGAGTTCGTTCCGTTCGTCTGTGCCGATCCTCTCGATCGCCGTTCCTGTCCTGAGATGAAACGTGGAACCTCCGACTGCGTTTCTGCGATTCTTCTTCGTGGAAACGTTCTTCATTCTCGATCACTTTCCACATCTTATGGAATGACCGTTCCTCGACGGCTGCAGATCTCTTTCCGCCCGTTCTCTCAACACGTTCTCGGCGTCTTTCTCCACTGGTGGCCGTTCTATCAGAACTATCGCTAGGAGATCTTGTTCTGCTGTACCGGATCTCATCTCTTCTCTTACCTCTGTGAGAACCGTTGCTTATCTCTGGTCGTCTATCTCTCGACGATCGCATGCCAATGAAACGTTCGTCATCTTTCACGCTGACAAAAGATGTTGCTGCCTTCTTCCGAACCCTCTGGTTGTCGCTTTCTGAGCTTTGATATGAACCGTCTCGACTGTAAATGGTCGCCCTTCGATTATGTGTTCTGTCCTGCTTTTCCAGTTCATCTGAGCTGAAGAAGAGGTCTTCATGCTCCTCATCAGAGTCGCGGCTGCACCTGCTCCGCTTCTTGGCGCGACCACTCGAATCATGACTGCGTTTTCTTTTCACCGTGCTACCACTTGAGCTATCGCGATGTCTTGGATAGCTACCACTCTCAGATGAATCATGGTGGTGGCTCTGCTTGCTATCACGTAAATTTTGGTAGTTTCTCCGTTTTTCGGAGCTGTCACGCGAATCGTGACGGTGTCTCTGCTTTTCAGGGCTGTCACACGAACTGTAACTGTCTCTTGAATGTCTTGTACTGCTCTTGCGTGAATCATGACGTCTTCGTATTTCTACACCGTCACTAGAGTCACAACTCTCAGCTCCGAGTTGACTCTTGTGACGAAATGCTCGACCATCGGTCAGGAGTTTCACTGATGCACCGGGCTCATGACACACATCTGAACTGACTAGTGAACTGTCGACGTCTCTATCGGGTGTAGACTCGGTCGTCGCTTGGTGTCGATCTACCACAATTTGCAGCAGGTCTCCTGAACACGGGTCATCCCACTGCATTTTAGAATCATCGCCAGATCTGTTGATAACACAGTCATCTGACTCACTGATATGCGTTGCTGTATTAGAATCACTGTCATCTTCATGAGGTTTAGGATCCTGGGTCAAATGAAGACCAAATGAATTACTGCTATGTTGCCCGCCTTCGCTTCTACTCAGATTTTCCGTATTCGCATCTGGTCGAATCTCTGACGAGAGACAAGACTTCAACTCTCCATTCACGCCCAGACTCTCACTGCAAGACATTTCGACATGTGCAAGCGGTTTGTCATCTGCAAGCGTACCTTTTTCCACGAGGACTGGCAAAGAAAGGCCACAAATATCCGAATAACTAAGCAAATTAGAATCCAAACACCTTCGTAATAAATCGCTGACGTCATTAATCAACCGAGCCTCATCAGTCGTTTTATCGCTGGAATCGAATACCTGCAGTAGCAGGTCAGATGCCATGTGACTCTTTAGTTCAGACTCAGGTTTTGCACAGCGCTCGATCAAAGCATTTAAAGTGGCCAACGTTTGAGCCAAGCTGTCTCCTTCATCTGGTCCACTTTTATCAAGTTCAGAAGCAGTTTCCTTGTCACTAACATCCGAGCTATGAATAGTCTTTTGGGAAGTTTCGGACAGTGCCTGATCACAGTGAGCTTCGGGGTCAACGTCCTTGTTTGAATCGGATGTCATTTTGCAGTCGAAAGGTGATGGAGATGTCTTCAATGTCATTTCACTTCCTGCAGAAGATTCAGTCTGGGATGTTGTTTCCGTTGAAGTGCACGCAACAAATTCTGTTTTCACGCAGACATTATCACTGATATTTAAGTTTGAATGGTCAGCCAAACTGGCTTTCAAGTCACCTCCAATCACTGAGGCTGTTTCACTTTTCTGTGCTATCTCAGTCTTAGCCGGCAGATCAGTTTTGGCAGAAGATGCGGCCAACACTGGATTTATTTCTGTCTTGCAAAATGTCTCAAGCTTGCTAGTCCCATTATTGTCTTGACCATATTCAAACTCTGCAGTCCTCTCTTTTTTATCGGCCTGTGATGAGGGATAGTCACAAAGATCAACAGTTCTTTCTGAAAAGTCAGTGGTTTCGAGGGCACCCAATCCAGGCAAAAGTTCCCCCAGATTTTCAAAATTGCCACCGTCCTCAAGAATGCTGCCAAAAAACTCGTACGAGTTTTCGCGAAACTCTCTGTCATTATAAGTCGAATCGATCAGACTTTTTGTGCTGCTATCACAAAACGGCGGGCGATAGTCTTGATCGTGTGGGAACAAAGGTTGAGGTGGCACCGTCGCCATATTTGGAAAGTGCGACCGGTTATTGTGACAGTGGCCAAAGTTTCTTTCGATCATCTCCTTACCTGTGAAGTCTTCACGAGCATTAGCGTTTGGCATCATGCCTCTCACTCTTTCGGCATCCATGCATTGTTCGTGGCCACCGCTATTCTGCGACTGCATGCCAGTCTCCGTATCAAAGTTGGATTGCCAAAATGGCCGAGATTCTGCTGCTAGACCTCTCTGTCTGGGATTATCGAAAGGGTAACTCCAATCTTTCATGGCTGTCTCACAAGATGATCTTCCTGGAAAACCACCATGCCCTGGTAGAGCAGAGCCCAACCATCTGGAATGGCCAGCGGGATTCGAGGGATCCTCAGATACCCATGGTGGAGAAAATGCCAAGCGTGCATGCACACCACCAGGGTTAATTCTATGGCAAGGGTCAACCCGTTCATACATTGGGGGAGATTGGAAACCAGGATGGGGCGGACACATTCGCTGAGCGTTGGGGAGCTGAGAATTGGCGAAAGCTTCGGGAATGGAGGCTCGGATCCGGGTACCCTGAAGTAGGTAAGGCGGAGGTTTTGGCGGAGCAGGAAGGCGGCCCGGGTTGGACAACGTTGGTGAAAATAGAGGTCGTTCGGGAGAAGGACGAACTGGGAATGGCGGAGAGGCAAGAGGATGAGTGAAGGAAGGAGGAGACCAAAACGAAGCATCTGTTGAAACATTGAGAGAATTTGTAGTTGTCATCCGGTGATCTTGGTCCTCGGCATGTACTTGTGACTGTCGCTCTGTTGCGGGATCCATTGCCGATACAACTCCTGCCGACTTGGCCGACATGACGATCGACTTAAGCGTCTCAAAGGAACTGTCGGACAGAACGGGAAGGATCTTCTCGATGTCGATGCCTGGCTCGTCGATCCTCATCTCTGGTTTCCGCTTCTTCAAACACGATCGCAGGGGAGGCACTCCCGAGCGTAATGAGCCGTCCTCCACCGGAACTCGGCTCTCAGGATCCAAGCCCTGTGGTCTTTTCTCTGAATCCCAGATGCTGTGAATTGGTTCCCTTCTGTGAGGGGCCGAGAACCAGCCTGTGTCGTAGTCTTCACATCTTGCCGGCTGCGTTGGTTTGTCTTTCGACAGATGAGACTGAATGTCGGTCGAGTACATAGCAGGATATTCAGACTGAGCCAAAGATTCGTTTCCTTGTTGAAAGACGCTAAACTCAGGACAAATGAGGCCAAAACGTGGGCTGACATTCTGACCTTGCTCGGCTTTGGGTCCTATTCGGTCTACGGCTGCTTTTCCAAGCAAACCATGTTTCCAGCTGTCAACACCTTCACCACTGAGTCCAGGAACATCGATAACATCCTGGCTAGATCTAGACTCCACATTGTCCTCTGTACAACCCTCTTCCATCGGGAAATGCTTCTGGAAATTCCAGGGACCCCGTTCTCCTGGTCGTACCAGAGGTTTGCAACCATCTGTCTGCCGTTCTTCGAGTGTCACCTGATGTGTGAAGTTCCGTTCATCACTTGGAGCAACTTCTCTTCTTGACTCCAGATTGCGCTCCTTCACAAACTGAGTATTAAACTGGTTGCCCGCTTGACTCGACTCAACGACGGCCTGACTTTCAATGCCAGCGGGTTGACGGCAAGTTTCCATAAGCACCTTTGTCTGTGCTCCTCCATCAGGCACTGCCTCCACAGCCACACTTTTTCCAGTCTGCATCTTGGCCACGTTCTGCTCTGTCTTGGTCTTGCTCTCCTGCCCCTCAGTCAAGCTCTGTAACGTCCCTGCCACTCCCCTTTCGTTCTTGGCAACAACCTGCTGCTGCTCGGTAACACCCTGCTCCGTCACGCTCTCTTGCCTCTCCGTCATGCTCTCTTGCTTCTCAGTCATGCTCTCCTGCTTCTCGGTTACGCTGTGTTGCTTCTCAATGGTCTCGACCAACTGAAGCAGAATTGCTCGTTGATCGCGATCGTTCTGCGCTCCATACACAGACAGCAGTTGATCCAAAAGCGATCGCAGAATATCCTGATTCAATGCATTCTTCTCCGACAGCTGCGTAAGGATCGTTGCGATGCTTGTCAAAGTCTCAGCCGAATCTGGATTGCTTGCTTCCGGCGCCTGTACAGTGCTCGGCTGGCCGGCTGCTGTTCCAACAGCACTCGAACCTGCTCCCGAGGTTACGCTGCCTTTGTTTGTTTCAGACTTATTTGTAGAGCTCGCATCTGTTGACGGCTTTGTAGACATTGTTGGCGCTTCTTCAGTTTCCGAACTCACAACTGCCGATGTTTTTGCAGACGTCATCTGTGATTTTTTAGATGTACTACTCAAACTTGTCGACGATTTAGGAGACTTCATGCCCTCGCCAGATTTGCCAATCACTACAACATCCTGATCTGCCTCGGTCTTTTCACGGTCATGCTGCAGAATGTCCAAGTTTTGAGTATTTTGAGCACCAATGGATTCGTTGGTTTCTTGCGTCGTATCTTTTGCCGAACTATCATGAGATCCGTGATCGTTGTTCTGTTGGTGAACTTCGGAGGTCGTCTCAGACGTTTTACGTTGTGCACGAGGCTTTGGGGAGATGTCTTCAGAGTGGTCGTTAAATTCGGTCACTTTTTGATGGCCATGCAACTCAGCCTCATGCTTTGATTGATTCTATTAAATGAGAAAAACGACACAGTGTTACACCTTCAACCATCTCCTCTGTCATTGAATATAATTTGTTTCTTAATTTATGAGATGACATTATTTCAAGTGTCTCTGAAGGCAATTACAGAGCCGTTTTCAATTAACCAATACATGATACTGAATTGCTTAAAAATTTATAATTCAACAAAAAATATAAACATAAGGCAGACAGACATACAAGCAAGCAGACATACATTCTCAATATTTATATAGCTCCTCTACCAGGGTTTAAATTGTCAAATTTGAACCATCAAATTTGAACTGGGGTGTGGTTGAAAAAATGCTTACAAGTATGGATGTCCCAACCAGAATACCTAAAACCGGTATACATGCTAAACTGTAGTGGGTGTATGTATGTACTCGAGCCTTGTTATGGCGCCCCTTCAAGATAAAAGGCGCTCCCGACTTAGAACAATGAAGAGTTTCATACTTAGCGGAAACTCTTGAGTGAAGGACTTTTCAGAAGATTTATAGCTGGCTGCAAGGCCGACACCACTGCGCCCCATGTGGATGTACTCAATCTTTGGCTGCGTAAAAAATTAGAACAATGAAGAATTCTTACTGAAAACTATTGAGTTATTTTCAGAAGATTTATAGCTCTGAAAAAATTATGACTGAAAATTGAAATGGTATGAGAAAAAACAAAGCAATAATTTTCATTAACTAAGCAAACAAGATACATTGAACTACTGAGAGTTGTGCTGGGGGTTAACTTAACCCCAAGGTAATTTTTGGAAATTAACTGAAGGGGCTGAAGAATGAATTGGGAGAGTTTAACCCTACCAAAACCCTGAACAATTCAATCCTCCCTGCCTCTAGCAGTGAATCTGCCAAGAAAAAGAATCTTTCGTTCTTACCTGAGTTGCCGAGTCCATCTCGTAATCTTCGTCAAATGGATCGTAAGGTTTGTCACCTTCAGTATTGGCTGCAATCACAAACATGACGTTTTCATTTAACAAACATTTGATGTCTCATGCACCTTCAACAAGCACTTGAAAACTATTCTCTTTCACAGGGGCTCGGCCGAGGGTACCTCTGTATCTTCGATAGGTGAAAAATAAGTGATTGGAATGAATGAATGAATGAAAGAAACAAATGAATAAAATAAATGAATGAATAAATGAACAAATGAATGAATTAAAAATGAATTAAAAAACAAATGAAGTAAGAATGAAAAAAATGAATGAAGCCATTATATTACATCTCTAACAACAACAGAAGAAGAAGAGCAGTCCCTAGCCCTGAGGCAGCCATAGGTATGAAGTGTTAGCGACTTCATTTTCTTAGCCTTGGCATATGAGGGTGGGTGGCAAGTCCTCTCCCTCGCCGTCTCATCTTCCCACCAACAATGCACAGCCAGTGTACTCATACCCGAGTTGGTTACAGAGCGCAGGTGGGGTCGAAATCTCAGAACAAATTTCTTCCCTGGCAGGGATTTGAACCCCAACCTCTCATTTGACAGCCCAGCAAACCAAACACTACACTATCGCTGACCCCCCTCCTCTTCAAATGGTAAACTGATAAACAAACCCAAGCCTTCAACATCCACTGATACACACCTTTGACCAAGAGATCCTGCGGTTGGGCTTTGGAATATTTCGAGACGATGGGGTCGGCTTGAGCAAAGGCTTTGAGGTCGTCATCGCTGACCTCGTCCGACGATTCACCATTGGTGGGAGAAGCCCCGCTCTCGTTCTTTAACTCAGATGATGGGGTAAGATTATCCTGATTGGAAAAACGAGAAAAACACGTTTAAAACGAGACATGAATACATCAAAACACTTAACATATGTCATTCATTCATTCCGGAAATTTATATAGCACCTCTTCAAGAAGTCTAATCTAATCTAAGCCTGCTCAGCATCACAGTAATGTAATCCAAGCTAATCTAATCTTCCACAGCGCTGTTATCATCAGATCAGATTACAAATTACATTAGAACTCATTTTAGGATGCATGATTTGTACAGTGCTATGTCAGAATTCATGTCATAATTATGCACCATTAAAGTGAATCTCTGGTGTACATAAACTAAAAATACAAGAGGAAAAGCAGTCCATGCCTGAAGGGCAGTCATGGGTATGAAGTATTAGCGACTTCCTTTTCTTAACCTCAGCATACGAGTGCGAGTGGCCAGTCCTCTCCGTTACTGTCTCATCTTCACACCAACAGTGTGCAGTCGGTGTATTCTGAGTGGGAATCTTGAAGGGGCGCTATATAAATTTCTTGAATGAATGAATGAATGTACTCATCATAGCCGAGTTGGCTAGGGAGCACAGAGGGAGCAAAAATCTTGAAACAAATTTCTGCCCTGGCGGGATTGGAACCCACGACCTCTCAATTGACAGTCCAGCACGCTAACCACTACACTATCAAGCACCCTAAGAGCAGGAAGAAGGGCGAAATGAAGACCTGAGCGGTGGCTGGAGCAGGTTCAACCTTTGCGCTGGTCTTTGCGGCGGCTACAGTGTTGTGCAGGGGAGTGGTTGATGTTGTCTGCTTTGGCAATTGACCTCTTGACCTTGTTGCCTGCTGGATCACGATTCCAAGCAACACATCACATCGGTTCACATTCAACCCTAGACAACAACAACAAATTTCTTCAGATAAAGGTAACAAAGGTAAAGGTAACAAAGATAAAGGTAACAAAGGTAATGGTAACAAAGGTTAGGGTAACAAAAGAAAGGTTATAATGGTAAGGTAACAAAGCTAAAGGTAGCAAAGGTAAAGGAAACAAAGGAAATGGTAACAAATGCAGAGGTAAAACAAAGGTAGAGGTAACAAAGTTAAAGGTAACACAGTTGCCTATTTACCTCCATAAAGTTCTTCAGAAGCATGATCCCAAAGTTGAAGAACAAGGCACAGGTAACAAAGGCAGTGGTAAAACAAGGTAGAGGCAATAAAGTTAAATTTAACACACTCGCCTATTTACCTTCATAAAGTTCTTCAGAACATGATCCCAAAGTTGAGGAACACGAGAAAGTTTAAATGGGGTGGCACGCATTCAATTAGGCAGTGATGGTCAATCTCGGGCTAGCCCAATCCATATACGAAAAACTTAAATGGCGTGGTACCCATTCAAAGGGGCAGCGGTGGTGAAGGATCTTACCCAATCAATTCAGTTAAAGAATGAGCCGGTCAAGGCCATATGGCTGCTATATGAAAACATCTACATTTACACTTTACATAAGACAGAACTTATTCGGAAAGAAAATCAATACCTGGTCCGTTAAATGGTAGAAGTACGGCAGGGATGGGAGCGTTGGCTGGAAGTGGCCAGATGTACATGTCTTTGATTGCCGAACTGATGCTGCCTATGACGCCACAGCGGCGCCTCTCCTGCAGGTAGTTGAACAGCTGATTGTACTTCACCTTGTCACCGTCGTCATGGCAATGGAAACAGATGACAGCAATCTCCTAGACAACAGGAAGATCAAAGACAACAGTTTATGTATTTATCAAATCTCATTCCAGATTAGATTAAATCTGGAGTCGGATTTATCACATCTAACCTACCGTAATCTGGAGTCAGATTCATCAAATCTAATCTAATCTTGAGGCATCAAATTAACACTGCATTCCAATATCATAATCCACAGAACAGAACCAGCGTGTCCAGAACCATGGCGCTCCAGAGACACGAGAAATAGGATAAGTAAAAAATTCAAAATAGATTGGATTTCATCACCGGCTAGAGGGACCAATGGCACTATTTTGTGAGTAGAACAGGTGGGACGTTTTGAAGGTGCTTGTCCTACTAACCCTTGTAGCCGTGTACTGCTGCCGGATCTTCTGCAGGTAATCCTCCACCGTTTTCGGATCGATCCTCCCCATCACAGTAACCGTTGCAGGCAACACCTGAGAACAGGAAAATCATCTAATAAACCTCACTGAAAGCAGCAACATCAGCACATTGGTCTAACAGTGGGGTGCATGATAGTTGAGTGGTTAGCACGTTGGACTACCAACACAGACACTGAGGGTTCAGAACCGTTCAGGTTCGAGTCCGTACGTCCCTTCCATCACCTGCATCGCATAGGAAACTCGGCTGCCGAATGAGGACAGCGACTGTACACCGTCGGTGGGAAGACGAGGTGGTGGGGAGAGGACTGGCCACCCGACTTCATCTGCTGAGGCAGAGAAAGTAAGGTCGCTAACGGTTCAGAGCCTTGAATGGTTCTCGGGGAGAGGAAACTTAAGGAGAATGTTCTTCATCTCCTCTCTAACAGATTCCCATTCTGGAAGGATCTGAGAAATCAACTCAGACCATCATCTAAATGAAACTGTAAATTCAACTCTGTCTGGATCTCTTTCTCTATGTCTGTGTCTCTTTCTGTGTCTGTCTCTTTGTCTCAGCATCTGTTTCTTTGTGCCTCTCTCTCTCTTTGTCGGCATCTTTCTCTTCGTCTCTTTGTGCCTCTCTCTTTGTCTCCGTGAACTATCTCTGTGTCTCATTGTCTTTCCGTGTCTCTTTCTGTGTCTCTATCTCTGTGTCTCTTTCTCTGTCTGCATCTCTTTCTCCTTATGTCTCTTTGTCTCTGCGTATCTTTCTGTGTCTGTCTGTTTAGCTCTTTCTGTCCTTCACTCCCAACGATCATATCCACTGCCACGGTCAAGTCAGTCAGTGTTCCAAAGTGGTCGTGATAACCAAACAAAGCAGTCAGCCAAACATACACTTCTAACGATCTTCATCGAACCAGATGTTCTGTATGCGCACAGCTGCATAGTGGCGCCATCTAGAGCAGAGACGCTGCCTTTCCAGACCATGTCGACCATCGCGTCATGGCCACCAGAACTCGTTGAAGTTGTGCGATTCGAACTGAAATGTCAAAAGCACAAATGAACAATAAGGAATAATATCAGCATTTCAGAAATAGATCGGTCAAATAAGATCAACCATTCAATTTTAACAAACACCATTGTATGTATATATTAGGGTGGATCAAAAGTTTAGGCAAAATTTCGTTTCCTAAATAACTAAATTTAGTAGTGGGCAAAAGTTGCCAATTGGTATGAGAAACACACAGTAAAAGTTTTGAAATTATTGTGCATCATCTTGAGGGTCCCCAAGGACTTTGAGATTCAGTTTTGCAAAGATATTTCTGGGGATGGGCTCACCAAGCACCCTCCTGACCCCTACCCATTTTGCTCGGCACCTTTGGCACTCTGGCTCGCCACTTGCTGGAAAATATTGCCACTAGCCCAACATTAAAAAAGCTTTGACACCCCTGGCATAGAGTCCCAGTAAATGGCCAGTACACTGCAAAAGAGGCACGACCCAAACGGACCTCCTGATATTGACTTACCCTTGAGGTCGTGAGGTCAGAGTAGCCGATGACGACCCCTCCAATGCAGGACGGACATCGGTCGCCGAATGCTTCGAAGGCAATACCATCTCCACTGAAGAATGCCTCATTGTGACAGGTGCTCGCGTTGGCCCCGACGACAGCTTTGTGTCGACCGATGAATGCCTTGTGGTAACTGTCAGACTGGATGATGTGCATGTTGAAGACGACGTACAGGGTGCAGAAGTCTGCGTTGATGCAGGAGACGTAACAAACGGCACCTGTTCCACGTTCGTGATTAGATCTGCGGACGAAGTGACACTCGGAGGGAGAGGACATTGGGTCGGCTGCCCTGCAGGAATTGCAACAGAGGGTGCAGGAACGTCGGTTAAATACCCTGAGGGAATGTTGGAAGGCGGTAGATGATGCCCTGAGGAACTTTTGCAGGAAGGGGTCTGTACCGGGGTCGCGAGGTGCCGTGAGGAAACACTGGAGGTTGTTAGAGTTGGAGATAGAAGAGATGGGGAGATGCTAGACGAGCAGGCATCTGAAGGTAAATGCTGTGAGGATATCTCAGGCGATGGCACGATCGTGGTAGACTGCGTCGTGGAAGGCAGGACGTCCTGAGATGTCGTTGAAACCCTATTGCACACGATCGTTGACGACTGTCCTTTATCAGAATGTTTTGAATCTATGCAGGAACTGACCGTCGGAGAAACCGCTGTGGAGACAGTATCCGGTGTCACAGTTTCACCAGATGATCTTTCCCCTTCCTGAATCACACACTCTGATGTCTTCCTTGCCAGCGCGGTGTCCGTCCCAATCGCCTCGGAGCTCCCGCTGTCACCTCCGACACCCTTGTTGTTCTCCAGATGTAAAGAAACATCGGATTTTAAAGCATTTTGGTCGATGTCACTAGACGTCTTGTTGTTGCAAGTGGCGTCAGACAACGTTGGTGGTTGCGAGCGTTCTGCTTCAGTGGTTCGTGTCGATGTGCCAGAGCAGATACGACAGCCGACGTCAAAGATGTGCTCGCCGTGTCGTTCTGTAGTATCGATAAGGCCAGGCAGAAGATCCAGTGGATTGACCTATAAAGAGGACAAAATATTCTGAGGCATTTCTATAGACGATTGTAAACATGCTACCTTACCTGTAAAATTCAAGTTCAAATACAGGAAGGTACACAAGTATTATCACTGCGTAATTATTGTTAAATAGTAACTTCTAATGTGCCGGTTCTTAACTCTGGCCACTAATACATTGCAGTTAAACCTAAAGTACAAAAGTAAAGCCAAGAATGTCATCATCATTATCACATCATCATCATCATCATCATCATCATCAGGCATTTATTAAGCATCAATATCCAATGACCAAGCATCAAGTGATGGCACTGTTATTACTTAGTAATCACTTAGTAATTATTATTAATTAGTAAAGTCCTTCAATTGCACCGGTATCTCATGCATAAGGCATGGTGCACCAAAACCAAGGTCAACCTTCAGAAGATCAGTCTGCCTAGAAAGAGAGAGACAGCCTGTGGTGGAATAGCAATTTGAAACAGACAAGTCTTTAGTTGAGAATGAAATGACACATGTGACTGAATTGAATGGATGTTTGAATACTGATAATAATGACAGCGATAATAATAACAGTGATGATAATATAAATAATGAGGTTTTGAACTGCAGACCGTGCTACTCTTGGTGATCGCAGTTTCACTCCTCTGGAGTTCTCTCATTTGTTGTAGAAGCTGCCTTGGCTTCAACTCAGCACAAAGCAGGCGTCGACACAGATCCTAACAAACGAAAAATACAAAGGTAAACATGATTCAAACATATTCGTCACTTGGTAACATGAAAGAAATTTGACTCCCCTGTAAGTGTACCTCATGCACGGTAGTAGAGATAATGCACGGTAGTAGAGATATGGTAATAGACAGAAAAGGTGATATAGAAGGTGATAGAGAGAAGGTACTACAGAGAAGGAAACAGAGAGAAGGTGATAGAGAGAAGGTCTGGTACATACACATTTCAGAAACTACTCAGTGCAAACTCCAAATTGTACAGATAACTCGTTCCAAAAACTCTATAGAAACTTGGCAGAGTTTACATGTAGAGGTAACCCACCTGACCAGACGGCCTTTTGAAGGTTCTGACAAGGCTTGAGAACTTCTGTTTGTACAGAGAAGATGATCCTCTGCTGGCGCTCCACAATTCACACTCAATATCAATCACTAACCGCTTCACTCTGGCCGCTGATACATTTCGGTCAAACCTAATGTACAAACGTAAAGCCAGGAATGGAATTATTATTCACATTTTTAATATCCTTATTATTATTATAATTATCATGTGGGGAGCATAATAGTCTAGTGGTTAGCACACTGGACTGTCAAATGAGAAGTCGGGGTTCTGATCTCCTTCAGGGCAGAAATTTGGTTCGAAATTTCTGCTCCATCTGCCAATTCAGTTATAATGAGTACACTGACCATACACTGTCAGTGGGAAGATCAGAAGATGAGGCAGCCGAGTGGACTCACCCTCATATGCCGAGGATAAGAAAATGAAGTCGCTAACACTTCGTAACGAAGGCTTTCTCAGGGCTAGCTTAAGAGACTGTTCTTCTTATTCTTCTATTACGCATAATTTATTAAGCGCTACTATCTAGTAGCCAAGCATCAATTGATGGTGGTGACTAATTTTTTGAGTAATTTTGCTCAAGGTCCCTACACAGTAACCGTCTCAGGAGAGGAGGATCGAATCTCTACTCTCCGCATTACAAAACAAGCGCTTCAAACAATCGGCTACTGTGTCTGATGTAAGTTAAGTAAATAATTAATTTACACAATGGTCTAAGTTTCCAATAAAAATTAGCCAGAGATGATTACAGTAATCATCCAGCAATGGCAGTGATAACATTAGCCAGTGGTGATAACATTAGCCAGTGGTGATAACATTAGCCAGTGGTGATAACATTAGCCAGCAGTGATAACATTAGCCAGTGGTGATAACATTAGCCAGCAGAGATAACATTAGCCAGCAGAGATAACATTAGCCAGTGGTGATAACATTAGCCAACAGTGAATAACAATTGCCAGCAATGACAACATAAGCCACCTGTGATAATTAGCCAGGACTGATAACATTAGCCTACTGTCTAACCTTTCCAAGAGAAGATGACGCAATTCCGATCGTGTGTTGGAACGCAACGGATCCAAATGTTCATCTGACTCCATCTGCTCATGTGAAAGAGATGCGTTGTTAGATGTCGACTTTGCATTGGTGGCGGCAGCTTGAGATTTACCCAACAATCCCTATGAAGAAAAAGTACCATGGGTAAAATAATAATAAAAATGTAACTGATTTAGAGGTGAAATAATAATAATAATAATAATAAGAATAATAACTAATAATAATAGTAAATGCATAACAATAATAATAATAATAATAATAATGAAAACTAACCAGCTTTGCTTCAGTTCCACTGTTTTTCTGAGTTCTGTCTGATGGCGCTCCTGACAGATTCACCCGTGTTAAAGCACTAGGTTCTGCGCCATTCCTTCTCCCACCATGCACTTGTTTCTTCTTCCTCTTGTTTAGATTCCCTACAAGAAATAAATTAAGTCGTCAGAGAAACGAACAGTTACTATTATTATTAAGTAAGTAAGTGTTCTTTACTAAACGCTGGCAAACGCACGGCGCTTTACATACGTAGTCATCAAATCGTAGCAGACAAGTTAGCAAAAAAGTTAACTAAAAACATAATAGCCTAGCTGTACAGCATCCTAGCCAGGAAACCACACCTGGTGAGGGAATCAAATCTAGAAAGAACATCATTATGTGAGCATGGGCGCAGATCGTGACCAGTTCATCGGACAGAGGGTAGAAGGTAATGGAGGATATGTCCAGGATTATTTAAGATGTTTCTAAAAGGTCTTGAACAGCTTTTTAACAGAGTTCCTCACAAGTAGAGAAAGATTTGGGTAGGAAACCTAAGAGCACCAGCTTACGGACAAGAGAACTCAGAGAGTCAAGTTTCTGTTTGCTGACAAGCCCCACCATACGTGCAGTATGCGGTTGTAGTATGTAAAACAAAGTGCAGTTAGCAATTGGCAAAATAAAGGACATACTTACTTACTCCTCCCCTCCTCCTTCTTCTACTTCAACCGAATCTCCTCGGCATACCTGTTACGTGGCCAAGCGCTTGTTCCGGTTGAAGGACTTCAAAGGTTGGATGGCGCTGGAGCCAGGCTAGCAGAGATGACTCGGTTGGCGCCAATGGACCGGTCACCAGTTTCCCCGTCTTCCGCTCAAAGACGACGATTCGCTCTGCTGCCTTTGCTGCATCGGAAATCCCCGACTGCAAGAAACACAACAGAACATTTACTAATTGTAATTACAACTATTAATATAGCATTGTTGGCACCAAGTACTATGCTTGATTTTAGATGAATTATCTCCAAGCGATCATGATACCATAACAAAGAGCATCTGTCAAAACAAAATGAAAAAAAAGTTAAACTGATCCAACCAAATCTGAGCATGGCTGAAATTTGAAACTGAGCACAATAATTATTATTGTACTAAGTTACTGAGCACAGATGTACTGCATTACTGAGCACAGATATACTCTAGAACCGAGCACAGATGTAATATGGTACTGAGCATAGCTGCAATAGGGTACTGAGCATAGCTGCAATAGGGTACTGAGCATAGCTGCAATAGGGTACTGAGCATAGCTGCAATATGGTACTGAGCATAGCTGCAATAGGGTACTGAGCATACCTGTAATACGGAACTGAGCATAGCTGCAATACAGTACTGAGCATAGCTGTTTACTCAGTTATTGAACACAGGAGTACTACTGTAACAGTAATGAGCACAAATGGTAGGTACTCTGGTACTCAGCATAGTTGTACTAAATTCTCAAACACAGATGAAATCTGGTACTGAGTACTTACATTTCCTGGCTGTTGGTCGCGGTTGTATGTCTTGAGACGATCCTGAGCGAGCAGCTTGATGGACTCCTCAACATGTCGACTCAAGCACTCGGGGCTGCAGAAGATGGAGCCTGGCCGAGCGGGAGCCGAGCATCCCGGCTCACGGCAAGGATTCTTGCAAACATCCTTTGCGTTCTTTGCCTTTTCTTCAGCGCTCAATTCTTTTGGTTCATTTGCTTCCCGCTCTTTCTTCATCAACATGTACTGTTGAAGAAACAAAATCAACAATTGGTTACAAATAGTGGGACTTAATAAATGCTTAATAATAATAATAACAATCCTGTCCAACTAAGAGTATGCGTTCGAACCTTCTCCCCAAGACAGTCAAACGTGCAGTGACCTTGAGCAAGTCCTGCACTCACAATTGCTCAGTGCCATTCATCGATGCTCATCGTTAGATAGTAAAGCTTAATAAATGCTCAATAATAATCACAAAAAGGTACGATCTGAATTTTCCTACTGTCATATTTTTTAAGGCACCATTGTCTCAGGTTCTCACTTTATAGCACTGTATCAGCCCTTATCAAATCTAATCTAACAGCCCTCATCAAATCTAATCAAATCACTTCCATAGTGCCAATTTAATAATGTTCAATGCATCAATTGATTCTCAATATTAACCAAAATCACTGAGCAAATTCCAGGGCGAGTCCAGAAAAAGCCAAGAAAAGAATTTTGAGAAGTTTTCTGAATAATGTTACCATGAATAGTAAAACTAAAAGTAATAAAAGAAACAATAATAAAAATATTACATGTAAGCAGTCCACTATAAGAGCCACTCAGGTTCGCACTCTGCTAAAACTTTAGAGTTTATTACACACTTAACTGACAACACAAACTCCTCTTTGTCACCATCGGCGCTGCTTGTAATTTAGTGGCCCCACTCAGTCTCATTTGGGTATACTGTTGTTCCCCAAAATCCTGCTAATGTTTCATGTCAAACAGAACTTTGTCAATTTTTTTAATCAATAAACGAACAGGAAGAAAATGAAAATTTCAACGCTACCTTTAGTTTGGCGGCCTCAACACTGTTCAGAAGCGACTTGGACAGCTTTACATCATTCACAGTAACTCTCTCAGGCACCCCTTTGTTTTCCTTTGCTTTCGAACTCGGTTTTTTCGCCGATGACGCCTCCTCCGCAGGAATATCGACCGACTTCCTCAGGCTCTTCCCGTCGTCAGAAGGCTGCATGCTCGTTCTGAATGAGTTCTTCCGCTCGTGAGCATTTTCCGCTTCGTTCTGATTCGCGAGCAGCGAGTTCATGGTTTGGATGGTTTTGGCTTTCACCTCCGTCGATGATGGACGATCTTTTCTGTTGCCCTTCTTCTGTCTTAGTCCTTCCATTTCTTTCGAGTTCAATTGGTTGTTTTCACGATCGAGATTGTCGCTGATGGAAGCCGTTGGAGTTTCTGCCAGTTCGACTTCCGTTGCTGCAGTTGGCTCATCCGGAACGATTTTCTCGCTGGACTTCGAATGGATGCGACGCATTTTCGATTTTTTCTGGACGACCTCTTCTTGAACGTCGAGATTCGGAACCTCGAGATTTGGAACTTCTCTGTTTCTTTTCCGCTAAAGAATGTGAAAATATCACCAAATGGTTTAATATAGATCTTGTCAATTATACGCAGTGCTCTAGATTTTGGTATGCCATCAGTAGATGCCTTGTGCAGTAGACACCAGTGCCTAAGAAGTTACAAACTAATAATAATTAATTAAAAACAAGCATTAAAAACCCAGTAAGTCTCGTTAAACTTGCAAATCACTGCACCGTCTTTTGGCACAATCTACCCAGAAGGCATACAGTCAGTGCAATGGTCACCTTTTCTCGAGAGCTCGAGCTCCTCGGTATGTCCCTTCTGGAACACAGACCGCAGTTTGAGAAGCGCTGCTCTGGTCTAGCCCAAGAGACACTGTGGGGATGAATTGCTAGCAACTACATTCCCCGAGCCCCGGCCAGAAGGTGGGTGACCAGTCCTCTTCCCTACCGCCCGATCTTCTCACCAACAGTACACAAAGTAATATCAATCAATCAACCAATCAATCAAAACTTGATTATAACGTCCCTTCAAGAACCAACTCAGAGGCAACCGGTCAGCGCGGTTGAAAAGAATGGTTTTTCGAACTGATCTGGTATGTCAACACATTGAGACGCAACCAGAAGACCGCAAGACATGTATACATTTATAAGTAGCATACAGCAGTGCAGTCACTCTTCAGATGAGCTTGTCAAGGAGCACAAGTGACGCAGAAGTGAAGCAGAGAATATTGAAAAGAACTCACGATAACTATTTTTGAGTCAGAATCCAGATTGTCGCTCTCTGATAGACTTCGTTCCGCACTTACTCTCTGTTGATTCTGAAGACGCGTCGAGCATCTGGAAACACAACAAAAAATGAGAAATTTGAAAACTTCAATAAGAAAAATCTCCTACGCTAATCTTATTGCCATCTTCTCCAACGTTTGGTGAGCACTTCAACCACAGATACCATAATAATAATAATAATAATAATAATATTCTTTATTGAAACAATCTGTTTGACAAACCGCAACCGGTTACAGTGCACAATTAGTTATGCAATTGAAACAATTCACAAGAACACAAATGACAGAAGACATAAATCTTAACTACTAACAGAACAGACAGCCTGCAATACACGGCGCTAATAGCATGTCCCAACTGTGGGACATACAATATTATTAATACAAATTTATTAAGTGCCACAGCTGGTAACTTACTGCATTATGACAGAAAGAGTAAATGAATACATGCAAATCTGATGACCATTTTTCATTTGGGGTCCCACCCTCATCCCTTCTGCTTGAAGACTTTCTTATTTCCTTGGGGCTGTCACGATGAGAGCACCTCTGAATAGCTAGTACTGTAAGAGGCGATTTACAAATTCTCAGATACGATACGACCAGATATCAGCAGATAACAGTGCAGCATTTTAATGGGTTTGTAATACTGGGAAAGGACCTGCTCACGGTCCCTACAAAGTAAAACCATCTCAGCGGAAGACGCAAATCGAACCCATACCCTCCATATTACAAAGACGCACTTTTTCAGCTGTTTGATGGCCACGTGTTGAGCGCCTCTGAGAGAGTGGCGCTTTATAAATGTCTTGTTACATTACATTAGAAGGTAAGCACTCTTAACCATTCAGCCAATGTGACTCATTATGAGTGTCCCAAAAGTAAATGCTATTAGTGGCTAACCTCAGACGCCGAGCGAGGAATTCTTCTCTCATTCGCTGTCCGAATTCGTCGTCCGAATCGCCCGCATCCAGGCTGCTGTTCAAGAGACCATGGCCTTCAGGCAAATTTCCTCCCGATTCCAACAGTGGCCATGGCTGCACAAACAGCCAATTGACGAAATTAGGTAAATAAAAACAGAAAAGTAGTATTTTTCAGAATTCAATTAATATAGCAAAAATCTTCAGACAAGCCATCTCTTAATGGCATTAAAAACACTTGCTCAAAGTTCCTATTTGTTAAAAAAACTCATTGGTTTAAAAGCCCTGTTTGTTTAAAGACCCTTGTTGTTAAACACCCTGTTGTTTGTCTAAAGGTCTAACCCAGTTTCTTTAAAGTCCTATTTAAAGTTTGTTTAAAGAACCCAGATTCACAAATCTATAAGGTGGTGACCTTGTTCACAAACAATTCACAAATAATTCACAAACAATTCTTAAGCAATTCACAAACTCCTTAACAAACAGTTCACAAACCTGTTCGCAGTTCCAGTCCATCTCGACATCAATCGCAAAGTCGTTCTGACTAAACTCGACGTTTTCCACAGCGCTCGTCTCCATGGTAACAGCATTGACACCTGGTACGAGCAGCTCCTCCTCTTCGAGCAGCGTCGACCGGTTCCCTACATCGGCAAGCATCACATCATTGTTGAGCTCATGGAAGAACTCCGCAGGAGGGTACTCGCCCAAGATCGACGAATTCCTCGACCCAGTTTCCACCACCAGCACCTCCCCGCTTCCTAACAGCAGACTTGCTGGATCAACCAACAATGGATCTTCCGGGGCTGGAAAGAAGTCATCATTTTCCATGAGAAGCAGTGGCATCTGGTCGAATAAAGACAGCCTCTCCGGAACACAGACCTGCACCGGGGCTTCCGTTTTTCCATCCGGCTCGACGGAGTCCTGAGGTGGGTCATCCTCGGAGGTCGGTGGCATAGCGTCTGGTTCAACCATCACAGAGCAAGTCTTGACAACAGAAGTTTCCTGTGATTCCTGCAAAGAGAAAAAAGATTGCCATCGATTTGTACAAAATGAGCACCAACATGTCTTACTGAACACTGTCAACTGTTAACCCTTTGTTGGCCATCTATAGGCATGCAAGAGCCCACCAGTGTTGACATTCACAAATATTCAAGCATAGGTTGATCAGTTAATTAAAATGAGCACCATCAAATCATTCTGAACATGGTATCAACTGTCAACACTCGGTCGGGTTCTACATGCACGCAAGAGCACATCAGTGTTGACTCTCCCAGATATTCAAGCATTAGCTGATGCAGGTAAATTTGCATATATTCATTGTACATACATATGTATGTCTGTATACCTTCTGATCAATTCAATCGATGATGTATGTTTATTACCATGTCTGTACTCCAAAATGCGGATAACATTTCGTCAATTAAAGAATATTCTTATCTTATCTTACATATGTACGTAAGTGTTAATGTAGGTATTGACAAGCTGAGTAATTCAGTAATTCACCTCATTTTGTACGGCGTCCACGGCATCACAAGGCAATTCACTGTCACAGGCGGCAATTACTTCAGCTGTTTGAACAGTCTCAGTTCTCTTGGCTCTACGCACTTTCCTGCGTATCTTGCCTAGACTCTTCGGCAAGCTCAGACAATCGACGAGCTCGACTCTCGGCAAGCGTGACAGACGAGGTTTTGCCTTGCTGGTCGCCACGGGGACAACAGTGTCACACCGCTCGAGCATGACAACGAGTCTTTTTAGTGCCAGCTTAGCCATCTCTGAAACAAAACAGGAGCAGGCATTAAACTTACGAACCATTTCGTCACAGACAGTTCGAGAAACAATATTATTAATATCATATTATTATTATTATTATAATTAATTACAGATTATTTCTTATTAGTCTTCTGTTACTGTATACAACATCACAGTAGCAGAATCTTTTAGGCCTACTGAATATTGCACAGAGACGGTTTATTTTGGCCACGATTGGCTACAGCTGTGCTCAACTCTAGATCAGAATGCGGAAAAACAAATTTCCGATTCTAATAATAGCGTGGCAAGCTTTATAGTATCGTGGGCTGAAGTTTAATACAGTGCGTTAAGTTTACCGGCGTCGTGAGAGTTCGGTTTGGGTCTTGAGCGTCGCGCTTGCATGCCCACAGATATTTTATAAGGATAAAATCTTCTGCGGTGGAAAATTCCGCCGGTCAGAGTTAGGGTTAGGGCAGGTTAGCGCTGTCCGGTCGGTTAGGGTCGTCATTAGAAAACGTGGAACCGTCCGGCGTCCGCGCAGCATGCCCAAAGATATTTTATAATCCTTCAGCAGAAGCCCACGATACTATAAGTTTGCCAATATCGTTTGACATATGAGGTTCGATCGCAAGGGCACAGCACCACACTTTCTTTCATCGGGTTCATCTAACAAATCGACGTTCAAACTGACCAAAACGCCATCGACATAACAATAAATACGATTAAAAACCCTGACAATTAAACAATTAATTCCTGACGATAAACCAATAAACGAATAACGGTGTCAACAGCAGTAAACACCATACAGTGTCCTATGATCAGAAATGGCGCATCGCTCATTGAAAGTCACCTATTTAGAAAACTACACGTCCAACATAATAAAACAACGGCAGGCAGGTAGTTCTCACCTGAGGCAACTTAAATCCGACCAAACGCAGTCGTGCACAATTATCAACGATTTATAAACGACATTTTAATCGTCGCTCCATCATTTTCCGTCATTTTGCAAAGATTCCAAAGTAGCAGTGCGCATGCGTCAACGTACAGCTGTGTGCAACGACCAGAAATACCAGAACGCGCTCTCGACGATTCAGCTTTTGATTTCGATAGTTCAGTAAAATTAATCTAAATTAAATTAAAACGGGAAGAAAAACTCGGTGCCGTTGACATAATTTGTACTTTACACCTGTAATGACATGTTTAGACGCTTGCATTGTAATGAAATTAAGGCGATGACCTATATGCACCCAAATTATGTTAAGTTGTTTTGCGTACTCTGCTTGGCAGATCTGTTAAAGTTCAAGGTTCACTTGAGACCTGGATTTTTTTTCTCACAAAAATTGGAAAATTATATGGTACGTAAACTTATCTAGAAACCTGGACGTTACGATATCAATTATATGCATACGTGTATGTTTTCTTGTTTGATTAAATGGCGGTATTCATTCTAAGGTAGCTTTTGCATGGCGCTATCACGGTTGCTAATATAATCACATGTGCTTTATATATTTAGGCTACGCATTATTCATCGTAATGACATATGCCTAATCGAAGGCTCTAGGCTAGCGCATAGAGCGCCTTCGAATAGATATCTTTGAGGGGCGCTATATAATTGCTCAATTACATTACATTGCCAAGGCCTACGTTGTAACTATGAGTTTTCGAAATATTTCAGCGCTAAACAAAAAGCGTAAAGGAAACCAGCTTATTGCCAGCGTTGTATCAAATCAAGTCCGCAACAGCCGAGTTGTTTGATATTATTTCCGGTGCCAGATGAGAATCCGGGATCAAACCGAGGAGACGTACAGAATTAATGGCGCTACGGTGGAAATCAATTATGGTCATGGGATAGGGTCATGGGGCAAAGATGGAAACGGGTAGAATAGCTTGAAACGATACCTATAGATTTGTTTCATAGGAGTTTGATAGGACGGACCCTAGGCATTGCAAATCGGTTTTTGCGCTCCATTACATTATTATAAAGTCGCTATAGAAGTTCTAAGATTCGATTTAGCAATTTGCTAATTATTGTGACCAGAGCCACCTCTTCAGCGCCGGTGAATAAGCTGGTCTTGTTGTCGCGGCTTTTGTGGGCGATGAGAAATGTTCAAAGATCTACATTACATTAGATTTTATATAGCTCTAAATTAAATTGCGTCGCACTTCAATAATTTTTTAGCGTGTTGAAATGCTGAACCTTAGTGCCTATTAAAGCTGTGTCGACTTCCGGAAAGCTATTAATATTAATAATTTATGAAGTAAGTAAGGCAGCGGTGTGACAGACATTGAAATAATTATTGTCCATTCCAAAGAATTTGTCTTGCGTCGCAAAAACCAGAAATTTTTACAGCTATATAAACAGCGTCAGTGAAATAAACAAATCTAATACTTAGCTGCAAGGAATTTGATAGGCATTTTGGCAATACCACGTGTTACAGGCATGCCGAACGCCCTCCAATAACGACTTGCCATTCACTTGGGTCCGCCCATTTATATTGAATAATTAAGTAGCCTCATTAATAATTAAGAAGGCAATACGTTGATGTCCGCAAATCGACAACCCAGTGTTACACGCATGCCCAACACCCTCCAATAACGACATGCCATTCACTTGGATCCGCCCATTTATATTGAATAATTAAGTAGCCTCATTAATAATTAAGAAGGCAATAGTTGATGTCCGCAAATCGACACCCAGTAAAACCGCCATCTTGAACGTAAGAGGCGACTGTAAATAAGAGTCTCGTTTAAGTTGGTCTTAATTCGGATTCGCGTCACTGCAAAATTCAGTTCAAGTCAGAAAGACAAATCAGGCGAAACGTTCCGAATCTTAAGGTGTTGGTTCGAATCCGCTGTCGATTTTGTGGCCGTACATAATCAGAAAATAACGTTGATGACAAAATTGTAGGCGTTCCTCAGATGCGTAGAGCGTTAGATTTAGAAAAAAATCTATGATAAAAATGCAATGACATAGAGGATCTATTAAATTTCTAAACGTTTTTTCGATACATACCATTCTGGGCTCGCAAACTAGGCTATATATGCTGTAAAACCATTGATTCTATTCTTGTGCCTGTCACATATTGGCGCTACATAATTTCTGGTGTGCATGTTCATCTTGTCACGGTCTACTTTACTGTGTCCTTCCAAGTTTACCATTACCAACTAGGGTTGCCACCTCCTAAGGATACGAATCCGGGAGATTCAAGAATTTTTTGGAAGAATACTCCACATTATCTTGAAACCGCAATCTTGAATACTATAGCTGTGGTTTTTTAACGCTATCGGAAGTTAGATTACTTCAGCAGCTGTTATGAGACCGTCTTCTTTGGTATTTTGTTGTCTAAAAAAGCTCGTCACGATTGTATTCTTCTTCATCTGCTTCACATTTTTAGTGTGTTTATCCGATGTGGCGTGCTGTACTACCGATCTGCGTCCCTCGTTTTTTACTGACAATGTTTGCTGGCAAATTTTGCACTCTGCTTCCAACTCGTTCTTCTTACCCAACCAATCCTTAAAATCATCTTCGTTGAATGAACAGTAATACTTCTTTTTCTTCTTAACTACACATTTTTCTGGATTAGACTCAGACTCAGAGTCAGAATTTGAATTCGCCATTGCCAATTGCGACGCTATTTTGCTTATAACGATAACAACGGGCTAACCGTTTACGGCTAACTTCACGCGCACACTGCATGCGCAATCATAAACATAGATATCTCAATTGAAAAGTGTCCGCAGAAAGTTAGAACAATACATAGATATATAAATTGAATTTGAAAAGTGTCCGCTGAAAGTTAAAAAATACAATCTCGATAAGATATTCAGGGAATAGGATCCTGGATATTTCAAAGTTTTCCAAATTAATTCCGGGAGACAGGAGATCATATCGAAATACGGGAGACTCCCGCCCAATCCGGGAGAGGTGGCAACCCTATTACCAACGCCTCATTGGAACTTGTTTTATGTAATGTATATCTTTTAGAAACACCTTTCAGGAAAAAATGAAGTTTGCTTGAATGAATGAATTTTTTAATTGGTGTTGACAAGACTTAAATGTGGAGATCTGTTGTAGGTGACTTAGTGCGAACTCAGCCATGGCGTCTGGCCCGTATAATTACTCGTATATCTTCAAATACATCATCATTGGAGATATGGGAGTTGGAAAATCATGCCTCCTGCACCAGTTCACAGAGAAAAAGTGTGAGTCACATGGACATCCAATATGACATTTTTGCTGGCAGTTGATATTTCGTTGTGCTTTTATTGGGCATTTTATTGTACATGCCTATTGATTAGCTCTTGTTTTAATCTGTTTACACATTCTAATTAATTAATTATTATTAATTAATTAGTAACTTTTATCACTCTGGTATCTATTGCACAAGGCATCAACCGATGGCACATCCAACTCAACTATAATCAGGTCAGCCTCAAGAAGGTCTGTACATGAATGGTAATGTATGTGTGATTGTCTGATTGAAGTAAAGGCTACTTACTTCACATACGTATTTACTTGCTCATTTACTTATTTGTGAAATTTCTTACCGCTTTGATTTTTAAATTTCAACGTGGCTTCTCTAATTTATAGCGACTGACTATGATTCATTTTATAATGGAGCTGTATAAATCCTTAGGTTATAGTAATGACATAATTTGTTACCTACTGACTTAGCCATGTACACTTTCACTATTTGCATATGGAGCCATGTTTAAAACGGCAAACCATTCTATCATCGTAATAATAACTGATGTAATATTTTCCTTTGTAATAACACATTGAGCGCCTCTGATTGGTGTGCACTGTGAGAGGCGCTATATAAATTGATAGATACAATACAATACAATACATCATCATAATAGGCTAGCACAGAGAGCACCTCTGAGTAGGTATCTTGAAGAGGCGCTTTGTAAATTCTCAGAATGAATGAATTGTCGTACCAAGTTGATAGCATAAAAATTAGTTTTAGAGGTTGAGAGAAGTTTGAATCTCTACTAGAACTGTAATTTCTCTTCAAACAAAGCCAGAATTCTGCTAAAAACCTGTGTTAAGGCTGAGCACTGTGTTGTGTACCATTGCCCAAACTATTCCACAAGTTTACCGTATCATGATTGGTACTGCTATTTGTTTTTCTGACGCAATAAATAAATACACCGAATCTACATATGTGAGATCTCTTAAAGGGCAACATTCATGAATGCCAAACTATTCAACATTTTAAATATATATCGTTAGCACTGTCAGAAACAGCTTGATGTGAATCAAGTCATGAGAAGTACTAATTGTGCCGTGCATTTGTTACGTCAGATCCTGCTTATAACGATGTTGTTGTATTGCTAATTCAGATGTAACATGACCTTTAACATGAGGTTTAACGCTACTTTAGAATGTGACCTCTTTATGCTTGTTCCTCATTAAGTATGGTGTTGCAAAGAGTGCCATATCAGGATAAGGTTCCACTATCATAATTATCTATCAATTTATATAGCGCCTCTCGCAAAGAAGAAGAAGAATTATGCTATATAATTATCTATTTAAGTTATAGTTTAATAATTATACTGAAAAATGACTGTTTATGGGTAGCTGTAGCAGGATTAAGGCTGAAGTATTAGGATTGTTTACATTTTTTATGAAGAACATAAGTCATATTAGACCATGAAATGAAATGCTTGGAGTTATTTAGGGAACAGTGATTTCATTGGAAATTTCTTAACTCGCTTCCAAATGCATATGCTGACAGATGTCCAAATGCTGTCCTTGGTTTTGCCATTCTGATTTATCTCGAGTTAAGACCTACTTAATTCCAAAAGATTGTGCTTCTTAGGTCTCCAGGCTGAATGTGAAAATGCAGCAGAAATCTGTGACCATTAGCTGCGTTCGAAGTTCTAACTACTTTATCAAACATAGATAAAAATCAATTGCCACTTCCTGGTTTTGTTTTCCTTGCTAATTGGTTCGTGTGAAGTCACTGATACTTGTGTAAATGCTTCTGTTGGCAACAAATTCTGTTTTTTCTGTTAGTGTTGGTATGGCTGTCTTCCTTCTTCTAACTTGCCTGAGCATAGCTGTGTCAATGATGAAGCAGCAGGCTGTTTTATTTTGTCCAGAAATTTGACTTCCATGCTTTGTGAAATTTAGGGTAGTCAGATCCTTCACAACTCTAGTCCAAGTGGTCTTAGATCGGCCGCGTTGTTTTCTCCAGTCTTGGGGCATGTTTGTTGTGGACCACGAGGTTCTATGGTGTGTGCCTCTTCTTTGGGACTCATGCAAAGTTCCAAAAAGATCAGTCTGTGTATCCCGAGCATTGACCGCCAATGATGAGTTCTTTTCTTGAAGTGGCGCTTTATAAACGTCAGATTACAATTACATTTACAATGGCAGAGACTGGTACTGTTTTCATTCTCCTCGTGATCATGCCTGATCACCATGTTAAATTAATACTAATAAATATAATAGTATTAATAATGATAATAATATTTTGTATTATGTTGTGGGAGGTACTGTTGAAAACATAGAATATAGTTAATGTGGAAGTGTGTTGAACTCTGGCAGTTGACCTTTCATTTTGTTTTCTCTTATTTCCAGTCATGGCCGATTGTCCGCATACAATTGGAGTGGAGTTTGGAACCAGGTAACATTTCCAGTTTTTTTTTATCTGCGTTCTTTATCATACACCAGAGCCTTGTTACAACTTGCTCCACTATAACATGACTTCTGATTTAACACAGAAAACGACCTCGGTATCAGTTGATCTACTTATAAGAGGATTCTTGATATGGCCCCAAAGTTTTTGGCATGGCACTTCTTATCGTATACCTGCAGCCATTTTTGCAAGGATCTTGTCTGAGAAGGATTTAACATAGGTGTTTGCTTACAGCAGGAATTGGGTAATTCCCTGTGTCTTTCACTCCTGGGATAAGGCAATGTGGCATATACCAAATCAATATTCTTTTCCTAGCCAGGATTGTGAAGCACTCCTCTCCTGTCAACATTAGACTTTGATGCCAATCACTTCCTGTGCATTTACAACCTTTTTAAATAATACAGTAATAAAAATAATAATAGTAATAACTTTGACAACACGGGTTAGAGCAGTGGTTCTTAAAGTGGTGGTCCATGGACGGCGCCGGTCCGCGGAGCTCAAGTCGCCGGTCCGCGAAACAATCCCTAAAAATAAAAAATTTGATCAACTTATTCCTGGAAAATACAGATAATTATAGATATATTTTGTAAGTTAAAAAATTTATAGAATGAAATTATTATTTAACGTTATTTGCAATAAATCAATCTAGATTCTAGATCTAAAGTTCCCATTATCGCCACACCGTGATCGCTAGGCATATGGACTTCGATCACCTAGCGATTGAAACTGTCACCAACTGAACACAACCATTCGTACGCCAGATATTTGTTCTTTGTTGATGGAATTGAGCGATAATTAAGAAAACGCTAGCGTATGAATATTTTTGTTTATTTGCAATAAGACAAATTTAAACACGAAATAAAGTTCTAGAAATCTTAGTTTTAAATTTAAAAAATAAGAGAAACAATGAGCAAAGCACATCAAGTCTCTTTGGACAGTTTCTTTAAAAGTAATGAAACAACAGCAAAGCGCCGCAACTCAGACACGGACAGTGACAGCACACAAGAAAACGATGATAATGTACGGGAAGGATCTCTTTTAAAAAAAGCCAAGAAACATCGTTTGTTTAATAGAAAATACGATCAAGAATATTTAAAATATGGATTTGTTTCTTCCGGAGATGAAAACAGCCCAAAACCACTGTGTGTAATCTGTGGAGTTACACTTAGATAGGAGTAAGCCTTCTCGTGTAATAAAATTACTAGTTATTATTTATAAAAACTTGAACGCTTCCTTTAACTATAATAAATACATTCTGATATTTATTGTTATATTTAACAATGAATAACAAGAACATGTGTAATTACATATATTTGTAAAAGCAGTTTATTGATTTAGTCACTATTTCGCATTATTTCGCTCTTAGAATAATTTCAATAAAATATTAAGATAAAATATGGACTCATTCCTCTAATTTCCCTTTATCTTGGATTCGATTGTCAGATAAAATTTTGCATTTCTAACTGGTGGTCCGCCAACAACATCATAAATGCACAGCCGGTCCCTGCTTCTAAAAAGTTTAAGAACCCCTGGGTTAGAGCCTCTTCCCATGAGGTGTTTGTAAACTGTTTAAGGACATTGAGCAAGTCCTTCACTCGCAATTGCTCTGTGCCATCGATTGATGCTTGGTCCTTAGATGATGGTGCATAATAAACTGAAAATGGTGTTTCATCTGCCACTTGAAACAGTAAATGTATGCAGTGGAAGATTATTGATAGAGTTGACCAATGCACAAAAATTCCTATGGATGAAAAAGGTTCTAGTCCACTTAGTTGGTAAGGATTAAATTCTGGAGTGGAACAACATTGGTGATGATATTGATGATGCTGATGTTGATGATACTGATGATGGTACAGGTGCTGATGATGTTGGAGATGATGATGATGCAGATGGTGTCAATTGTTTCTTACATCTGTCTTGTTGCGGTATTTCTCAGGATCATCGAGGTTGCAGGTCAGAAGATCAAGCTCCAGATCTGGGACACTGCCGGTCAGGAACGATTCCGAGCGGTGACGCGGAGTTACTACCGAGGGGCAGCTGGTGCCCTCATGGTCTATGACATTACTAGGTCAGTTCAAGGTCAAACAGGGTCTGCGACTTTAGTAGGTCGGTTGAAGGTGAAATATGATCTATGACGTTATTAGGTCAGTTCATAGTCAAAACTTGGTGTGTGCAGTTACTGGGTCAAACATAACCATGACCATCATTTTGTTGTAGCCAAACAGGTATTACACAGATGATATTTCATACAAGTATTTCGAGTGGTTACAATAGGGCAGTGGTCACCAACCCGCGGCTCTCCAGAGCTTTCTTGGCAATGCCATTTTCTATTTGACGAAATAAATTGCTCAATGAAAATGGAATGTTTGCTGCATCCTGGCTAGTAAAATTGCTTCATATTTGGATAAACGTATATATGCGAACAAACTTTTTCGGTTATGAACATTCTGAAATACTGTGATAACAACCGAGAAGCTCCTTGGTTAAGAACTTCTATCTCTAGTTATGAACCACGATATGCATCTATAGTTTGTAACATGCAGAACCAGGTTTCTCACTAGTAGCCTAAGTGACTAGTTCGTAACCAAGATATAGAGACGAATAAATGAGTAAGTCTACGAATTGTTTTATTTTCTTAGATAAAATTATATATTCTGATTAACGCTAAATTGCTTATTTCCTGTAATATAATATAATATTATATATTATGATTAACGCTAGCAGCTAATGTGCTATGCTCCTAAAACTATGGTGGCTCCCAAGAGTTTTTAAACTTGGCAATGCGGCTCCTCACCGAAAAAGGTTGGTGACCACTGCAATAGGGGGACCAGAAGGGACCTTGGTCCCACTAAGTAGGGCCCCCTAATTACCAGTTTCAGTATTGGATGGCTATTAGTTATACAATAACAGTTGCATGTTATCTGCAGTTTTACAATTTGACTTTATGTAAATATTTACAACAGAGGCAGTAGTCTGTGACTTTAGTAGATCGGTTGACATAAACATAAACTTAGCCATATGTCCTTGGTGAAAGATTAGATAAAGTTTATAACCTGTTCAGGTCTGTTTGGGTCAAACAAATACATGCAAACATACACATCGAAACTCCACCTTAAGGCTTTGTTTATTTTTACTTATCTTTATATTTGTTTTATTTTTGTGTCCTTTATTTGTGTGGCTTTACTTGCCTTTATTTTTGGTTTTGGAGTGCCATCAGTTGATGCCTTGTGCATTAGACACTGGCGCTATAGAAGCAATTTAAATGACAATTGAGCGCCTCTGAGTAGTTATCTTGAGGTGCTATATAAATGCTCTGAACAAATGATTTGAAAGTACGGTTACAGTTTTCCAATTATTAAAAAGCTAAATGAGAACAAAAAGCTCAACTGATTGATAAAAAGAAAAGTTTAAAGGTTGCCTTTGATGACTTTGGGGTTGATTTAAGGTGTGAGAACTTGGACCTATTGGACATTGAATGTTGTTTCATGATTTCAGGAGAAGTACCTATAACCATCTGAGCAGCTGGCTGACCGATGCTAGAAACCTCACAAATCCAAACACGGTTTGTCTACCTTCACTGTTATTATCAATTAGTATCATCTGTCGCACCGGTGTCTAATGCACAAGGCATCAACGATGGCACAGATTATTTTGCACCCACATTAGCCTCTTAGTGTCTGTATAGCAGTAGCTTCCATTTAGCGACGCTTTCTTAAAAAGGATGATTTTTGTTGCCCTCTTCCATCATCCTGGCTCGGACTAGCACTACCAGAGTAGTGAACAGTGGTCGAGTTTGCGTGAGTATACTTGGTTTTTATAAGTTTAGAGTTGTTTAGGTGACAGTTCTCTTGTACAAGGCAAATGCAAATCATTTGCAATCATACTATTTCATCCAGGGTTACACACTGTAGCTCTGTAAATGGTCGATCCTCTCTTCGATCAGTGTCTGCTAGGAAGTACTTATGTCATTCCTGGTTCATTTTCTTTGGCTGGTGTTCATTCACTGTTGCCGGTCCCTCCATCTGGAACTCTGTACCTCTTCATGTACGCAACTCTCTTACCTCCTGAACTCAAAACTTGCCTCTTCCAGTCGACTTGCGGTTCTAGTGTTTCCTGTTGCACGGCTTCAATTTCTGGACTCAGTAAGGAGGTCATTTTCAAATTACAGTTGCTTTATATGAAACTGCGGTTGTTTGAGGCATGTAGCCAAGCCATAGAGTACGAACAACTCCCGGCTTTAAGGACAGCTTGGTTAGTTTGTGAAACTTGGTTAATGCTCAGCTAAAAACTGCATTTCTCTAATGCTTCACCTTATTCGAGGTTATTAACACCACACCTAACATTACCTGAAAAAAGCCTTGCCTTACCATACCTCATGCAATAATACTGTACTTGACCTTACCTGACCAGTGTCAGATATCCTCTTCAATAGATTACACTTATTGACTCTTTTTCGCTTGAAGTGATCGTTGTCTGATGCCTTAATGCCTTAATGATACCAGCACTACAGAAGTTATTACAGTTGATTGAAATATTTAACCCATTGCTCATTACTGTAGCCTATAACAAGTGCTTCTAGTTTTATGCAGTGTGTGAAGTGTGTTCCAAGTAGTTCTCCTTTATAATAACAATAAGTTACGCAACGTTGGCTGCGTTTGACAGCCAGTTTTGAATAAACGAAAATACAATACAATACAATAGTTGATAACGATTGTTCACCTGTGCTACCTGTGTTCTTATGTTCGACAGGTGATCTTCATGGTCGGCAACAAGAGCGATCTTGAGGCCCAGCGTGATGTCACATATGAAGAGGCAAAACAGTTCGCCGACGAAAATGGTTCGTACCGGCTGTTGATGGTTTTGGATAGGATGAAACAGATGGATTGGGCTTATAATGATGAAAATGATGAGAAAATAAGAGAAAAGTAATCCCCATAACCTGTCCCCAAGAGATTTTGACTTCATTTTTCTTGGCATTTGAGGGCGGATGTCCACGCCTCTCCCTTACCGCTGGATCTTCCAACTCGCGGTGCACGATCAGTGTACTTGTTATAGTTGAGTTGGCTAGGTGGTGCAGGCGGTGCAGAAATTCTGAAACGAATTTCTGCCCTGGCAGGGATTTGAACACCCTGTCCTCTCGTTTGACTGTCCAACTAATATTATTATTATGTATTTATTAAGCAACGCTATGTAATGACCAAGCATCAATTGATGGTGCTGAGAAATTGTGAGTGAAAGACTTGATCAAAGTCCCTATATTGATCCTGCCCATCGGAGAGGAGGATGAAATCCGTGCTCTACGTTATGAAGCAAAGTGCTCTAACCACTTGGCTTTGTTTGTTGAGGTGAGAGTACTTTGCTGCTTCATGCTTGGCTCTCTAAATCATCTAAAAAGGTACAGTTTGCCTTACTTTACATTACTCGATCTAGAATTTATGATTTATTGTTATTTTTTTCATTTCAGGGCTCCTGTTTCTGGAATCAAGCGCAAAAACGTAAGTTTTGTATCACTTTGAAGACCTCCAAGTGAGCTGGAATTACAGTCAAACTTAGCGATATTGAAGTGCATTGTCATACCATCATCATTGTCAGGCAGTTTTACCATAGTTACCATACATTACCATTTCATATTTCAACTGGACATTCGATCCATCTGAGGTTAGGAATAAGTGGGATATTCACATTGAAATCTGTCCTGTTTCTTGGGAACTGCAGTAACCATGAACTATTAGTGTGTGTACGGCATATGCGATATTTGTGTAATGATAACAACCGAGTGTTAAAAAGCCGAGTTTGCTGTGGAGGAGCCTTTCTAATCTAATCTAATCTAGTGTTATGACTTCTATAGCATTATTATCATAGTTGTATTTATTTCTGCATGACTCAGATTTTCCGCTGAACTTTTTCAGGGGCGAGAACGTAGAAGAGGCTTTTCTAGACACAGCCAAGAAAATTTATCAGAACATTCAAGATGGAAGGTTGGTGATATACACTTTTGTCTCACGGACTGATCTACTGGATGTTGTCCTGATAATGGCTTGGTTTTGGAGCGCCATCGGTTGATGCCTTGCGCATTAGACACCGGCGCGATAGAAGTTATTAATTGCAATTAGTGTGTCCCACTGTTCACTTTCAATGCTAATCTAGTCTAACCTGATGAGTTCCATAATACTTGTCGACACTGCCTCCAGATTTCAATTCCAAAATAGCATAAGGGTTTTGTTTGTGTCAATTGGAGACAGTTTTTCATTGCATTTATTGGACCACCTTTACGGCAGTGCCTTTGGTTCCATAGAGGGAGTGCTATAAAATTTCTCCGATATATATTCTTACTGTTTTTGTCTGATTGCTGATTAATTGATCTAATCTGACCATGAAAGGTAATTGCAGATAACTTCTTTGTTTCTGCTCTGAATTTATAGTAGTAATCAGGAAAGCTTTGTTGTCATTAACCATTAATCAGAAAACTGAAACGAGGTCTGATCTTTCATAAGTCAATCATTTTCGAACCTGAGGGGTTTATTTCTGCTTTTGGTAAAGAATAATAATAATAATAATAAGAAGAAGAAGAATAATAGTAACTGGTTGTCTATATTGTTTTCTTGCAGTTTGGACCTGAATGCTGCGGAGTCCGGAGTGCAGCACAAGCCCGTCGCGTCTCGCAACGCAATCGCCAACGATCAAGCCCCCAACAGAGAAGGCTGTGCATGCTAACTGGTTCCACGTTGCACCGGTTCTCTGCGCACTCCAAGCCACTACTGCAACACAGAGTTGACTGTACAGTTGTCGTCGAAATGCAGGACTTGACCTCGGCGGCGAGGTAGAGGACGTTTCTCTTGGCCTTCGCGTCGTCGTCGTCCAAGGCCGCATTTCGTTCGTGTATTGACGCTGTTTTCTGGAACTCCTGCACGAGAGAAAATTATGTCTTGTGATTATTTCTGTTGAAACGGTGCAGGCTCTAATCGGACATCTGTTGTCACATTCTCTAGAATTTAACTGACGATAATTCTTACGATTTCCGGACATTTTTCCGTGCAGTCGTATAGCTATTCGAAGGTACGCACATCCGCTGACTCCAGACATTTTTTTTCTCCGTAAACCTGGGCAGAACAGTTGTAATACAACAGTAATGCCCAGGAGCTAAATTTTTGGTTAAATTTTGCTATCGATATTCTGTTGCGTCTCGCCAGTATATCGTCGTGTAGGTGGCCTCTTTTGGACTTTGATGCCTTTGTTCATTATGTGTCATGAGCCGAGACAGGTTGTCAAGTCGGTGCATTCGTTATCCGTCTTACGTAGGTTCAGTTTGATGTGGTGGTTTCAACTTGATACCGTCTGGGCCAAACAGGAAGTTTATCAAGGTTCAACTGTGTGTTGTCGCTTTTGGTGTCCGACCCAAATACTGTATTTAATTTCCAACCACTCTAAATTTGAATGTACCCCAGGAAGAGGTTCTGACAATGTTATCCTTGAATTGGGTCTTAATATTTAGAAGCTGAATTTGCTGCTAAATTGCCAGTTGTTGACATCCAGTTAAAATTGCACCATCTATACACCAGTTCTCATCCAACGAATGCTTAAAACCTTGGTTACCTCCTCGAGGCTCTTGATGCTTAAACAGATGTGCCGTGTCTTTCAAAGTGGTGATTTTGTGTTTTCAGTTCAACAGTGCGACTTCACAGGCACTGCCAAACCCATAAACAGATTTTGCGATGACATAAACTTTGGTTTCTTTTCAACAATGAAACCCGATTTGATGGAACGATTTGTTAAATTGAATTATCCGGATTTTAATTAAAATTTAATTGGTTTTGTATAGAAAATAAATAAATTTATATATGAATATATATAAGCCATGTCATTTGTGGCCGGCTACCGGTCGTGACTTTCATTCCAGCTCTGCACTTAAAACAGTTGCTATTGATCATGAGTGTTTGTGTATTTTGTTTCAATATTAGGAAATTGTTAATAAATTTCGAAGACGTGCAGCCATATGCAACGCAGGATTGACATCAACACAATGAATCTTCGTTTCGTAACCATTATAAACGGGAGAGTACCAAATTTTACAGCTTAACATTCGTGATACAAAATACACCCTGCAGAATTGAGATGAAGAATCAATAGATGGAAATTCGCTGAGAACACTGTGTAGGGCATTCTTATAAATCACACAGTCGTAAATCCTGATAGTGAAAGGGCCTCTCCATGAAGTTTTATAAAATTATTGCTAATGGTTTTCTGTGTCCCATGATCCATCATAAATTTACTTTTTTAAGCTGTAATGACTAATCTCTTTGTATGTAGGGCCTACATGTATGAATGTGGGTTTTAGTGTGAATCCGTATGTCGTGCAACAGATGCAGGCAAGGCTTTGAAATTAATGAGTTGACTAGTTGAACTGCTACAGAATAAAGAACTCCTCTAACATTGCTGAGTAAATGATTGGACAAGCACAGTATTTGAAATTGATCCTCATATCCGAAACTCTTTCGCCAAATACAGTTCTAGTTTTAGGTATTACCAGAGAAAGACCCTCGGGTTACTTTACTGAAGACTAACGAGTTTCTTCAGTTTGTTTAGCTACATGTATTTGTATCAACTAAATTTGGATAACCCTTCCCTTAACCAGACTCTCGGTAACCCCTCCTTGTCTGGGCATCCTTCATAGACAACCCCCACCCCATGGGTTATAGGCTAAAGTTCATGAGATGTCCGTAGGCAAGATGTTATTCCGTCTAACGTTGGGCCGTTGGCATAGTGCATACGTGTTGTGCACAGCCCTAAATGTACGTTTTCCATAGCGACTATATTTTTTCGAAGGCCGTGTATAATAGCTCAACGATATATCCACATGTCTAAATATAGATATCGACGATATAGCCTCGACCCTGCGCGCTTCGATGAATCTCCTGAATTTATTCTTTGACGGTTGAACCACATTTTTGCTCTAGCTGTACTTTATGGACGCCCTCTGCTCAATGAATAATTTATCGAGTGAATATCTTTGACGGCTGACCACCTTTTTGATCTAGCTGTACGTACTGTATGGTCCGTACAATTTTGAACTGTACACGTTTTTCTGTAATGTAATGTAAATCTTCGAAATATCTGGGCGCACACGTACTTATAAGCCACGTCAGAGAGACCAGCATTATATAATACACAGGCTGTTTTGTCCGTATGGTCTCGATTGTGCTCGTGTTTTAAAGCAATTAATTGAAGGGTCAGATACCCCGCAAATTGAACCTGTTGAACGGTATGCAAACCTTCGACTACACGTACATGGCTTTGTCGTCGCTGGATAAATATAGCGTAGGCAACATCTGAGCAAAGCATGAATGAAGACGTACGTATGAACTTCAATAAAGCTTTATGTTATTGGAACGAGTTATGTGCATGAATGGTCTTGCATCACTGCATGGCCATTCGTTGGTCAGCAGTATAACCTAATTATAGGCCATAGGCCCGGGATGAGGTAAAGGGTTTGATGATTCATTCGTTACGAGATATGTGTTCGTCACGCATTTGCATAATATTTAACTAAGCCTGTTAGCTCTGACGGTGGGTGTTAACGCGTGGTGTCGCAGAATTTGATTGTCTGCAGGCACATAAGCCCACTTTTGTTTACATTGTTCTCCTTGAAGGCCCGCGACCGTCTGGTTGGGGAAACGTGATGTCTGCTGACGCACTTTAGGACAGTAGGGCACCAGCGCCTTCAAACCACTCATATCGAAATACTATGCAATCGACCCAATAAAACTGTTTTAAAGTAGGGCGTAACCGCTCATCAACCAATCCATATTTAGCTATGTGTGCCGTAAGTATCTCGTAACCAATCAACACCGAGCAATATAGGTCAAAACCGAGTTTGGACCAATAGAAATGGAGTGTCTATTTCAGCTGCCGGAAACGATTACGTCATTGATATGTGGGATGCGAGAGGTGAAGAGTGTGGGATGGAGGAGTGTAAGAAGAGTTCGTCCGAAATATTCACCATTTAAATTGCCTCCGCTCAATTGGTAACCTTCCTAGGTAAAAGTGAGGATCATTTTACAGAAGTTAAGTCGACTTTTCGGGCCGTTATGCTGGCCAACAGTACAAACGACGCGATCCCGGCATGGAAGGTGCCCCTCCTCGAGCGCCGACGACAGCAGGCAGAGTCCGAGAGGCAGTCCGTGGCGGACGATTCTGCCCGTCTGGCACAGATGCCTGCCTGGAAAAGGGAAGTCTATCTGAAGAAACGTATGCAGAAAAAAGATGACGCTGGAATCGTCGGAAAATGCTGGTATACCTCCTGCGGAATTAACGAGAAAGCCGGCGTTTCGAAATCCAAGGGGGAAACCAGGGAATGAGTTGACCAATAATCAGGAGCGCTCTCGGACACGTGATTCTTCAGAACCTGAGTTGACTTCGGACAGTGAACTTTCGGATTCAGAGCGTCTGATCCCAATCCAGCGAAATCCAATTTTTCAGTCGGATCTTCAGAGGCGACCCCCAACCATACAAAATCACGCCACCAACAACAGACATGTGGATCAGTCTTCGAAAGGGGCAAAAGAGTCTCCAGTTGTCTGCAACGGGAATGGATATTCAACACCATCGGAAAACAACTACTCCCGACCGTCGGGTAAAAAACACAACGGCAGGAACCGGGGACTCAAAGAACAGGAGGAGGAAGTTACATATGGCGTAGGGTTTGTCAATAAATTACTTGGCCGATTTAGGGAATTATCGGAGAAAAATCGCACCAAAATAGTTACCTCCAACGTTCCCAAGCGATACTGCAGTTCAGATAACCTTCTTAATGAATCTATGTACGACGAAGGCCGCGTTCAGAACACCTTGACTGTGGGTAGCTTAAAGTATGCCAAAGGCAAAGCGCAGAGCATGGAAAACCTCACGACGTTAAACGCCGAGGAAAAAACGGAGAGTTTATCACGTAGGGGAAGACCGCTAAGTGCTGTCAATGGTTTTTCTCTAGCACCTACTCCAAGCAATTTTTCTAGTGGTGAGAAGCCCGGTAAGAAGATGTTGAGGGTCAATCTTGTGTCTAAAACCAGGGAACCAGTAGGTGATGGTGTTAAGGGAAGTGCTGCCTCTCTGACTTCTCCGTCAGAAGTCGTTCGCGAGACTTCTCCTCGTCCAGAAGACGAACTGCCGAGAAGTAACATCGTTCTTCTGACGCGGACCGTGTTTGAAAGCATCGGGACATCTCCGCCAATCGATATGTCGAATTCCAAGAAGAGATCAACGCTGCCCTTAGCTTCGAAAACGGATGACTCCAAAGTGGAACGAAGCCGGACGTACCTAGGGGACCCTGAAACAGTTCCAGTCCTTGACGCCCCGGATGGTTATGTTCCGAGTGGGATCAACTCCAACACACGAGCGAATAACAGCTCACGAGCTGCGAGCGCCGTCGTGGATCTGCGGGTTTCGGATGGCAGAACAGACTTTGCGTCTTCCGACAGAGCTTCATGGGGGTTCGAACCAAATAACGTGACCAAGACTTCAGAGCGCAATTCCAACAGAGATACAACATCTTTTAATTCAGAAAAATCCTCTGTTTTTACCGGTTCCAAAAACACGCCTGGAAATCGCGAGTCGTTGGTGGATGCTTCTCCGAGCCCAAGCGAACAGACTATTCCCATTTTCTCTGGAAACTTCGAGAAGCCAACCGAGTCTGGTCGCAACGGTCTCATCCTTCCAAAGAGAGATCCCGGTTCATCGCAAGTCGTTCAAATGCCGAGTCGGAATGGCGAGTCTCTTTCCAGGGACTCCGTTTCCAAAGATTTATCTTCAAAGGCGGAAACAACTAGGCAACATCTCATTCTCGATCTCAAGGATCTCCCGGTCTTGGCGCAGACCCCAGTTCAACGAAACGACCGGCAGCGTGCGGGAAACCAGTCCGCAAGCGCTGATAGCAAGAACAGGAAAAAAGGCCCTGGCTCATTGCTCATCCGACCCGCGTCCAATCTGCTCGCTTCGTCAACGAAAGTTGAATATCTAAATCTGACGAAATATAACGATGTAAAAACCGGTGAGTTTGCGCCACCAAAGAAACGCCCCGTGTACTATGATGATGACACTGATTCTGCTGTTCCTGTGACGAATCTTGATGACGTCATGGGTGACGATGATGATGCTCGGTTTTCCCCAAAAGAGGGCGATCCCAGTGTCTATAAAAGTCACACGCCTACTTTCGAGTTCGAAGGCGCTGGATTGCGGTTTGGGAGATCGCTACTGGTGAAATCGAGGGACGGCAAGCAGGTATGACCAATTGGTTTAATCTCCTTTACCTATTGCTGGTGTGTTGTGGGTTCAAAGCCTGCCCCAAACAGAAATATTTAAAATTTCTGTTACTAGAGTTCCCCTTGCAAACTCAGCTAGAACTTGAGTGCATCTCCTGTCAACTGGAAGATCAACTGTTGGGGAAGAGAACTGGCTACCCACTTTGGGGTTGCCAGTCCTCCAAAGAAGCTCTCTATAAGGTTCTTGGGGATTGAGGTAACTTAGGTAGTGAGTTCTAAGCTAACCCCAAAAGACAACTATAGTCATGAAATAATTGCTAAAACTTCGTGACAATGGCTGTCTCTTGGGTCTGGATTCTTCACAGAGCAATGACCTAAGAGGAGGCTTGAACAAGTCAAGTGTGTGGTTACAAGGTGAAAACTCCACCAGATGTCGTAGAGTTGAGATTAAGACCAAGATGAAACTTTCTTTCTACAAACTCAACTCTGCATGGGAATTCGTTGGTTAAACTGCCATTGGTGACTTGTGCTTGTTCTCATCTCTTGCTTGCTAACTGCTGAATTGTTTCCCTAATGTTAGCTACTAGTATCATTTAGGCTGATAATTTAGTCTGATAATTTAGGTTTATCATTTAGGCTTGTGTAATGAGCACCTTTGATTAGTTGATTAGCAGCTCTGTGCTATGTAAATTAGTGATTTCATTGTCAATGTTAAGTTGTGTGGTGTTACTATTATTATTATTATATTATTATTATTTTACAAAAACTGTATACATGCGAAAAGTCACAGAGAAGTGTGAATCTGAGGCACCGTTAGCCAGTCTCCAGTGAGGAACAGTTAGATATCCAGATGTTTGAAAGCCAATGAGAAATAGTGAGTTTTGAATCAATCCTTAAAGGAAGAAGAAGAGTTAGGGAATCAGACAAACATTGATAATCGTTTCCATTCCTTAGGGGCAGCATCATGGAACACACAACTGGAAGAAGAGGAGCAATCCCTGAGGCAGCCATGAGTATGAAGTGTTAGTGGCTTATGAGGGCAGGTGGCCAGTCCTCTCCCTCACTGTCTCATCTTTCCACCGACAGTGTACGGTCAATGTATTCATTATTGCTGAGTTGGCTGGGACACAGTTGGAGCAGATATCTCAAACCAAATTTCTGTCAGGCAGGGATTTGAACCCCGACCTCTCGATTGAAAGTCCAGCATGCTGACCACTACACTATCGAGCCCCTCAGAATGCACAAGAACCCATGACAATTGTGACTTGTGGTTCAAAACAAAAGACTCATCATACCCTAGATCACAGACTGCATTTAGGCAATAAGGAGAGAATATTGATTGAAGGTAGGCTAAGTGCATGGTAAGGATTTTATAAGTCAGGCAGACCAATTTAAATCTTATTTTGAGATCCATAGGAAGACAATGCAGCTGATCGAGCAGGGTCAAGCAATTTGAACGAGAAGATGAACGCGGCACTGCGTGAGACCGTGTCCAAGATTTAGATACCTGCAGAACTGTGCTGTATGACGTTAAGTGCATGTGCCCTACTCTTTGTGTTGTCAGAGTCTTAAGGTGCGTTATGGCTGAGTGAGCAGTATGCTTCATTCAAAAAGTTTCATTTTGTGCTTCTTTTGAAGTCTCGGATTCAGACTGCTAAGGTTCAAAACCACCTTTGAAGACTACTGCCAGTTTGGCCAAACCTCAAAAACGCCCATGAATAATTGTCTAGCTGCAAACAACCCTACTTGTGCCATCACCCGATAGCATTTTGGTAATTGTAATTAGTTAATTATAGAATGAGTACATGAACCAATTATATTATTGTTGTTGTTATGTTTATACTTTGTTATTATTATGAGGAAATGATTGAGGGAAAAAGTCCCAGTAGAAATTTTCAATGCTCTCCTAACTGATTTCTCTGTCCTTGTCTCTCTTTCTGACTCTCCTCTTTCTCTGTCAGAAAGACAAACAGACAGACAAACAGACTGGCAGGTAGCAGCAGACAGACAGACAAGTAGAGTCGTTTGTTTTATGTGTGTATGTGGGTGATGTGTTGGTCATAAGGTGTTGAGCCCTGAGGACATGCGTCTCCTGCTCTTGGTGGCAGCCATTGTTAAAAATTCAGGTCGTGTTGTTCGTGGGTTGGATGCTGCGTAGGCCAAGTGACATCGAATGAAGGGGGGGGGGTGATTGTAGACAACAGCTCACCTCGTTGTCTGCAGTTCTGTTCTCAGCCCACCGGGTGACATTGCTCGACCCCTCCCCGATCCTATTCTGGCACCGAAGCTGTGGACTCGATGTTTCATATGGCGCTGGCGAATAAGCTGCGTGGCCATGCTATTATAATTAATCGATTTACATTAAATCTTACTTTACAGTTCTTTTGTTGAATCTCATCCAATCTAATTGAACAACTTCTATAGTGCCGTTAAGCCTGTATTGATCGTTGCTTTAAGTAAAACGTGGCAGAAAAAATCAGTCTGGTGCACTGAACCTTGGAGAAGAAAGAAGAAGAGCTGCAGTGCCTAGAGCTAGCCCTGTCAGAGGTAGCTGTGGGCATGAAATGTTAGCAACTTCATTTTCTTAGCCTCGGTATATGAGGGTGGGTGAGCAGTCCTCTCCAGGGCCGTCTCATCTTCCCACCGACAGTGTATGGTGACTGGGGCGCAGGTGGAGTAGAAATCTCGAAGCAAATTTCTGCCCTGGTGAGGATTTGAACCCGACCTCTCGGTTGACAGTCGAGGCACTAAACCATCATGAACCCCACTGGAAACGAAAATCTGACCAATGTTTTGTTTCTGTTTCAGATGAAGATCCGTTTTGACGATGCGGCCGAGAAGACTTTCGAATATCCATCAGAACAGTCAATGATCGAAGAATGGATCGACGAAGATGATGACGATGAGGATCAACGGATCGAACCAAGCTCTTCGCTCAAGCATACTCCAGGAATCGGATCAACTGGTATTACCACTGTTCTATTCTTAGTTACCACTATTACATTACCGCCTCGTATTGAACCACTATTACTTAGTTACAACTGAATACACAGCTCTAGTTATTGCTAGTAAATTATCATTGTATTGTATTGTATTTGAACACTTGTTATAGCGCCCCAACCAGATTTCCCATTCAGAGGCGCTCCCGACTACTGCGCGAACGCTGAATCGGAGTTTCACGCCGAAGCGCATGAGCAATTGCGAGTGAAGGACTTGCCCAGGGTGGATCTGAACCCGCAACCCTCCAGCTGCAAGGCACTGAACATACCCCTACACCACCGCGCCCCAGTTGTATTGTGATGTGTTGTATTGTGTGTTGTATTGTACTCCACGTTTATAATGCGACCGAGCCACCCGCAGTAAAGATCCGAGAAATTAATCTCTGATAATCCGACCCGACCGAAGCGAACCCGGGGCGCGGGCGCGCCGCGCGCGGGCACCAACCCACTCGGCCACTCAGGATCCTTATCATGTTGTTAAGCAGCATGGAGCCGAGTTGGCTCTGTGGTATACCATACCAACCAGGGTTGGGTTAATGCCGGTAACAACCTATTGTTGCCGGGACAGTGGCAATAACCGGTTATTGCCGGTTATTGCCAGTTGTTGCCGGCCGGTTATTGCCAGTTGTTGCCCATTTTCTCCAAAGTAAGGGCAAGGCAAATGAAAATCATATTTCACTGCACAGACTGCATAGTTATAATAAATGTTTCTTGTGGGAAATTAAAACTACTCTAGTAAATCTATATTACCCCTTAGTATAAATGTAGTTAAAGTCAACTATATGAGATTAAGATAACAAATTCTGACCTACAGGTCAACTACTCCAAAATAAACTGCCATTTGCAGTGCAGTATTAATATTCAGGTCAACGGGGTCATTGCCAGAAGAAATAAAAAATGAAGCTAACTGAAGATTCCATATTTTATTACCACAATAATTAATCGTTTCTATTTTTGCCAAAAGGTTTTTGCCATTTTTGCCAAGAGGTTGTTGCCATTATTGCCAAGAGGTTGTTGCCGGGACGGTTATAGCCATGGCAATAACCGGTTATAACCGGCAGTGGCAACAACTTGCCAACCCTGATACCAACTGACTTTCATCCTTTTGTAGTCAGGTCTGGAGCACCTGTGATGAGTTTTTTAGAGGCGCTATATAAATGAGAATTGTGACTCATAAAGGGTCATGGCAAACCCACTAGCGGGCTTTGAGATGCCTGCATTTGTGGGTAGGAATGAATACATTCATCAATGTCTTGAATGCATTCATCAATGTCTTGAATACATTCATCATTAACAGTTGGCAACAACAATGAGTTTGACATTAGCAACACCTAATATGTCATTAGTGTATATTATGCTTGCACACCAGAAACTGCTAATCACACTGTCTATGGGAGTCACATCAACAATCATCTTATAATGGGTTCGTCCATTAAGGGCGTCCAAAAACGGGTCAGAGAGGGTTCACCCAGATGCAGAGGACAAGGGGAGGGGAAGGAGGGTTATGCCCAATTTGGACATCCACATCTAAATTTAATTTAGGTGCAGGGCTGCAGGCCGTGGGGGGGCTTGATAGTCTAGTGGTAATAGCATGCTGGACTGTCACTTGAGAGGTCAGAGGTTCAAATCTCTGCCAGGGCAGAAATTTGGTTTCGCCTGTGCCCCTAGAAATGCCGAATGTTGTAGTTCAAATAATAACAATGATAACAATTATAATAAAATTACAGTAATAATAACAACAATAATAAAAATATTAATAATAAAATAATAATAATAATAACATTAAATAATAATAAAATAATAATAATACAATAACATTCAATTAGGTAATAATAAAAGTGTTAATGTGAACATTTGTGCCTTAGGTTCCCTGGCGTCGTACAAATCCCGTCATCAAGTCGACTACGAAATTGGAGTGGAAAGACGCAATGACACCGTCGAGCCACAAATGGCGCCCTCTAGTCCGTCGTCAAAAGACGCCGATGACACGACGCTTGTACAAGACGACACGGCGACATGGTCAAACTCTGCGTCAAGCGATCTCCTTTTCTGACGCATGTCATGCGTTCTTATTCCTGTTCCTGCTCTTGGTCTTGCGATGCCAAATGCGTGACTAGTGCTCGCTCGTTTCGATTTTACGGCAGGGTTTTTCGAATGGTGTTCTGTCACACAGTCGATGGTTTTGTGTGCGCTTCGGAACTCTAGAAGGCGGGCAATATCAAATACAGTTGTTTTGTTGGATCATGCGGCTGTTTCGTAGTCGTGGCAGCTGGAGGTTGAGTTGCATTGTGGGATATTTGGAGACATCGCCGAGTCGGAAGCAGTGTTTTGTTGATGTAGTTCTGCTTTTCTTAAATTTATGCAATTGTTTTTGTTGATAAGAGATTGGATGGGAGAAGTGGATATAGAGAACATTATCAGGTAGAGAGGATTGAAATATGGATGATCTGGATTCCTTAAGGGAAAAGGAGAAGGGAAGACTGCGGAAGAATTGGCTGGAGACCATCAGAGAGGACTTCAGGCGCTTGGGGATGCCATGGAATGAGGCTGGAAGACCGGAGATGGAGAGAGTTTGTGCCTGGACACTGCAATTTTGAAAATGATAATTGTAAAGTGGTATATGGAAAGTTTTACTTGGAAAGTGTTATTTGAAGTGGTTATTGGAAAGTGGTACTTGCGAAAGTGCTCTTTCAGATGTTGTGATACTTGAAAAGTAGTATTTGGAATATTTTTCTTGGAAAGTTTGGAAGAGGTAACTGGAAAGTGGTACAAGTACTTGGAGAGTGAGGCTGGGCTGCAGTACACCTTTGGGTACTTACTATGTTGGTAAGTGGTACATAACGGGTTTGAGAGCTTAGAAAAGTTACCTCTGAGCAGCCAGTGTGTCAAGATGGGACTATCAATTAATATGTAATGTTAAAGTATAAGGAGCCCAGTCAGAATGAATGATTATGTATTTCTAAAGTAAAACAGGCTCATCCGAACTTTACGTTGCATTAAACGGCAACAGATTGAACTCGGTTGAAACGGTTGTTAATCCAGTTGTTGTAATTCATCGGTTGCTTTAACAATATTCTGATTTGCTAGTGGCTGCGACTACCGTGTCATTCTGCTTCTGGATCATTTTGCAAAGCAATGCCACTTGGTTTTCTCGCAGCCAAAGAACCTGCACTCTCAGCCTTCCATCTTTGTGGGGTTGGTAATGAGTGCAAACACAAGTTAATGTGGCTTAAAAAGAAGTCCTTCTGTGGTCGAGGTTTTTTGCTTCATCCTCCAGTCTGTGCTAATGAGAAGTTTCTGTAAAGGTGCGTAAAGAAGAACGCAACCTTTTCTACCTTGTACGTTCAGGCCACATTTATCAAATAGTTGTTCGCATATCTTGTTTCGTGAGTAAATTATTTGATGACGGTGTAGTCGCTGATGCTATGACGACAGCATAGTCGATGAGATCCATGACCAATGTGTTTTGTCTTTTATTTAAAAACGGACGCTGGCTTCTGCTCTTGTACGCTTGTGATCCGTGTACTACGCACTCGTGTACAGGACTGTACATATCTATTTTAGGCCTGTTGTTGATGGATAAGTGTGTGATATAGGTCAAGTCATTTAGGACAAGTTTTCATGGACATCGAGAAAAACCTCTGACCTCTGTTCGTACAGTAGAAACTCTTTGTAGTGCGATCGTTGGGAGCGATATTAAGCACTTCCCTATTACAAGGAGTTTATTTTTGATTATGGTATCTGTGTCCCCGGCCGTGTATATAATAAAGCATCTCACAACGAACGAGTGGAGATTTATGTATGAAATAATCTCTGGAGATTTATGTATGAAATAAACTCTGGAGATTTATGTATGAAATAATCTTCGGAGATTTATGTATGACATAAACTCTGGAGATTTATGTATGAAATAATCTCTGGAGATTTATGTATGAAATAAACTCTGGAGATTCATGTATGAAATAATCTCTGGAGATTTATGTATGAAATAAACTCTGGAGATTCATGTATGAAATAATCTCTGGAGATTTATGTATGACATAAACTCTGGAGATTCATGTATGAAATAATCTCTGGAGATTTATGTATGACTTAAACTCTGGAGATTCATGTATGAAATAATCTCTGGAGATTTATGTATGAAATAAACTCTGGAGATTCATGTATGAAATAATCTCTGGAGATTTATGTATGACATAAACTCTGGAGATTCATGTATGAAATAATCTCTGGAGATTTATGTATGAAATAAACTCTGGAGATTCATGTATGAAATAATATCGGGAGATTTATGTATGAAATAATCTCGGGAGATTTATGTGTGAAATAATATCGGGAGATTTATGTATGAAATAATCTCTGGAGATTTATGTATGAAATAATATCGGGAGATTTATGTATGAAATAATCTCTGGAGATTTATGTATGAAATAATATCGGGAGATTTATGGACTTAGAAACATCCTTACAAAGGAATAATTGCGACCTGTGTGAACTACAGTGCCTATACATTGATGAGATTAATTTTGCGGTGTTTGTGTTTCAATGTACATACTTGTAGATGTTTATTTAATTGTCTGTTTAAAGTTTGATGCCAAATACTTTCTGTGTTCATGGAGCTGAAATAGATTTCAATTCAGTCGAAGGAATAGTTATTTTTTTAAATGTTGCATTTTCGATTAGGTTTATTTCGATGAGTTGAGAATGGCTCGATAGAATTTGTGTAAAGGGCCACAACGTTCAAGAACCATTTATTTAAAATTAGGTATTTTTTAGACTGAAATATTGAACATGTTGTCTACATAATCTGGACAGAATTGTACTGGGAATAAAACTATCATCCTTTACTCACAATATTGCTCAGCACCATCGATTGATGCTCGGTCCTTAAATGGTGGCACTTGATAAATTCTTAGAAATAATACACACATACCGTTGTGCCCGGTGCTTATAATGACATCTCCTCACACCATTAGGATAGTGAGAATTGCGCCTTCGAGTAGTACTTTGTTGGCGAACTTTAACGTCACTTCGACTAGCGTCGAGAGCACCTACAATCAGTTTCTCTCGAAGCGGTGCTATACAAATTAATTCTCTTTAAAATCTATATTCTACAAATTTGAAATCACTTTAAAATCTATATCTGATTGCAAAATGGGGATTACAGTACTTCGAAGAAGTTATTGAGACGTTGAGTTACTTTACACAGACACGCGTCGAACTATTCGTTGTGTAAATACTTTAGGTTCTTTGTCACTATGTCACTTCTCTCTGATCGTGGTGCTTATTACTTAGAAACGACTTTAAAATATGGAATAACTACATCTAGGGCTTTCTAGGCATTGCGTGTTGATTTTTCAAGAGACTCGTTTTCAATGTTTCTATTTTTGCTAATTTATTAAATTTTTATCATCTGTAATGCTATCATAGAAACGAATTGTTGGCATTGTGCCACAAAAACACTAGATAATTCAGATGAAAAGTTACTCGCTCCTGAGTAGATTTACCTTGAAGGAGCGCTACCTAAAACTCTGAATAATTTTGACAGATGTATTTAATTCCCAATGCCACAATCTTTCACTTGTGTTGACAGACCAGTTCGGGTTCATGGACTTAGGAAACAGGTTTACATTGTATTTTGAAACTGTATTTTGACTGGACCTCTTCTTTTCATCGCTACCTTTGGGTCGGGTTATTACGAGGTCAGGTTGTAAAGGTCATAAAATGATGTCATGTTACGAGATCATGTTAGGAGGTCGTGTTATTATATTATATCTATTTAAACCACTTACTATACATGTATATAGATGGCATATAATTTCTATTTAAACTATACACATATATTATGTGTTTCCTCTATTCAAACCGTGTGTATCTGTTTTTGCAAATGTAGACTATGTTGAATTGTATAAGTTCTATTTAAAAGGTTGCACTACATATCTGCATGCATGCTGGTCTACCAAGTCGCGAATATTAAATTATTTGCAAAAACTGTTTTGGTTATAAAATGCAATATAATACAACTGTGTTTGATATTAACCTCCTTCTTTCAAAGCTCAGAAGTGCACCTGCTTAAGATCCTTGCACAGTGCCCAACTCGGGTGAGGCTCGAACCCATACTCTCCGCGCTACAGGCCGAGCGCTCTAAACAACTGTTGTCCCGGGTTGATATTCAATAAGTTAGAGAAACCAGAAGTCATTATTATTATTTAAAAAATGTATGCATTTATTTTATATATTATTATGCATTTATTTTTATTATTAAGTGCCAATATCTAATGACCAAGCATCAACCAATGGTGCTGATCAATTGTGAGTGAATGACTTGCTCAAGGTCCCTACACAGTAACTGTCTCAAGGGAGGAGGATTGAACCTGCTCTCTGTGTTACAGGCCGAGAGTTCTAACCACTCTGCTATAGTGATCCACGTCACTGCACTTCATTGCACAGGCTGTTTTCATTATCCTGTTTATCTTTCACTTTATTGTCTTCTTTCGCATTCAATCTGGGAACTTTTGTAGCACCAATAACAAGGCAAAGCATGAATCATTAACATGTAAGAGGTAAGCCTACTAAGTCACACTGCAGGGCAGGCACCCCATCCCACTCCCAAGACCCCCGAGTCATCAGGGATCGAATTTCAAGGTCTTTGACACTGGACTGGACCAGCTGTTCTAAGCTATTTAAACGTTCAGCACCAGATGCTTCAAGTTCATAGAGGTGACATTTTGCTATTGTCGATCACTGTATCCAACTGATTAACTTCTATCACAGATATTTGAACGAGTTCATTCAAACGAGATTGTCATGCATTGCACAAAGCTAAATTTCATGAAATCAAATAAAAAACTGAATGCCATCAAGGAATGCTTTTGTGAGGCACTGGACAGGCTAAATGGGATAACCCCAGATACATCCATAGCGTAAACTTCCACAAGGTAAGCTTAATTTTTAACGAGCATCCATCTCGTCGCAGGTGTGACTGCGAGGCAGTGGACCATGTGGATCGCTGATGATCGGAAGAACTAAGACGGGCTTCGATCGTCTGTCGCTAACGTCCGTCTTCGATCTTCTGAGCTCCACTACTCGATTCTGAGCCGCCTCAATCCGCTTCTGCTCGCTCGCCGAAATCGTCTTCTTGAGTTCGTTCTTTTCGGCAACGCTGTGATGCTGCAGATGGTTCTGCCTCTGGACCATGTACGTTCGACGCAGACCTCTCACGTCCGCAGTCTGCTCACGCAAGTCGCTCACGAGTTCCTTCTTCATGCGAGTACGCTGCTCGCGCATCTCCTGCTCGCCGAATCGAAAGTCAGCTTTCGTGCAGGAAGCCGTGCGACCAACAAAGTCCTTCGCAAACGCGCCTTCGTAGCGACGAACCTTTTCGAACTGCGCCGACTGTCGTCGCACGACATTGTACTTGAGCGCCACCTGAGAGCTTCTCGTCTGCCGGTCTCGTAAGTCTTCGAACAACACCTGCTGCTCGATATGACTGATTATTGCCGATCTTCTCTGCTGATCGGCCACCTGAGAGCGAATTCGATCTCGTGCCCCATCTCGCGTTTCTTTAAGTCGACGAACGTACGCGGCCTGCTGGGCTGCTTTTTCCGCTGTCTCGGCCCTTTTGTAGTCTTTTCCGACCGCGTAGAGACACGCAAGCCAGATTGCACCTCGGTATTTTCTCTGTTCGCGCTCGCGAACGTCTGCAACTGGAACACGTGACACCTTTGGCTTTGGTTGGGAGTTTGTCACGATGTGGTTGACGTCGTCGGAGAGGCGGATGAAACGCGCACAGCTCTGTTTTTCTTCGCCGATCTCCTCCCGGAGGTCACAGACCTTGACCTCTGATCGGATACCTCGCAGACGGAACTTCGCCAGCGGGGAATCCCCGTCATCGGTTTCATAATCGTCGGGATTTTCCAGGGCAACCACCGGGCCGAAGAATTCTTTAACACTCTTTACTTTTCGGGGTTTTGGCTGTGGTGGTCTTGGTCTTGTAGTTTGAAGTTGATTTCTTTGAAGCGAGCAGTTGGAGTCTGATGCTCTTCCTTTCTGGGTCATCTGCTCTGAGCTTTCATCGTTTTCCCAGCGTTCCCTCGCTAGTTGCTCGTCAACGTTCATTTCCAGCTTCACCAAGTCAAAGGAAATTGTTTCGTTTGGCACATTTGCAACGTGCTCCTGTAAACAAAGAATCCTATCAAAGTCGATTATTGACTGGATATTTTTATTAAAATTACCACGGGGATAGTGAAGCAGGTAAGATATTCCTAACATGATCCATGCACTCCTCCACCTTCCAATCGTTCTTGTCCCAAACGAAACCTGCCTTAGCAGTTACTATGCCTCCTTCTCTCCCTCACTGCAAATACTGTTGTCAAGTGGGTGCTTCAGTCAAATGATCCTGCACCTGAGTCATGTAAGCAAGTACTTCTATCACTAACTTCATCTTACCTTTTTACCTTACCATTTTACCATTACCTGCTTACCTGTACTTTCTTATCTTACCGTTTTACCCCATCTTCTTTTGTACCTATGTACCTATGCCTGTTACTTCTACCCTCAACTTCTTACCTTTATCTTTACCTCCTTCTTAAATTTAACTTCTTACTTTTACCTTTAACTTCTTACCTTTACCCTACTTTCCTTTACCTTAACTTCTTACCTTTACAGTTACCTCCTTTCTGCCTTTAACTTCTAACCTTTACCTTCTTTGTACCTTTACCTTCTCGTCTTTACCTTCTTACCTTTACCTACTTTTTACCTAAAGTTACCTTCTTACCTTAACATTTACCGTTACCTCCTTTTTGCCTTTACCTTCTTACCTTTCCCTTTTTACCTCAACGTTTACCTTTACCTCCTTTTTACCTTTACCTTTAACTTCTGACCTTTACCGTTTGTTTACCTTTACCTCCTTTTTACTTTTACCTTACCTCCTTTGAACCGTTACCTTGAAGGTACTCTGTAGTTACTGCTGATACTCACGATGTCTGCGCTCGGTGGCCTAGCTCTCGTTCCTGGTGGCGGAGTGAAGCGACAGAAGGCAGATGACAGCGGTCGATGACTCATCAGGTACGACTCGTAGTCGAACTTTCCAGAAAGCTGCATTCGATCTGTAGAGAGAGGGGTCATCGATGACATTGATATTCGGTGGAGCGCACCCTTCTGTTTGCCCGCCTTCCATTCCCGATATCTCCTCTGGATCGTCACGACAGCCCTGGATTATTGTGACATGGTAAACAGTGGTTAGGAAACAAAAATAAAAGAACTAGAATAAGAAATATGGCAAATAGGAGCACAGAAATTATGGTAAGGATAAGATTGAAGAGCAGATAAATAGAGAATATACTTACTTACTTGCTTATACAGAGACATAAAAGAAACAGAAACAAGAACAGAAACAAGATTGAGGAGGAGGAGAAGAAGACAGAGAAGAAGAAACAAGTGCAATAACTCAAGCTAACACAGGAAGAGGAAGTGTTGGCGACTTCATTTTCTTAGCTTCAGCAGATCAGCACTTGTGGCAATTCCTCATGATATGACCTCCCACCGATAACTACATAATCATTCCACAGCAGTATTCACTTTCAGGATGTTGTTGGTAGAGAAATATTAACTCAAAATAAGTGCAACACGGCTGTATTGGTAATACTCTTATTTGAAGTCAAGACTTCTTCAGTTGGCTTATCCACCATATGCAGACAGCCTATCAAGCTCACTGTGGCTTTGTGCATAATCAACCAAATGTTTTGTTGCCCATCCTGTAGTTGACTGACAAACAGTTTATTCTCAAAGGAAATTTTTAAGAACGTTCTTTATTAGTCAGCCTTATATGAGCAATAGGCTTTCAGTCTAATAATATTATTCATATATTAATTCAACCGACAGGTACGCAGTAAGATTATATGTTATAGTAGTAATAGAAGATGTTAACAGCAGTCGAATCACACTGTAGGGCAGCCTTAAAGGCGCCCTTCTGTCTACTGCCATTTTAGTTGCCCCTTGAAAGGCAAGTCAACCTTATGGGGAAAGTGGGTATCAAACCCGCATCCATATGTTGATATATACCAGCGTATGCACCAGAGCATCTTCCAATTCTACACCAATTATTTTCAAACATCTGATGAAATTTTTAACCCAAATTCTTCGCCAAGTGTTGAAAAATCCATTAAATGCGAAGCAATAGGAGCTTCCTACATAATTTACATTCAGACACCTCCTGAAAAACCTTTAACCTACAAAGTCTAAGCCAGGTGTCGAAATAATCAATTAAACACAACAAAAGGATTTTCAATCTACATCATTTACTTTCCGACACCTCCTCCTTTTAACCCACAGAGAGTATATATATATATGTGTGTGTGTATATATATGTATATATATATATGTATATATATGTATGTATATATATATATGTATATATATGTATATATATGTATGTCTATATATAGGTGTTGATATGATCCGCTAAATCTTTCCCCCAAAAGACCGTTCGTGCCTCACCATAGTTCCGTTTCGACGGCCCAGCGGATTGCCAGACGTGTCAGGTAGCCACGCCAGTATCTCTGGATGATCAGAACGGGCGAGTGATGGGCGAGAATTGAATTCACGCGTCCTGTCAGTCTCCAAACAGACGCCTCTGCGTCGGCCGCAGATTCAGGGACCTGCTTTCAATCAAAAGATGCCACAAGAAGATTAAATCTGCCAAGGGTGTTGCGTCGCCGGCAATTCTTCCTTTTCACTTCTCTGTTTTGTGTGATTGCAAAATTGTAATTATGACAATTTCTAGGATGCTAAACACTACGGTTCGCAACTGTCTAAATTGGACGAGATACATTGTAGACGATGATGATGAACATTCCGGAGTCATGAGAGAGGCGCTCAAGAGATCGGAACATATGGAGTATGGCTGTATGTATGTGTGTGTTCGTATCAGTGCATATTTTAGCTGAATAACTACTGGGACAAATGTCCCAGTAGTTTTGAAACACTAGGGATTTGCGCAACTGTCTAAATTATACGATGCAAACAATTGTAGGCAAAGATTCACTGTAAACTTTGAGTCATGACAAGCAGAAAAAGCTAAAGTGATCTTATATATATGTTCATATGTATGAGTATGTGTGTGTTTTATGTGTGTGTTTCAGATTATATATGTCTGCACATCTGTATCTATGTATGTACCTATCAATGTATGTATGTATGCATGTTTGTATAAGGACACTTAATACAGTGCATTTTAAGTAATACAAATATCTCATGGATGAAAGTTAAAACTAATTAATATTCCTGATTACTTTATAGGCAGAAGAAGGCAGCAGAAATGGCTGCGACTGGGCTGCAAATCTTCCCCCAAATCTGGCGCCTTCGATAATTTCTTCGTCGGACACGACGTGACGGTCAAGAGCTTTAAGCGACAATATGGTGTTGATGACGTGATGTCGGTAGAATTTTCTGACACTGATTGGTGTGTCAGACAGCGTCAGAAGCATCAGGCTCGTACAGAACGACATGCCGTCGATTGTTCGGTATCTGCCAATTGGATTGTCGTGAAGGTTTAGAATGCGTAAACGTCTTAAGCCTTTCCAGAAGGAAGGGTCCGGTAATTTTGCAATCTAAAAAAATGCAGTTTAAAATATTGTAGATCGGGGTACAACTGCAATGTATGCATGCATGTATTTATGTGTGTGTGTGTATCTATGTATGTGTGTATCAATGTACCGGTATGTGTGTATCTATGTAAGTGTGTATCTGTGTACCGGGGTATGTATGTATCTATGTATTTGTATCTATGTATGTGTACAAATGTAAGTGTATGTATGTGTGTATCTGTGTATGTGTGTATCTATGTATGTGTATCTATGTATGTGTACATATGCATGTGTATATCCATGTATGTGTGTATCTATGTATGTCTGTATCCACCTGTTTCAGTGGGTGCCATTCTATTTATGTCCCTCATTTACAGACCATGCTAGCCCAAGATGCAAGTGTTGGCGACTTCGTTTTCTTAGCCTCAGCATATGATGACTGGTCGCCAGTCCTCTTCCTCACTTTTGCGCATGTGACTGGATAAGGATTTCACAGGAACCTTTTGCCAACACTACAAAACTGTCTCTTTCACTGGGGTTGGCCATGAAGCACATCAAGCAGACATCTTGAAAGGGTGCTACGCAATAAATGTTCTGAACAACTCAATGAATTATCACCTGATTTCCATGAAGATCCAGTTTCAGCAGCTCTGAACAGGGAGCCAGCGCATCAATCTTTGCGATGAAATTATTGGCCAGCAGAAGAACCGTCAGATTCCTACAAACTCCGAGACCATCGAGATGTCGAACGTGCAAACGACTCAACGCCAAGAAATTCACATTCTCAACCTCCTTTGTCTTAAATTTCTTCTCTTCTTGGCCAGAAAGAAATTCTTCGATGAACTCCTGGTTGATTGTAACAAAATATCCACGGTCTTCTGCTTCCTTTACCGCATCCAAGTCACGTTTGCGATGGTACAGCAAAGCGTTTTTCCCGCCACACTGCACTAAAGCTGGCTCGGAAGCCGAGTGTCGGACTGTCATCATTTCTCAAGTTTCTGCAAAACAGCAGCTGTAACACAAAGTGTTAAATTCTTATTTGCTTGAACTGCCTATATATTAAGTATTTAATTGAACACCTAGATTGACCCTCAGAGTACCAGCTGGTGCTTGTGCAATCATGTGCCTGGGCGTACCGTTACAACTCGATTAAGTAATATAATTTCTATAGCACGTTCCAGACTGTTTAGTTTCGAATAGTTTCCAATCTAAAAGTTCACGTTTGTTTAATTGAATCTCAGTATATTTTGCAGATTCAATAAATAATCTTTTACTAACGTCCACATATACGTTTAACGTGTTAACAACATCACATATATAATGATAATGGTATGAATTAACAATAGCTTAGTAAGAGTTCAGGAATAACATACGAGATATAAAATGAGTGAGTCCTTGTCAGGAAGGTTACACTTTAGTGTACATCACATAATAAATGAGGCGGCATCTCAACTGAAAAATAAGATCACGTGAGAGAAAGTTTGACTGCACTATAGTACACTACAGCTATTGTGCGATTGTTGCTAAAATATACAAATAAATTCATATTGTTACTTTCAACATTCACTATAAAATAGTTCCTCGTGCTTACATTAACTTTTTGCTTGCATCCGGTGCAAAAAATTAACATCTAAACAAAGTTTACTAAGAATATTTTCAAAGTTACCGTTGCCCTAGCAACAGACCGGAAGCATACTAAACTTTATACCGGTTCCCTAGTTCTCTGTAGAGTTGTTAGGCAGCCTTTGTAGATTATAATTATGTTGTAAAGTAAGCAAATAAAATAAGTAGGGATGCTGATAATGGTATTCACTTATAATGTAATCTTGAGATTTCAACAACGACCAAAGCAACGACCAAAGCAATCGTGCCCGTGGCGCATTGGATAACATCTGGCAAAGAGACCGAGAGGTACCGAGTTCGAGCCCCCGTTGGGCGGATATGCTTTGTGTTTGCAGGCTGTCTGTTCTGTTAGTAGTTAAGGTTGTGTCTTGTGAATTGCATAATTGTACACTAACCGGTTGCGGTTTGTCAACCGGATTGTTGAATAAACGAAAATATATATTTTTAATCTAAGTTGCGGGAATCAATTTATTGACGAACAAACTTTTTTCTTACAATTTGGACCTCTACCTTCAAACTTGGCGCATCGCTGTAGAATAAAATGTGCGCTGCGCGTTGCTATTAAGGAGGGTTTTTAGAAATTTTAAGGTTTACAGTTACGATTGCTATTTCGTGGTGTGGCTTGAATTAGAACAAAAATAATATTAGGCCTACTGTTTAGAGAGAGGTGACCAGCACCTATCGAAGTACAACATCATCATTGGAGAGGTGACCAGCGACACAGTGACTACTGTAATGTATTCTTGATACTGAACATTTTTCATTGTATTGATTGCCTGCTAAACTAAATTTCAGAATGGACGGTTATTTGTGAGTTAATGTATTCAATGTACTGTACAATAATTTTTCATTACATACATACATACATACATACATACATACATACATACATGCATACATACATACATACATACATACATACATACATACATACATACATACATACATACATACATACATACATACATACATACATACATACATACATACATACATACATACATACATACATACATACATACATACATATACATACATACATATATACATACATACATACATACATACATACATACATACATACATACATACATACATACATACATACATACATACATACATATATACATACATACATACATACATAAATACATACATACATACATGGCCTACATACATATAAGAACACTCGAGCTTTCTTCTTCAGTCTGCTTGTTACGACTCCTAAGTATACAGTCAATCTTTTCCTATAATTGTTTGCATCGTAAAATAGTTTTATTATTCCTCAGTTTCTATGTAGAATAGAATAGAATATACAATAGTACACTGCGCAGTGCACACCTATTATAATACACCACGCAATACAAAGCGCAATACACTATAGGCCTACAATGCAGTAAATGAGCAAATGCAATACAATACAATACAGCAGGCTCACAACCAAGGAATCTATATCAAGAGGAATAGGCTTAGTTACTCTTGAAAATTCGTGTACATCCGTTTCACTCTTAGATATAGATGTCGCCCCACTTCAAATTTTCTTTCTAATAATAGCCTATATATAGGCTAATTATGATGCTTTAAATTTCCACCGGCAATTTTCTATTTTGCAAACATAATTATTATTCGTCAATTTGCCTTTGGGGCCGTCCATAAAAGTACGTCACGCTCCAGGGGAGGGGGGTTTAAGAAAGTGTGACAGTTTGTGACGGGGGAGGGGTCAGGCCATGTGTGACGTCACACATTTATTTTTTAAATTTTATTTGTAATTTATTTTTTATTTTTTAGTAGAATTTCATAGCTTTAAAAATAATGTTCAAAAATTTTCTGAAACATTTTAATTAGTTTTATGTCAAAATAGCATGAAATGCATATCTCCTGAATGTGTTTTTCACGATACCTCTCGCTAGGAGCGCTAGTAGGCTAATAATGCTGTTGCGAAGCCTTGTTTATGTATTAGCCTTGCTTTCGGAAGTATTATTATTTCTATGTTGAAAGTGTGACGTACTTTAGGGGGTCGAGTTTTGTGACAGTTTGTGACAGGGGAGGGGGGTAAAATGGTCAAAAATAGCGTGACGTACTTTATGGACGGCCCCTTTATAGGCCTAAATGTAATTAGTTGAATGCGTTTGTTATGAAAACAAGATGTAAAATTTTCCTCACCCAAAAATCAGGCACACGACGTTACATAAGGATTTCGAGTCCTGTGTATAAAGGTCCTTGGCCTAAAACACAATAGGCTACAGTAGGCCCTATAGGCCTAAATCGGCGAACATCTCTTTGACGTGTAAACTAAGCTACTACGCACTATGTTTAACCTAAGAATTTTAAGTTTAGCCCCTTCGTAATAGTGTTAGCGGCTTGCACTGTCAGTGGCGTAGCAATGGGTTGTGCAGGTTGTGCAGAGCACAAGGGCCCCCGGCGGCACAGGGCCCCAGCGGTCAGACCTTCAGAGGGTCTTTCTTTTCACAATGTAAACAAATCAACTTAACCAAGCCCAGTTAGCTACATCGGTAAGAGCGTAGGCTACGTCTGTTGCTCCTGTGTGCAAGAGAGCGCGTGCGGATCGCGGTTCGCTTCCCGAAGGTGGCTTATTATTTTCAGAGATATAGGCTAGACATCTCTGGCTAGAACGGTCCGTGCACGGGGTCCTTAAATGACATAGCACTTATTCAAAACGGGCAAATGCTTCTGAATCGTTGCTTTGAGTCACCGACTGCCTACGAATTACGGCACTCTAGTCACCACTATTTATTTATTTAAATCTACACGAACAGCGTATACGCACTCAATTGTGGACAAATTAAACAGCGATTTCTCAGCCCTAGTTTGTTGGCTGCAACGTTCAGTGCTCTGTTGCATTCAACATTGGTGATGCGGCCTCTGACTACAAACTCGGGATATGCTTTGTATATATAGGCTGCTATTAGCGCCGTGTATTGCAGGCTGTCTGTTCTAAGTAAGTAAGTAAGTATATTCTTTAATAAAACCAATTGCATGTCCGCACTCTGGTGTACATACATCGTAACAGTTAATTAATGTCAATACGAGTACAACATTCTAACAATAAACGTCTTTCGCTGCAAATTATCTGCAAGAGGTACACAATGGTCACTGTTCTGTTAGTAGTTAAGATTTAAATTGCATAACATGTAAATGTACAGCGCAGTGCGTTTGTCAGGCGCTTCAATAAAGAAAAGATTATTATTATTATTATTATTATTATTATTATTATTATTATTATTATTATTATTATTATTATTATTATTATTATTATTATTATTATTTATTATTATTATTATTATTATTACAAAGTCATGCAGTGTCCTTATACGGTAACTAAACACATAAGGTTGACGTCAACGGCCGTGGCAGCCACAAGATGTGGTTAAACGCCAGAAACCAAAGTTGTTCCTAAAACACCTCTTTTAAGTTTTCAAACGCCATGATATCAGTAAGAGTAACGGTAAACAATATAATGCTAATCACTGAATCCATAACTAAACTTCGTTAGGTAATGAGTTCGACGTCAAGGGTCATGGCAGCCACAAGATGTCAATCAATTAATCAATCAATCAGTCAGTCAGTCAGTCAGCCAGGCAGCCAGCCAGCCAGCCAGCCAGCCAGCCAATCAATCAATCAATCAATCAATCAATCAATCAATCAATCAATCAATCAATCAATCAATCAATCAATCAATCAATCAATCAATCAATCAATCAATCAATCAATCAATCAATCAATCAATCAATCAATCAATCAATCAATCAATCAATCAATCAATCAATCAATCAATCAATCAATCAATCAATCAATCAATCAATCAATCAATCAATCAATCAATCAATCAATCAATCAATCAATCAATCAATCAATCAATCAATCAATCTTAAGAGAGAATGCTATTCAGAAGATATTTTTAAAAAGGACTCGTGAAATAAAATTGCGATCGATCGTCTTTAGCAGGAAGCTGATACTCATGCGCCCGTGTTCGGAGCTCGTACCGAGTCTGAGAGGGATGAGTAGGGATCCGAATAGTCCGAATAGTCTATGCAAGACATGCCCAGTGTTATACCTAACAGCTGTGAAAAGTCGAGAGCCAGCCTCTTCCGCAGGCGCTGCAGCTTCTGGAGCGTCCTGACTAATTATTAGAACCCCTACGCAGCGTATCAGTATGGGAATTGTAAAAATAACGGGGGGGGTTAGACGTCGATTTATGTGCAGTTTGGGTGTGAAATGTAGACTTTACTATGGGAGCCTAAGAAAGACTAGGGGTTGAACCCTCCCCAACCCCCGGCAATTCTCACCCTGGCGGCTATAGCCCCACCAGGATGGTGAGGCATACATGAGCTATGAAATAGTTGTTGTGAAATAGTTGTCGTTAGACGCTGGAAACTAAAGCAGTTTTTGCACACCTTTTAAAAGTCCTCCAACGCCATATATATATGTAAAAGTAACGGCATTTTATAATTTTTCCGTATTCCATCAGATTGACGTCAACGGATCTGGCAGCCACAAAATGTCACTTAACATTTGAAACTAAAAGCACACCTAAAAGCAAGTCTTCCAATGCCCTATAGAAGTAACAGCATAATACGTGTTTGTCTGAATTTGTTGTCCATACTTCGTTAGGTAATAACATCGACGTCAACGGTTCTGGCAGCCACAAGATGACTCAGGAATAGACGAAGTTCAGTGGAAGACCAAAAGGACAGCGACGCTTGCTGTACTACTGTAATGTATACAATGTACTGTACTATTATTTTTTCATTGTTTCGCAAGCCTCGCTAAATAAATGTCAGGATGGACAGTTATTTGTGAGTTACAAAAGATGCACTATATTAATTGTCCTTATACATACATACATACATACATGATGCATACATATATACATACATACATACATACATACATACATACATACATACATACATACATACATACATGATGCATACATATATACATACATACATACATTTTATTAAAGAATATACTTACTTACTTACTTATACTGTGGCGATTTGGGTGGTCTGGTGCCTTGAGTCCATCTCTCTTTCACCGACCGTTGCTTTCCCACGCCTCGAGTCTTTATTGCCTCTTCCCCCCCGCCGACTGCCGACTCGACGGACATTAGCGCTTGGGTGGTCTTCTCTTTCACACGGTCTGTCGGGCGCTTATCTCTCCCCCGCCGACCGCTGTCTTGGACTTGGCGACTGCTGCTCTGTGGGCGACCCTCTCCCCCGCCGGCGGCATCCTTTGAGACACCCTCTCCGGGCCGGCAGCGGTTCCTTTGAGACACCCTCTCCGGGCCAACAGCGGTTCCTTTGAGACACCCTCTCCGGGCCGGCAGCGGTCCTTTGAGACACCCTCTCCCGGCCGGCGGCGGTCTCTTTGAGACACCCTCTGTCGGGCGACGGTGTTACTGCAAGCGACCCTCAGTCGGTCGATGCCCCTCACCCCTACTGGGTATATAAAGGGCGCTTTGTGTTGTGTCTTGGCTTGGGTTACTCGTATTTTCGGAGAGTGAGTTGGTAGAGATAATGTCGTGTGTTTGAATAAATATCGTCTTAGAACTTTGACGTTGATCCTTCGGTGGGTGACACTGATCGCCTGGGCCCGTCGACTGGCAGACGCAGAAACCCTCTGAAATAACACGGAGGTCGTACTTACGCTCCCATCCTGAGCGACACGCGCCTTACACTCGCATCCTGAGGCGAAACCCCAGTTTTGTCACATTGGTACCAGAGCCAGTGGGGTTTTTGACGGAGATTTCCTGCCGTCGACGACGCTAGAATTGACCGAAGATGTTTCCGGGAGACGAGGACGACACCATTCCCTACGCGGCCTTGGACCTGGCCGATCTGCCGTCAAGAATTTCTACGCCAGCCGCGAGACGAATGGCCGCGTTGGTTACGCGACCGGACCGAAGCCGCCTGCTGTCCGAGATCGACTTCGACGACCCCGAAGAGCCGGTGAGATCGAGTTTCCGCGAAGAGATGGAAGAGGAGACGACCGTGAAGCCGGAGAGAACGAGCATCCGAGGAAAGACGGGCCCTTCGACGACCGAAAAGAGGAAATTGAAAGCCAGTTTCCGCGAGGAGACTGAAAGACCGGACGCACCCGGGTCTTCGACGCCGAATTTGCTAGAAAATGTCAGCGACCTGCTGCGAAACCGCCCGACGCCGATGAAACCAGGCAAGTTCGATGGGACGGGCTCGTTGGAGTCATTCCTGGTGCAGTTCGAGGTCTGCGCGAGGCACAACAAGTGGACGGGCGCGGACCGGGTCGACTACTTGAGATGTTCGCTAGAGAAGGCCGCTACACAGCTTCTCTGGGACTTCGGCGCTCAACCGAGCGTAACTTATGAGGAATTGGTCGAACGCCTCCGCCAGAGATACGGGACGGAAGGCCAGGCAGAAACCTTCCGTGCCCAGCTGTACTACCGCCGCCAACGACCGGAAGAAAACCTGAGCGACCTGCTGCATGAAATCCGACGACTGGTTGTCTTGGCCTACCCGGTGCCCTCCAACGAGACCACTCAGATCATCGCGAAAGACGCCTTCCTCGAAGCCATGAGAGACCGGGAGCTCTCGCTCAAAGTACGCGAGCGAGAACCCAAGAATTTGGACGAGGCATACCGGACCGCCCTGCGTCTGGAGGCCTATCAACGGACGAACGACGCCGATGATCGCCGCAGACCGCCAAACCGAGTGCGAGGGACGCAAGAGACCGATCTGAGCGCCCAGCTTCAGGCTCAGATGGACCGCTTCTTGAACACTCAGCGAGATGAGCAGCGGAAATGGCAGCAAGACATGGAGAAAAGAATGGACGAGCAATTCCGCGTGCTACGCCGAAGCCCTCCTACGACCGACGAACCGAGTCATGAAATCCGACCTGAGCGAGACCGCCCAGGCCCTTCGGAGAATCAGCGACGCGAAGTGACCTGCTTCAACTGCGGACGAGCCGGTCACATTGCCCGTAACTGCCGACGAGATCGCCGATACCAGAATCGCCAGAATCGCCAGACCGAGATGACCGAGCCCGATGCTTCGACGCCACCGAACCCGGTGGTCATGAACAATACGACGCGCCCAAGAATGCCGGACCGTGCTACGAACAACGCAGTCTACATCCGCGGAGAAATCAACGGACGACCGCAGCTTTGCCTGATCGACACTGGATCGGAAGTCAGCCTGGTGCCTTCATCTACTGTCGACGGGTTAGACCTACGCTCTTGCAATCGTTTTTTGATGGCTGCTAATGGGTCCGATATAAATGTCCTGGGTGAGGTGCGGGTGCCCATTAAGATTACGAACGGGTTTTGTATTCATACTTCCTTTCTGGTTTCTGATCAAATTTCCGAGCCCATGTTAGGTATGGACTGGCTGAGAGAACATCGCTGCCGCTTAGGATTTGGTATGGGATCCCTATTTGTGAGACGCAGGCGTATCTCCCTGGTGAAAGGTAATGGGTCTATTTGGTGCCGGCGCGTGATCGTTGCCGAGGAGGTATTGGTAGCCCCTAAGTCCCAGAGGGATATTCCGATTAAGACAATGTACGGGGATCTAACGACTGTAGCACCAGCCTGGATGACGGAGGCTAGGGAGATCCAACCCGGGGTCCATCTCGCCCGAGTAGTTGTTGGAGACCACGCAGATGCCCGGGTAAGGGTGGTAAATTTAAGCGAAGACCCCGTCCGACTGCCTAAGGATCGACCCTTAGGGGAATTGCACCCGGTACAGGTAGAGATAAGCGAGAGAAATCGCGAGAATAGAGACGCGGTTGACCAAGCCTCGCCGAGTGAGAAATTGCTCGCGGATTTGCCCGAAGAAGTGCCGCCTGAGATTAGGCAACGCTTGAGCGCTTTACTGATAGAATATGGGGATGTCTTTTCTGTGACTGACCGCGATTTAGGTAAGACATCTGTGTGCACGCATAAGATAGAGACGGGAGATGCGCGCCCCGTGAGACAGCCATTAAGACGACAGCCGCTGCCGCATAGAGTTACGATCGATAATCAATTGGACAGTATGTTAGCTGATGGAATTATTGAACCTGCTGTAAGTGAGTGTGCGGTGAACATGGCATTGACACGCAAGAAAGTCAGAGATGGATCTTTTAAATATTGATTTTTGCATTTACTTTGACAGGTTGCTAATATTACCATTCTTATTATTCATTAAATACTAGTTTGATAGCCTTTTTACGGTCTTATATCAGATTCGGGCCGAGGAATGATAAAATCGAAAAACAAGGGGCCCTGATAGACTCTGAGAAGTGTCTGCCATGGTGGGGAGGGCCATAGCAGCTCGAACAAGCCCATGTAGAAGTGTGTGCTAGTCGATAGCTGCTCAGTCGATAAAACTTAGCGACTGGTTGACGGGCTTAGCGACTGGCGGCGGCGGCAATAGGATGGCGGCGGATCAGGGACTACGGAGTTCGAAGCTCGCGTGTACACTGGCCCATTTGTATAATATAATATCGGCTGCTATTAGCGCCGTTGTATTGCAAGCTGTCTGTTCTGTTAGTAGTTAAGATTTAAATTGCATAACATGTAAATGTAAAGCGCAGTGCGTTTGTCAGGCGCTGATCGAATAATGCCGGATTATTATTATTATTATTATTATTATTATTATTATTATTATTATTATTATTATTATTATTGAAGTTATTATAATTGTCATTGTTAAAACATGGTAAGGCTTAGTGTTGTTGAGGTGGTCGCTCCTCAGCGCCGGGCAACCTCGACATGGTGCCCTGGAAGGCAACCGCGTTGAAACGCTGGACCGTAACCGACAGGCGCTGGAGGATGAATCCTGTCTCTCGGGTGTCTCCGGATATTTTCGTCAGGCGGCGACCCATCTCGGAGATGAAGGCGAGGCCCTCTCTGTTGAGAGGGCCAAGGGTCTCCAGGGCTACAGGGACGAAGGTGTACCTCCTCTGTTGTAGATCTGCGTATTTGGTGTGTTTCCTTGTGGCAGCCAACTCCGCCGCCCTTCCAGCTTCGGTCGCCGTCTCAGGGATGTATGAGGCGGCCATAATTATTATTATTATTATTATTATTATTATTATTATTATTATTATTATTATTATTATTATTATAAGACAAATTTATTTCTTCATAAAGCCAACACACTTATGTACAGACTGATTAAAAGTAACTATTTTCAATATTGTTATAAGCTGTCATTCTCCTTGGCTACAGTGTTGTTGCAATCTGTGGTGCCTAAAACTGATAGAGAGTTTCCAATTTGTAGGGCGACTGATAAGCGCTGTAGAAGATGACTGGTTTCACGCTGGTCGCCTGTCGCTGCTGAGATCTTGCCTCCCACTCCAAGTTCTCGAACAAACTGCAGTGATTCTGTGTGCCAGCTTCCACTGCTGAAACACATCCCACTGGCAGCAAGAGGAGCGTGTAGAGACTTACTTACCAAGATCCTCCGGGCCGTTATTCGAGAACCAAATAGCCCCTCAAAATGGCTAGATCTACTCCAATTTTCACCGATAATTCTGGCTAAGCCTAAGAGGGGAGGTCGAAACCGGAACTTGAGCAAGATAATTCTACATCGCATCGAATCCTGGCGTAGTGGAATTCTTGTGTTTCCGTTACTTTTACTTATATAGGGCGCTGGAGGACTTTGAAAAGGTGTCAAAAACTGCTTTAGTTTCCAGCGTCTAACGACAACTATTTCACAACGACAACTATTTCACAGCTCATGTATGCCTCACCATCCTGGTGGGGCTCTAGCACTCCAGGGTGAGAATTGATGGGGGCATTGGGGGTTCAACCCCTAGTCTTTCTTAGGCTCCCATAGTAAAGTCTACATTTCAAAACCCAAACTAACACATAAATCAACGTCTATCCCCCCCTGACATTTTTCATACATATCCCATACTAATTGCTTGTAAAAAATACGACATATCAAAATTAATATTTGAAAAATGTGCAAAGAAAAAAGTAGAATGCACTGTTGAAAATATATTGTCTATTCCAGATATTTATCTCGAAGTATATAGCATACTCATGATTATAACTAATGGGAAAATTATGTAGAGATTATTAATAAATAGTGTAAATATTATATGAAAATACTCTCTGCAGGTAATATGTGTAACTACATAACTTAGATAACGGCAATAAATATTGACTAATGCGGCTGGATAACGGTTGCTGGAGTAGAACATCATAACTTGCTTCAGAATAATGGTCTATGATTATAGCAATTGAATTGGTTTGTTTATGGTGATAAATGTATGGGTTTCTAATTTGAATGTTTTTTTTTTATTGGATAGAACTGATGCTTAACAATGTTTTTAATATTCTTGGTCTTTAGTTATTACTTAAAACTAGTTTGGAAATGTTTATGTATAGGATTCATTTTGAGTTAATTGTAATTGATAAAATCAACATTTAATAATATTGATGCTTTGATTGTCATGTTGATATTGATTATTGAATCTGTTTGTACTATTCTTGATGGACTAAGAATATTGAACATTGATTGATTGTAAATGTAAAATTGATAGCTTGATGTTAATTTAGAGAGATAGATGTGATGCTCTGCAAATATTGTAATTAAGAATAAGAATTAGATTAAAATTGAGGAGAAAACAGTTATTAATAGAGCCTATATGACCGCCCATAAAAAATTAATGAAAAGCCTGTACGGCTAGAAGATTAATTTTGTTTTCATATTTTAATATCAAAAAAAAAAAAAAGGAGAAAAAAGAACAACCACCTGTCAAATTTCATCGTTACAACTTCCTGTCAGAAAAGAAGCAAAGACAAGAAAAGAGAAAGAATTCTGATGAAAAACATTATTCGAAAATGAACTTAAATACGTCAAAAACTTTAAAGTCGTCAATATCCTATCAGAAATAGAATCCAAGACGGAAAAAAGATAAAGAAAACTGATGAAAACACTACACGAAAATGAACTGAAATGCATCAAAAACTTTAAAGACGTCAACGGCCTTTGTTGCTAAAAGATGTCATTAAACATTGGATAAATTTTGTGTTTTCGCATATGCCATCAGCTCGACGTCAACGGATCTGGCAGCCACAAAATGACTCAAGGAATAGACGAATTTTCAGTCGAAGGTCATAAGGACAGCGACGCTTGCTATACTACTGTAATGTATTCAATGTACTCTACTAGCCTAAGCCTATATAATTTTTCATTGTATTGTATTGTATCACAAACCTTGTTAAATAAATGTCAGGATGGACGGTTATTTGTAAGTTACAAAAATGCGCTATATTAAGTGTCCTTATACATACATATATACATACATACATACATACATACATACATACATACATACATACATACATACATACATACATACACGCATACATACATACATACAAACATACATTCATACATCATACAATACATACACACGTACATACATACATGCATACATACAAGATCACTTGAGCTTTTTTCTGTTTGGGACGACTCATAAGTTTGGTCAATCAATGTCTATAATTGTTTGCATCATATTGTAATAGTTTTATTATTCCTCAGTTACTGTTGTATTTATATGTAGAACAGAATACATATATTATACAGTACTACACTGCACACCTATTATATAACCCATGCAATACAATGCGCAATGCAGTAGGCCTACAACACAATACCGTAGGCCTACAACACAATACCGTAGGCCTAAATCGCCAACATCTCTTCGACGTTTGTAAACTTAGCTATTAATAAGCACAATGTTTACTCTAAAAACTTCTACAGCCCCTTCCTAATGATGCTCAAAAGACAGCCACGTCACCTAGCGGCTTTCAGTATGATATAGGTCATTATTCTCTTAGTCATATTTTCTTAGTCGCTACTAAGGGAATCGTTGTGTCCACGGTTTAGTCCGGTCGAAAGACGAATTCGTAATCGTAATCGTAAATTTATATAGCGCTACCTCAAGAAATACTCCTCAGAGGCGCTCAGCGAAGACATGGAAATTATTATCTGAATAGGAATAGGTAGCGTAAGGTCACGTTAACTGCCGTGGAAGCCATAAAAACGTTAAACATTGGCAAAACAGGAAATTAAGGCTGTTCCTTGCACACCTCTTTTAAGTTTTCAAACTCCTTATATTTACGTAAGTGAAAGTAACGGTGTATTATTTGGCCTCGGCAGATTACTTCGCTTCTACAATCTAGATTCTAGGTAAAAGTCTTTAATCTTATAATATAAGTCTTAGTTTATTTACGTTGTCTTTCCGAATGTTTGTTTGTCTGTTTGTACAAGGCTCCGAAACGGAACGCTTTAGCGATTTGAAAAATCGCACGAAACGTTATTACGCCACGTCTGTTTCAACGCGACTATTTTCAGCTCGCAATTTTATTTAAACGCTGACATACGAGACATTTTAAACTTCAAAATTATGAGCCTACCTTAATACCAATAACGGAGGCCATTAATATGCATATTTTAACCTCGCTTGAGCGGCGTGACGTAAGAGAAATGTTGTCTTACGTCACGCGAGGCGCAATTCGAAATAAAACACGGGCTCCGTTCCGAAAAATTACGAGCGCTGTAATGGAACACGATCGAGCTTCGTTTACTATTATATTATTTAGCCCGGGGAACAAATAATAGGCCTATATAAGGTAGATCTAAATTATTACGCATGGGGAAAACCCGGGTAAAGCCGGGTAAAATGCGAAATAATAATAATCTAATAATAATAATAATAATAATAATAATAATATCTTTTCTTTAATCAAGCGCCTGAAAAACGCACTGCGCTGTACATTTACATGTTATGCAATAATAATATTGAAACAATCTTAACTACTAACAAGAACAGACAGCCTGCAATACACGGCGCTAATAGCAGCCCACAAAGCATATTAACCCTACGGGGCTCGAACTCGGTACCTCTCGCACTCTACGCCAGTGTGTTATCCAATGCGCTATCGGGTCCACAGATATTGCTTCTGTCAATAACTTGCTGCCTGATTCATTTTCAAACTATTTTACTAAGATAGTAGAGATGCATGGTCATTATACAAGGTCTTCTTCTGGTGGTTTATATGTCATCTATGCACGCACTAATTATCGTAGATGTTCAATAATTTGTTGTAATGGTCCAAACATTTGGAATGCAGTACCGATGAATATTCGGAATGCACCCAAATACACCCAATTTAAGAAGCTGTGGAATAGTTACTTGAAGGATTAACCATACTTCATTTAGGCCTAACACTGTTTCATCAAATTGTTTACATATTGATCTTCTTAGTAAATTGCAATGTTATTAGGCCTATTTAGTTAAGAACATTATTGAGTTGAACCTTTAATTCTTTCCTTCAACTGACTAACCAGCCATAATTGATTATTGTTAAAAAGGGTGACCCTAATTAAGCGGGGCTTGTGCCCCTTTTGGGTCTCACCTGTTCCCTAGCCAATGCACCGATATGTAATAGTAAAGAGGAATGAAGAAATTAGAAATATCATGAAATGCAAATGCATGCAATAAATATACACTTAGTTATAGCATTGAAAGTAGAGCATTAGTATATTACCTGGGACAAATCACAAAAACAACTGGGACAAATCCTAAAAGTATTGGGGCAAATCTTAAAACTACTCGGACATTTATCCCAGTAGTTATAATACAGTTAAAATATGCACTGGCCTAGGCCTACGCACAATGTTTAGCCTACTCTAAGAACTTCTACAGGCCCTTCGTAATAGTGCTCAAGCCGAGTCACCTAGCGGCTTTCAGTGTAATATAGGTCATTATATTCTTAGTCATATTTCCTTAGTCGCTAATAAGACGAGTCCAGTCACAAGGCGTGTTTTCAGGGAAGACATGGAAAAAAGGTTTACCACAACGGCCCTGGCAGCCATAAAAATGTTAAACACTGGAAACACTGTCCCTTGCAGCCTTAATTGCACACCTCTTTTAAGTTTGCAAACGCCTTATATAAGCAAAATTAATGATGTGCATTTGTTCTGAAGGATCGAAAAGTATTTCGCTGGGTAATAATAAGTCGACGCCAACGCCCGTGGGACTCACAAAATGTCGTTAAACGCTGGAAACTAAAGAAGTTCCTTACACACCTCTTTTAAGTGTTAAAATGTCCTATGTACCTAAAAGTAACGGCAGGCCTATAGATCATGTTGAAATGTCATGTTGAAATTGATAATTATTGAATCTGTGTGTACTATGATTGATGGATAATGAATATTGAACATCGCCTGTAAATGTAATATTGATAGTTTGATAGTAATTTAGATAGATATGAATGTAATATTCTATAAAATATTGTTAATAAGATTGAGGAGAAAACAGTTATTATTAGTTGGACACAAAAACGTCAGAAACGGAATCCAAGCCAAGAAAAAAGAAAGAAAACTGATGATAGACATTATATGAAAATGAACTTAATCCGTCAGAAACTTTAAATACGTCAACATCCTATCAGAAACGGAATCAAAGACGAGAAAAGAGAAAGAAAACTTATGAGAACATTACAAGAAAATGAACTGAAATACATCAAACACTTTAAAGACGTCAACAGCCTTTGTAGCTATTGGATGTCGTTAAATAGGCCTATTGGATTAATTAAATAAGCCTATAGATCTGTCCAGTCACGTCTACTTCTTAAACTTTGTTAGGCAGGCCTAACAATAAGGTCAACAACTCTACCACTACCAGAGGTGCAAAAACCAAGTTTTTTTTCAAAATGAAAGTGTTTGGGGCATTTTTGTTTTTTGCCTTTGTTTTTAAGATGTTCCTATTTCGGATCATAAAACTCATAAAAATTGCATAATACCATTCAAATTAATCAGATGCATAAATGAAATTAACAAGAACAGTAGAACCGAAGAACGTCATTTAACGAAATTTATAAAGACCATACAACAATTGCCAAGAGAGTTAAAGAGACGCCATTTTTGGCATTTATGATTTCCAAATTTGTAAAAAACAAAAGAGTTTTTTTGCGGTTTTGTGTGTGTTTTAAACCAGAAAACCAAGCCTTTAACAGCCCTGACCACTACCCTACCTGTGGTATTGCCAGTCCCAAGCCTGGAGAATGGAGGAGGGCGACGTTAATCATCTGTGTTATGAGACAGTAGGCCTACGTGTCTTTAAACAGTAACTAAACACATAAGGTCAACGTCAACGTATGGCCGTGACAACCACAAAATGTTAAGCGCTGGAAACCAAAGCAGTTCCTTGCACACCTCTTCAAACGCCACCACTAAAAATAACGGTATACAATATTAGGCTATATTTGTCTCCCCAACAGTGTTATTTTAGTTCCAGCATTAATTTCTAGTCCTGTTCCAGCATTAGGCTAATTTCCATTCCTCTTCTTATTCTATTCCGCTGTCGTCATTTTTGTTCGAGGTTAAGTTCCTCTTTATAAATAAATGTTGTTCTTGTTCTAGTTCCACTTCCTATTTAGAAATAACGAAATTTACAAAGACCATTTTAGTTCCAGTTCCAGTGCCTGAAAAATTTATATTTGTAGTTCCACTTCCACTTACAGTTGTCATAGAAATGTCTAACATGAACGATTAATGTCTACCAGACTGTCACACAAAACAGTGTATTGTCCTATTTATAAGATTTGTATATTATGGACAATGTGAATGCGACTCTACACGGTGGTTCAATAAAAAGTAAGCCAAACTTTATGAACAAATATTAAAACTTGAACTATATTATATTAATAATATTTTCAAAATAAAAATATGCACATACTTACGTTTTTATTTTAATGACTTCCAGTTTATTATTTATATTTCCTACTCAAAAAGCAGATGATAGTACGATAGAAAACATTAACAAGAAACTAGCAATTTCCGAAAAAATGCCTTTTAGTAAAGAAGGTTTACACAATCATGATAAAAGGTTTGAGGGAATTCAAGAATTACAGCAGCCGTCAATTTCTACAAGAGTTTCCAGAAAAACATTGGACCAGAAGCGGATTAGATAAATTGCTTCCAAAAATTAGCGTAACAGGGTCAGTCGAGAGCCAAATCGGGCCCCGGGGCAGGCATCCATCAGGGCCCCTCGTTTTCATTATTAAGCCCAAGTCTGGTGTAAGCCTGAAAAAAAACGCTATAAAACTACATTTAACGAATAATAATAAGGGTAATAATAATAAGAACAGGGCGTTTTTAGTGTGCAGTTCTACACAAAAAGGGCAGTTCTACAAAATTTTTTGCAGCTGTAGAAGCATTTTTGTGCAGCTAAAACTAGGTTTAAAATGTTCATTCTCATCCGATTTGGAAAAATTCACTATGGCTTTTTGAGGGGTCATGCAGTTCTAAAAATTCCTTTTAAAAGCCCTGAATAATAATAGTAAAAGTAAATGTGAAAATCAATTTCTGGTTTAAAAGGTCCATCTATGCCTCTAATTATAAAGAAATTTACTGAAATTTAATATGAAAATGTGACTATGTGAATGTGATAAATGATTTGTTAAATGACATTTATCGCATTATGATATCCAATTTCAAGAGGTGCACGTCAATTGCTGTGTTGCATTGTCTACATGGACTATACGTCAACAACTCGCTCTGTAGCCTACCATGATCAACTCCACGTAGGCCTACGTCTACTATCATACTAGCAACGATATTGTCAGCTTGATTGGCTGCATCATTCGCTTTTGATGAAATTGAAAATGCAAGGCTTTGAAGGATTGTTTCTCTCTCTTTTGCATTCCTGACTTTCACCAATCTTTCTTTCAGATCAGCTCCAGATTGCTGATGGTAATTCATCTTCTGGCAATCCTCCTAAGTCCGGTCCCAAATTATTTCACAGCATTAAAAACTGGGTAAAGTCGTAGTTTACGTTGCTAAATTATTCTTTGGTAAGTAAGCAGTCTACCTACATGTATGTGCATGTTAACTATCATCAATCCAGCTTCCATTTCATCGAGAAATATTTTCATCAATCCAACTTCCAACTTAATTGGAAAAAATTACTTTTATCAATCCTACTTCTATTTGACGAAAGAAATATTTTTCATCAATGGAACTTTTATTTAAGCAAAGATATATTCTCATGGATCCCGCTTCTAATTACGGAAACAATTATTTTCATCAATCCAGCTTCTATTGAATCGAAAACTTAATTTCATCCATCCAGCTTCTATTTACGGAAAAAATATTTCGATCAATCCAACTTCAATTTTGAACACAGGAATGTTTTCATCAATCCCACTTCCATTTAGGGAGATAATTTTTTTCATCAATCCAGCTTCCATGTTAAAGTGACAATATCAAATAATTTAGCAACGTAAACTACGACTTTACCAAAAACTGTACTGGTAAACAAAATGGCCTCAATAATGACGTCATTCTATATAAGGGTGAGTAAGTAAGCATTGGAGAAGCATATCTATGTGATAAGCCATGCGAAATAATTTGGGACCGGACTTAGGAGGATTGCCCATCTTCTAATTCGTTATCAACTTAATGAAATTATAATATTATAATATCAAATTTTTTAACTTGATATCAATTATTTATTGTGATAAATTACATCCAGATGTAAGTTAAAGTATTGTTTATTTTGACAATAACTCAAATTTCAATTAAGAAATTTACATCCAGTACAAATTTTATGCCTCCCAGAAAACGAATAATCAATTCTAGGCCGACTGCTGGTAAATCTCAAAATAGGTCCACTTATAAGCAGTGTTTTTCAAATTCAAGTTATTCAACTTATAACGTGGCCTAGAACTTTGCATTACACACCCCGTAATGCTTTTATAAAACGATTCTGGTGAAGTATAGAATTCAGTCAGAATTCGAAATTTGTCTGCATCAGTTAACTTTGCATCAGCAGATAGTCCAAAACCATTCGGATGAATGATGACCAACTTCTGTTACCGTGCTCACTCCTAAATCCTCTGACTGAGCAACTGTGACTGTTAAGTTTCACAGTTATTAAATCGTTTTCGTTAACAATACTGCTAAGCTTTTCAGTCCCATTTCCACCATCACATTCGTTATTGGCTTACATTTTGGTAAAGAAATTCAATGGATCTAGTACCTCATTTACTTCATTACCTATAGCCCTTGAAGCAATTAGACTGCATTGGGCCAAAACCCACATGTTTCTCCAGTTTGAAAGAAGTTTTAGACATTTCCGGGCCCCTGCCAGGGGCCCCTGCCATGGAACCGGGCCCCGGGGCAGCAACCCCACCTGACCCCCTCTCTCATCGGCCCTGGTAACAGGTTCAGTCGACCGCGTCATTGGTAGTGGCAGACGAAGGTCAGCAAGCAATGAAGAAAACGTTGCCCTAGTCGGAGTTCTTATTCAGAGTCAAGAGTGCTCCGAATACTCATAGAACAACACGTCAAATGTCCAGAGAAACCGAAATTCATCGGTCCAGTGTTGTTCGAATAGTCCATAAAGACCTTCAACTCAAGTGCCTTAAGAAGAAGCCAGCACAGGAACTGACGGAAGCTAATCGTCTGACACGTTTGAACAGATCAAGACAACTGTTGAGAAAATATGCTCGTCATATGGTTGACTTTATCTTCTTTACTGACGAGAAGTTGTTCACTGTTGCTCGACCAAGTAACACCCAGAATGATCGCCTGTACGTCTCGCGTGGCACTAAAAAAGGCAGGTTACTGCAAACAGACTGTTGCGTACCGCGTACCCATTTCAGCAAGTCTGTTATGGTGTCCGTTGTGGTTTCGACGCTTAGTCGTTCCCATTTGGTCTTCATTGATCCTGGAGTACAAATTAACGGAGCCTATAATTGTCTCCTATCTCAAGTGTAATCCAGGATCTTTGGTAAATAATAAGCTTCAGAAATCTGTGTAAACATTTTAACTAACACACTGTCATCGGAAATACAAATTATCTGCTAACTATGATACTGTCAGCAAAGTAAAATGGTAAGATAGAAATAGGTCATGATAACCAAGGTAAAACCGGTAAGGCAAAATAGGTAACATAAATGTTATCTATTTTGCCTTACGAAAAAATACGGCACTTGCACTTGCACACGAAACCAAACGTAAACTTCGACCACGCCAAACTTCTAAATCGCCACTGGAAAGCCAAGCGCAGGGCACCAGCTTATTCACGAGCGCTGCGTCTAGTCAGAGGGGTTGTCCAAAGGAGGTCCGAGTCCGGTTGCCATAAGGTCATAGCATCACAGCACATCACATCGTATACTGTTGCATTAAATTATTTAAAAGTAGATAAATAGAAATAGGAAAGAAAGATCGAAGAGTGACGTAAAGAACGAAGCAGACGATCTCCATATAAGGACACTGATAAGATATTCATCGTCTGCTCCCATTGCGTCCGACATATTTCTGTCGTCATTTCGACCATTTTAAATATTTTATTTTCCATTCTAAAACGTCATTCCGCCATTTTAGCCGCTGGTATAATTTTTGCCGATTCGCGGGCGAGAATACGCCACGTGTCAAGGTCATCATTAATTTATTACATTTCGAACGATAATAATTATTATTAAAAATTTCATGGGAAAGCAACAGATGACGTATTAACGAGACGCGCTGATTAATTCTCGTGCGACGCTCATCAATATTCATAAGACGGTCATTAATATTCATAAGACTTTAATTAATATTCATGAGCGGCGCATATAGTCCCGGCGTGTGCCGTGTCTCCGTGTGCCGCCGCCGCCGCCGTACAGAAGTCATTTGCCGAGACCAGTCGTCGGCCGGAAGTGAGTCCGCGGCCTAATTATAACCCTGGGTCTGTTGGGGGAAGGGGGACGGCGTTTCGTGGGGTGGGTCAGAGGACGTCGTGGGGTGAACGGTTGGGTTGGCCGCAGCTGACGCCGTGTGCACGGCCCGTCTTCGATGTCTCCCATCTCCCTCGGTCGCCAGCGGCGGCGGCGGGGTTGCACAATTCGCCGCATCATTTATTCAGCGCCAGTTCGTGAATTATTAAAGCGAAAGCAATAAACCAACATCTCATGTTT
>JACEVL010000024.1:2158546-2171204 GCA_020284085.1 Aporrectodea caliginosa
AGAGACAGAGAGAGAGAGACAGAGAGAGAGAGACAGAGAGAGAGAGAGAGAGAGAGAGAGAGAGAGAGAGAGAGAGAGAGAGAGAGAGAGAGAGAGAGAGAGAGAGACAGACAGACAGAGAGAGACAGAGACAGAGACAGAGACAGAGACAGAGACAGAGACAGAGACAGAGACAGAGACAGAGACAGAGAGCGAGCGAGAGAGATAGTATTGACGTGGGCAGATAGAAAGACAGACACGGACCAAAGGGCAAAGACAAACTGAAACAGAGATACACACGAAATGACATAAAGATACATACAGACGGAGAGACAAGGTGACAGATAGAGACACAAAAGAATAGACATGCAGAAGCACACATAGATATTATACATACTGCATATACAGACAACATACAGATAGATAGACAAACAGACAGACAGACTAACAGACAGACTAACAGACAGACAAACAGACAGATAAACAGACAGACAAACAGACAGACAGACAGACACAGATAAACACACGGACGGACGGACAGACAAACAGAAAGACACAGACGGACAGAGAATATGACCAAGGGTTGAATGCATATTTATTGACACATTAAAAATTCACGACTGTTGAGCTCTGAAGGCAGACACACACACACGCGCACACACACACTCACCCTCACTGGCAGAGCGTCTTTCTCTCTCCGCTCTATGGGGACAAACGCAGTGGGCAGGACGCATTACCACCATCGCTACCACCACTACCTCTACCACTACTGGTACAGATAGCAGTCGGATAGGATGGTATCGTTGCGAGGAACTGTTCTTTGAAGGGTATACGCCAATTGTGGAAGTGATAGCTATAGTTGGAAGTAGCAAGTTTAGTTGACAGTGGCTTCTTTGACCTGATAGCAGTTAGGACGATGTGTTGTGGTGCTTGGAGTGTGGTTAACAGCTTCAGAAGATAGCAGTTATACTGGCGTTGTCCTGGTTGGAGTGGGAACAGCTAACGAAGATAGCAGTTATAACTAATATGTCGTTGGTAGTTGTGTGAACAGCTTTACAGAGATAGCAGCTGTAAACCTATTTGTCGTTGGTAGTGTTGTGAGCAGCTTAGCAAGAAAGCAGTTATTGAAGAACAGCTATGGAACATATCCACTGTGATCCAAGCGGCTATAGCAACTGTTTTTAGCAGTTATCAGTAAACTTTGGGCTTCTTTCAACGAAGAGTTTGTAGCCCAACATGCTGGAAAACACCAGCTGCCGTTGTTAACAACTATGACAGCTTTAGAAACCTGGAGTTTACGATTACGATTACGAAAGCATTTACCTGCGGTATACTGCGGTAGGCCAAGGAGAGTTTATCTCCGAAATGTCACCGGAAATTGTTTTCTAGACTGATCTCGACTCAAGGAATTGCTTCAGCAGATCCAGGAAATCAAGAATAAAGGTCAGAGGTCAAGGTAAGAGCTGTGCGCTGTTTCAAACTCTTTATATAGCGCCGTCTCATCGAAAAACTCTACGATGGACGCTCAGCTTGAGAAGGTGGAAACTTCGTGAAGTGTTTGTAAGGAGACCAGCAAAATATTTATGATGATGATGATGACGATGAGAAAATTATAGTGTTAACTATATTGATTGTGACGATTACGACGATAATGATAACGATGATGATGGTCGACGACGATGAAGATGATGAGTGTGATGATGGCGATGATGACGACGGCTATAGCGACTATGATGACAGCGACGATCTTGATGATGACGGAATCCTGAAATCGAGGACCTTGTCATCAGCCACTGTGAGACATTCTCTGACAGCTACTCTGCCCTCTCTGACTCTCTGGCAACCGGACTCGGACCTCCTGTTGACTACCCTATGGTGAGTAACCCGGTGCCCTGCGCTTGGCTTTCAAGTGCCGCTATAGAAGTTTGGCGCTTGCGATTACGATTCTCTTTGCTATTTCCAGGACTAGGAGTACTCCTCCCACCGGATCCACCATCCACCCTCCTCTCCTCCTCGGCTCCAATGATGGACGACATCCATGCCTCGTCCACTGGGTCGACCAGTCACTTCCCTCTTCGTCGCTCCATGCCCTGCTCTGACGCAGGCCTCAAGGACCCGACGGGTTCCCTGATGGCCGGCATCACCGTCAAGGAAGAGACGGTCGACTTCGACTCCTCCTCGCCCGACCCTCTCCTCCTCCTCGCCGCCCAGATGCCCCTCCCGTCTCGCCGAAGGGCCTACACCCGATCGGGGCGCAGCACGGCCGAGTCGAGCGTCTGCGAAGTCTGCCAGGGAGAGCTGAACCGGTTCGACACCCTGCTCCAGCACAAACTCCTCCACTTCAACACGACTCACGTCTGCTACGTCTGCGACACCTACTTCGTCAGCGTCGAGAACCTCCTGCTGCACATGAGTGGGGTTCACAGAGACATCCTCGGGGTCTACCCGAAGGGAGATGCGTTCGTCTGTCCCATCTGCATTCAGAGGTTCTCGTCCAGTAAGTCCCTTCTGAGGCACCAGAACCTCCATGCTCGAAAGGAGGATTTCAGCTGCACCATCTGCGCTCTCGATCTGCTCGGATGTAGAGCACTGTTGACGCATCTGAGCAGCGCTCATCACAAAGACATGAAGGCCAGTCAATTACGATGTCTTAACTTAATCATTTCAAATCAAATCTCTCACCGTCTCACTTAATCTAATACTTATCTAATCTAATGTAATGTTGATAAGGGTGGTGTTGGCAGTAATGGTCAATGGCCAAATAATTATGTTTAATGGTGGAAATGGAGGTCGTGTCGGAGGTGGTGGTGATGTTGGTAGTAATAGTAGCTAGTGCATTTGGTAATGGTTGTGGTGGTGGTGGTATTGGTGGTGGTGGTGGCGGCGGCGGCGGCGGCGGCGGCGGCGGCGGCGGCGGCAGCAGCAGCAGCAGTAGTATTGGATCAGTAACAGCTGTGGATGTAACTGAAGTAGTAGTATACTCACGTGGTGTGTTTGAAGTAGTAATGGTAACTGGATAGTCAACAGAGAGAGATAGACAGACTGACAGACAAAAATCAGAGACACAGAGACGGACAAAACCAGAGAGCGCATAAGAGAGCGAGAGACAGAAAGAGAGAGAGACGCACACAACGTCACACACACACACACACACACACACACACACACACACACACACACACACACACACACACACACACACACACACACACACACACACACACACACACACACACACACACACACACACACACACACACACACACACACACACACACACACACACACACACACACACACACACACAAACACACACACACACACACACACACACACAGAGTTGAATCTGTGTTATGTTGTTGCAGGTGTTGCAGGTGAAGATCCAGAGTCTGTTCATCTGCATCGACTGTCGTTCTGTCTTTACGAGCCGTGACTCCTACGCCTTCCATATGATGATGAGAGCACAGAACGAGTCTTGTGACACTCCCCTTCACGACTCACACCCATTCAACCCATCCTCCTCATCCGACACCAAACAACTCCTCTCAGCCCCAGACTCCACCCCCACTCACCACCATCACCCTCCTCCCCATCCTCATCCTTCCTCCTCATCGCATCACCAACATCAGCAGCAGCATCGTCCCAACGGGGACTACCACCCGTCGAGGTCTACCTCTCAGAGGATCGCCTCAGAGGATGGCCTTCGGACGGGGACCTTCATCTCGCCGCTGAACCTCAGTCTGGCCCAGCGAGGTCCCTTCGTTTCCGGCGACGACGGGGGACTGAACCGAAGGGAGCGATTTCACCAGACCAGTCCAGGAGGACCTCGCAGGCACGACCACGACGATCCAGAGACGAACCCGAGGACGCTAAGAAACGGAACTGGATCGACGCCGGAATTCGCAGGACTTCCTGGATTGATCCACCAGACGGACTCTGAGGGACAGTCGGCGGCGGTAGAGTCGAAGGGCGATTCCGGCTACGAGCGGGTGATGTCCAGGTGGTGTTTCGAGGCGAGCCTCCTCCAGGAAACGGTCACAGGAACCACGAGGCCACTCCCTAAGTCCCTGCACAAGAGAAGCAAATCGGCGCAGGTCACCGACGACAAGATGGCGACCGGCGGAACTCAGTCCAAGCGTTTCCGGTCTTCCGAAAGCGCGCCACCGGAAGTGATGAAACACGGCGACGCGCAGTCGCAGACGATCGACGAAGCCGGTTGCCATGGAAACGCGTTTCCCGCGCTGAGTCCGAGCGCGCGCCGGAACGCGGAACCGGAACCGCGAAAGATCCGGGAAGAAGAAGAGGAAGAGGCGGAGGAGGAAGAAGAGGAACACGAGCATTTCCGGGACAATCGGTCGTTGACGAAATCTCCGCCAGATGTCCCCCGTTATGTCGGGGGCGACGACGGAAAGGAGGAACACCTGGAGAGGGTTCCGACGGATATGGACAAATACAGAGGAAGAGAGGGAGAAGGAGAAGGAGCAGGACAAGGAGGTGGAGGAGGAGAGGGAGGTAGCGTGGAGTCGTCTCCCTTCGACCTTTGCCGTGATTCCTTCGGGTTTCGCGGGCGACTGATGCCCCAGCATCATCACCATCACCAGTTCCACCATCCTCAGCAGCTGAAGTCGCGCACGGACAAGCTGCCCACTGGTTCATCGTCGTCCAACGGTTGGGAGAGCGTTGACGGTTCGAAGCCTCACTTCCAGACGCCACGCTTCGGCTCCGGGCGTTTGATGCCGTCCTCTTGTGCGATGCCACGCGATGCCAAGAATGCCACGGGTGCCACCGGACACTGCGGAGGAGGAGGAGGAGGAGGCCAGGGTGGGGACCATGCCTCGGCCGAGGACATTCTGGCCTTCGTCGGGGCCAACAGGGACAGCCTGATGATGTGCAGGCACTGTAATGTCATCTACACGGACCAGATCATCTACTACCTTCACATGGGATTGCACAACCTCAACAACCCATGGCAGTGCAACCTGTGCGGAAAGGTCTGCACGAACGCGCAACAGTTCTCATCGCACGTCATCCACTACTGAACGACGCCGAAACCCGATCGAAACAATCCGTCACATTATTGTATCCCGTGCAGAAGGGTCTATCGATTTTCTGAACAGTTCTCATCGCACGTCATCCAATACCAAAGCAACGCGAAACTGACCTTAACGACCCGTCTCATGGCATCCTGTGCAGAAAGGTTTGTTGGTAATGGGAACAGTTCTCACAATATTTCGACTGGAAATTAATTAAGTTTAATCGGAAGTTGACACTGGTAATCGGAAGAGACGGGAATTAGAGCTTTAACTCAGATTACCGATTACTTAACTTAGTGTGTAGATTATAGTTACTGAAAGACAAGGTTTTGTCCTGCAACTCATCATGTGACGTCAGCCAAAAAGAAAATAATTTACAGCTCAAACTGTATGAAAACAGGGTTTATAAAACTAAGCCTATGTTTTAAATTAGGTCAAAGATTTAAAGAGCGAACAAGATGCGTAAAAAGATTGGCTTGCAAAGTCTGTAACTAGGCTATGTGCAAAAGCGTGTAACGTGATTGGATGACATCAGAGCAAGTAAACTCCGCCCACTCGAAGATGGCGACCGCGTACGCTTGTTTAAGTCGAAGCGATTTAATAACATTGTCGTATTAAAGTAGTTTTATTGGAATCCTATTATTTCAGTTTAATATTTTAGTCAGTGTAGAAAAAATTGGTGATAATAGAAGATAATCTATCCTGTTTTGAAAGTTAGATCGCATGTTGCACTTTGTGAAGCCTTTAATTGTGGCAATGTAAGTTCTAAAATATTTATGTTATCGTATTTTAAGTTCCCAAGCGAAGTTAAACGGTAGGCGTAGGTCTTTTGCATTATTGATACAGAATAATGTTATTCCCGCAGACAGACCACAATGCATCTCGCGTCCTAGTTACGCAGTTTATTCGTCAGTGACCTATCTCTTAACCTTCTATGTGACTTCACCGGTAGCCCACCACCTATTTTGTGGTGAATCTACTTACTTACTTACTTCTAAAAATGTCGGTCTATGCTAAGCTTTTACTTATAAGGCATTGGCACTACCTTCGCCACTACTCTAGCTGTAGTAGTGCCAGTCCCAAGTCTGGAGAAAAAGGAGGAGGAGGACGCTAATCGTCTTTGTTATAATACAATGTCGTTAAACAGTGACGCTAGTGAATTATAAGACCATGCATGATTATAGGAAAACGCAGTTTCTCAATAAAATGTGACCGTTGACGTCAAACTGTTTTTAAAAGAAGCACTCAAATGACTGGCCCACAAAATTGGTTTAGCCGAGTGTCACACGCAGAAACCTTATAGAAAAACACGGCAATGATAATGCTATTAATGAAAACAAAGAAAATAGGAGACCCAACCAAAACTATAATAGCCAGCGTCGGGACCGACTGCCGCAATAACATTAATCTATATCAATAATGCAGAACGCCTCCGCATAGCTATATATACGCGGACTCTGCTATAGCGGGACCAGTGACAACAGAAATCGAGTAATGGCAAAGAGTTTGAGATTACAATACTTTATAATACAACATTTTATACCATGTTTATGGAGATCCTGTTGCTATTGAAACGTTGAACTGATGAAGCTTAGCTAGTAGAGTCTTGCAAAAACAGAAGCCGTCAAAATCCAATTTTTCTATCGAAGGTAAAGGGTCGAAATCGATCGACCATACAAAAAAAAGGAGACACTTGAATCCAGAGGTTCCCAATCTTTTCTATTCCCCGCACCCCTGGAAAATGTTTGACCAATGTTCGCACCCCCTACAAAAGTATTATCACATTTGAAGACGCATGTATACGAAATTGTTACTACTGAAACTTGTGCTGACAAGGCTTATTAGGCTAGCCTTACAGGCTTACAATGTTACACGGAAATAAACTTCTAATCTTACGGTCTTACCCAGACTTATCCTACGACAGTTCAACAATTTATAAAGTATTATCAATGCATTCTTATAATTCATAATTTTCCTCTTTGTCGCACCCCTGAAATGACATGTTGCACCCCCTGGAGGTGCGTACACCCAAGTCTGTGAACTTCTGTATTATTCAAACTATTGCTATAATAATATCACAATGCACCGATCCTCCACCTTCCAATTCTCGACCTAAACGACACCCAGCGTAACAGCTACTCTACCCCTCTGATCCTCTGGAAACCGGACTCGGACCTCCTGCTAACTACCCTTCTTTGGACAACCCCTTTGACTCGACGTAGCGCTCGTGAATAATCTGGTGCCCTGCGCTTGGCTTCCGAGAGGCGCTGCGCCTGTGAATAAGCTGGTTCCCGCGACTTCGCTTTTGTGGGCGCTGTAGAAGTTCCGAGTTTACGATTACGATTACGATTTAGAAATTTTGCCTTTACGGTTATGATCGTAATCTCGAGATTTCCACAGAGCCCCCAAAACGATGTCGCGGGAACCAGCTTCGTAATCGTAATCGTAATCGTAATCTCCAAATTTCTAAAGCGCCACTCGAAAGCCAAGCGCAGGGCACCAGCTTATTCACGAGCGCTGCGTCTAGTCAGAAGGGTTGTCCAAAAGAGTAGTCCTTATGGGAACCGCGAGGTAAGTCGAAACAAAACGAGGGGCAGGAGGGTCAAATTGGTTCCAGGTGAAGAACGAAAAGGTGAGAAGGGCAAACAGTCAGACGGATACGAGGCAAGGATCTCCCCCGATCAATTAATTGAAGCAAGAACCGGTTCTGAGCCATTTAGGTCGCTATACAAAACGTGCCTACAGTTATACGTTATATAACACCGTCCCCGCGCTCAACACCAATACACTACACCACCGATAACACCGGTGTACGTGACATTTCCATGTAGATAAATGAATTTTCCTCCCACAACAGATTCAGACTCACCTCTCACTTAATAAATAAATATATGGCCTATGATTTCTAATGGGTCGGACTATTGTCCACTGAACATGCATTTCCAGTTAATTTCCACCACATTTCGCTCCTGTCTTCGGATCGTTCCCAGTACACTTCCCAATGCTGCCCACGACGTACAGCATCCTACTCCATCGGTTTGGCCCCTACACAATCGGTTTGGCTCCAACGCTATCGGTTTACCTCCAACTCTATCGGTTTGAATCGATCGTACTCACTCGGTTTGCCCACGTACTCTATCGGTTTGCCCACGTACTCTATCGGTTTGCCCTCGTACTCTATCGGTTTGCCCTCGTACTCTATCGGTTTGCCCTCGTACTCTATCGGTTTGCCCTCGTACTCTATCGGTTTGAATCATACTCTATCGGTTTACCTCGTACTCTATGGGGTTGAATCGTACTCTATCAGCTTGCCTTGTACTCTATCGGTTTGCCTTATACTCTATCGGTTTCCCGTGTACTCTATCGGTTTGCCTTGTTTGGCCTGTACTCTATCGGTTTGGCCTGTACTCTATCGGTTTGGCCTGTACTCTATCGGTTTGCCACGTACTCTATCGGTTTGCCTCGTACTCTATCGCTTTGCCTTGTACTCTATCGGTTTGGCCTGTAATCTATCGGTTTGGCCTGTACTCTATCGCTTTGCCTTGTACTCTACCTGTTTGGCCTGTACTCTATCGCTTTGCCTTGTACTCTATCGGTTTGGCTTGTACTCTATCGGTTTGGCCTGTACTCTATCGGTTTGGCCTGTACTCTATCGGTTTGCCTGGTACTCTATCGCTTTGCCTTGTACTCTATTGGTTTGCCTCGTACTCTATCGGTTTGGCCTGTACTCTATCGGTTTGGCCTCGTACTCTATCGGTTTTGCCTTGTACTCTATCGGTTTGCCTCGTACTCTATCGGTTTGGCCTGTACTCTATCGGTTTGGCCTGTACTCTATCGGTTTGCCTTGTACTCTATTGGTTTGCCTCGTACTCTATCGGTTTTGGCCTGTACTCCATCGGTTTGGCCTGTACTCGATCGGTTTGCCTTGTACTCTATCGGTTTGCCTCGTACTCTATCGGTTTGGCCTGTACTCTATCGGTTTGCCTTGTACTCTATCGGTTTGCCTTGTACTCTATCGGTTTGCCTTGTACTCTATCGGTTTGCCTCGTACTCTATCTGTTTGGCCTGTACTCTTTCGCTTTGCCTTGTACTCTATCGGTTTGGCTTGTACTCTATCGGTTTGGCCTGTACTCTATCGGTTTGGCCTGTACTCTATCGGTATGCTTGTACTCTATCGGTTTGCCTTGCACTCTATCGGTTTGCCTCGTACTCTATCGGTTTGGCCTGTACTCTATCGGTTTGGCCTGTACTCTATCGGTTTGCCTTGTACTCTATCGGTTTGCCTCGTACTCTATCAGTTTGGCCTGTACTCTATCGGTTTGCCTTGTACTCTATCGGTTTGCCTTGTACTCTATCGGTTCCCGTGTACTCTATCGGTTTGCCTGGCCTGTGTTTCGGTTTTGCCTGTACTCTATCGGTTTGGCCTTGTACTCTATCGGTTTGGCCAGTACTCTATCGGTTTGCCACGTACTCTATCGGTTTGCCTAGTACTCTATCGGTTTGGCCTTGTACTCTATCGGTTTGGCCTGTACTCTATCGGTTTGGCCTCTGTACTCTATCGGTTTGGCCTGTACTCTATCGGTTTGGCTTGTACTCTATCGGTTTGGCCTGTACTCTATCGGTTTGGCTTGTACTCTATCGGTTTGGCTTGTACTCTATCGGTTTGGCCTTGTACTCTATCGGTTTGTTTGTACTCTATCGGTTTTGTATCGGTTTGGCCTGTACTCTATCGGTTTGGCCTGTACTCTATCGGTTTGGCCTGTACTCTATCGGTTTGGCTTGTACTCTATCGGTTTGGCCTGTACTCTATCGGTTTGGCCTGTACTCTATCGGTTTGGCCTGTACTCTATCGGTTTGGCCTTGTACTCTATCGGTTTGGCTTGTACTCTATCGTTTTGCCTGTACTCTATCGGTTTGCCTGTACTCTATCGGTTTGGCTTGTACTCTATCGGTTTGGCCTGTACTCTATCGGTTTGGCCTTGTACTCTATCGGTTTGGCTTTGTACTCTATCGGTTTGGCTTGTACTCTATCGGTTTGCCTTGTACTCTATCGGTTTGGCCTGTACTCTATCGGTTTGGCTTGTACTCTATCGGTTTGGCCTTGTACTCTATCGGTTTGGCCCTGTACTCTATTATCGGTTTGGCTTGTACTCTATCGGTTTTGTACTCTATTGTACCCATCGGTTTGGCCTGTACTCTATCGGTTTGGCCTTGTACTCTATCGGTTTGGCTTGTACTCTATCGGTTTGGCTTGTACTGGTATATCGGTTTGGCTTGTACTCTATCGGTTTGGCTTGTACTCTATCGGTTTGCCTTGTACTCTATCGGTTTGCCTTGTACTCTATCGGTTTGGCCTGTACTCTATCGGTTTGGCCTGTACTCTATCGGTTTGGCCTGTACTCTATCGGTTTGGCTTGTACTCTATCGGTTTGCCTCTGTACTCTATCGGTTTGGCCTGTACTCTATCGGTTTGGCCTGTACTCTATCGGTTTGGCCTGTACTCTATCGGTTTGGCCTGTACTCTATCGGTTTGGCCTGTACTCTATCGGTTTGGCCTGTACTCTATCGGTTTTGCCTTGTACTCTATCGGTTTGGCTTGTACTCTATCGGTTTGGCTTGTACTCTATCGGTTTGGCCTGTACTCTATCGGTTTGGCCTGTACTCTATCGGTTTGCCCTGTACTCTATCGGTTTGCCCTGTACTCTATCGGTTTGGCTTGTACTCTATCGGTTTGGCTTGTACTCTATCGGTTTGGCCTGTACTCTATCGGTTTGGCTTGTACTCTATCGGTTTGGCCTGTACTTCATCGGTTTGGCCTGTACTCTATCGGTTTGGCCTGTACTCTATCGGTTTGGCCTGTACTCTATCGGTTTGGCCTGTACTCTATCGGTTTACCTGTATCTCTATTTGTTTGGCCTGTACTCTATCGGTTTGGCCTGTACCTATCGGTTTGGCCTGTACTCTATCGGGCCTTGTACTCTATCGGTTTGGCCTGTACTCTATCGGTTTGGCCTGTACTCTATCGGTTTGGCCTGTACTCTATCGGTTTGGCCTGTACTCTATCTGGGCCTGTACTCTATCGGTTTGCCCTGTACTCTATCGGTTTGGCTGGTACTTATCGGTTTGGCCTGTACTCCATCGGTTTGGCCTTGTACTCTATCGGTTTGGCTTGTACTCTATCGGTTTGGCCTGTACTCTATCGGTTTGGCCTGTACTCTATCGGTTTGCCTCTGTACTCTATCGGTTTGGCTCTGTACTCCATCGGTTTGGCCTGTACTCCATCGGTTTGGCTTGTACTCTATCGGTTTGGCCTGTACTCTATCGGTTTGGCTTGTACTCTATCGGTTTGGCCTGTACTCTATCGGTTTGGCCTGTACTCTATCGGTTTGGCCTGTACTCTATCGGTTTGGCCTGTACTCTATCGGTTTGGCCTGTACTCTATCGGTTTGGCTTGTACTCTATCGGTTTGGCCTGTACTCTATCGGTTTGTACTTGTACTCTATCGGTTTGGCTTGTACTCTATCGGTTTGGCCTGTACTCTGGCCTGTACTCTATCGGTTTGCCTTGTACTCTATCGGTTTGGCTTGTACTCTATCGGTTTGGCTTGTACTCTATCGGTTTGGCCTGTACTCTATCGGTTTGGCCTGTACTCTATCGGTTTGGCCTTGTACTCTATCGGTTTGGCTTGTACTCTATCGGTTTGGCCTGTACTCTATCGGTTTGGCTTGTACTCTATCGGTTTGGCCTGTACTCTATCGGTTTGGCCTGTACTCTATCGGTTTGGCCTGTACTCTATCGGTTTGGCTTGTACTCTATCGGTTTGGCCTGTACTCTATCGGTTTGGCCTGTACTCTATCGGTTTGCCTTGTACTCTATCGGTTTGCCTTGTACTCTATCGGTTTGGCCTGTACTCCATCGGTTTGGCTTGTACTCTATCGGTTTGGCTGTACTCTATCGGTTTGGCCTGTACTCCATCGGTTTGGCCTGTACTCTATCGGTTTGGCCTGTACTCTATCGGTTTGGCCTCTGTACTCTATCATCGGTTTGGCCTTGTACTCTATCGGTTTGGCCTGTACTCTATCGGTTTGGCCTGTACTCTATCGGTTTGGCTCTGTACTCTATCGGTTCGGTTTGCCCTGTACTCTATCGGTTTGGCCTGTACTCTATCGGTTTGGCCTGTACTCTATTGTACTCTATCATCGGTTTGGCTTGTACTCTATCGGTTTGGCCTGTACTCTATCGGTTTGCCTGTACTCTATCGGTTTGGCCTTGTACTCTATCGGTTTGGCCTGTACTCTATCGGTTTGGCCTGTACTCTATCGGTTTGGCCTGTACTCTCTATCGGTTTGGCTTGTACTCTATCGGTACTCTATCGGTTTGTACTGTACTCTATCGGTTTGGCCTGTACTCTATCGGTTTGGCCTGTACTCTATCGGTTTGGCCTGTACTCTATCGGTTTGGCCTGTACTCTATCGGTTTGGCCTGTACTCTATCGGTTTGGCCTGTACTCTATCGGTTTTTTGTACTCTATCGGTTTGGCTTGTACTCTATCGGTTTGGCCTGTACTCTATCGGTTTGGCCTGTACTCTATCGGTTTGGCCTGTACTCTATCGGTTTGCCTTGTACTCTATCGGTTTGGCTCGTAC
>JACEVL010000024.1:2173687-2271187 GCA_020284085.1 Aporrectodea caliginosa
CTAACATAATTATAATTAATATAATATTAATATATTGGTTATTAATTGTCAGCACCTCATAGATTATACGCTGTACGAGGCTTGTGGGGGTGCAGAGGAAAATGGCATCAAGAGGAACAGCGAATATCGCTGTGGAGATGAGCTGGTGACCGAGCTGCTCGATCGATGGGATAGACGTGGCTACCCTGAAATTCTTGCAGCAGCAGTACCGTCTGCGCCTCATACACTTCAAGCTTGACAGGAAGTCTTTAACAAGTTTTTACAGGGTGTCTCAGCCTGTGTGTACAGAGAAAGGCATGAAAATTATCAATGCCGACTTCATTCTCTGGTCAATAAGCTTAACTTATCTATTATTTGGGTTGATTATTGTTTCAGTCATGATCGTAACCGCCTTAAGATGCTGTTGATTCAAAATCTGCGCGTCTTCCTCCTGCTTCATGTCAACGGCCATGTCAGCTGCTGGGACGGCAGGCGTTTTCTCGAACGCGCCAATATCCGCCAAAGATCCGCATGCTCGTTGTTCTACACCCACTGAAAACAGCCTGTCAGAATTTTGAGTACATGCCTCGGCGCAATCTCTTGCGGTCTTAGTTACCTGTTTATTGCCATTGTCGTCTGCGCACGCAGCGATGTCGCGTTGCGTGGTCTCCACAGCGGCGATTTGCAGAGCCCATATCAGCAATTGTTGGTCATCATAGCAGCAGTAGCAGATGGCTTGAATGTCCTCAGTACTTTGATCTTGTTCAGATGTGCCCTTCAGATACTTAACCAAGTTAGCCGTTTCACTCAGCTCACCAGGTCTCCACGTATCAGGCCGTACAAAACACAACCCCTGGTCACTGAATAATTATGAAAGCTGGGAGTAGTTGTCTGAACGCCAGGCGCATTTCTGAACCAGCAGTCGCGAGATCGCAGCTAAATTTGAGCAAACCACAACGGTTATGACGCCTCAGAATCCCTTGCGCTTTGAAGAGCCAGTCCCTGTTAAAGCCTAAGAGTCATGTGTGTTACGACTTCACCCTTCCTCGTAGCCAGGAGGCAGTCAGGTGGAACTGTTATTCACCTCTGCTCTGACCCCCGCTGCCAGCATCGCTAGAATATTGTAACTCCGTGCAGTAAAATGATGTGCCTCTGAATTCTATACATTGAGACTGGCGAGAGCCCGAGTTCCCAGGTGTGTGTTATTGGGCCGTTAGAAGGCAAAGAGCTGTTGTAAGCCGAGGCTATAACATGTGTTGCGCCAAAGAAAGACATTGTTGTTGGTCATACTCAGCCTTGCTCAGCCTGTGTTAGTGAGTGGCGGCAGAGTGGAATGAACTGTCTGTTGCCTGCCTCTGCCCACCTCGAAGAGCTCTGACATTGCCAGCAGGCGATCTTGCAAGCAGGCCAGATGCCATGCACTAAGGGAGTGTGGTGTGGTGCCAAGTCGCTTAGTTAATGAGAGTCGAGGAGAGGTTGCGGTCATACTGCCTGGGGCCAGGCTTGCTGGGGCCCTTCTGCCGCTCGGTGCCACAGCTGCTGGCAGGTCGGATCGGCAGCAACAGACCAGGAGCTGTCAGCAAAGCCGAGGTGGGGACAGTGCCCAGCAAGCTGCAGACTGAAACCACCTAAAAACCGTGAGCCAGCCTTCGCACTTCACCCAGGCCTCACTAGTTAGTCAGTCACAGTGGTCATCATGGCGGTGGTCAAAGCCAGCAGGATTTAGTCGAGTTATCTCATTCATCCGTCGGGAACTGGAAAGTTCGCAAACCGCAGCCAGTCATTGCTCCAGATGCTGGAGCTGGATAAACAACGGCATACCAGCGATGGGCTGACAAAGCCATGGTTAGCGAGCACAAGTGAGCCAGCCATTGCCTTCCAGTGCTCAAATACTTGGCCAGGCTGCCTCTTCACCAGCTCTGGCCGGTCGTCTACCTGGCAATGCCTCCACCCCATCCAAAGATGCCACCGCAGGACATAAGAAACAGACCATCATCACCACCTGCCGACCAGCAGCAGCAGCACGGCCCCGGCGGTGGCAGATTACCTTCCACTATCAATGCTGAACTGCGATCTCTGGTATTTAATGTTACCTGGCCTTCCTTCACCACAGCAAATTGAGGCTCGCTGGCTCGGCAGCATCAAAGGCCCTGATTCGGAATAAAGCAGGCCTGCCTGCCAGGCCGGCAATCATCCCTCGGCGCGGCAGAAGCTGGATGGCAGCGAGGCGGGACGACAGCAGATCGCTGGCGGATCTGCAGATCACCAGAGGCGGGAGCCCAGAACAGGGGAAGGAACGACCGCGAAACAGAGGAGGCCCATAGACCGGGCGCGAGGCCGATGCTGATGGACAGGCGACGGGATTCCGGATCGGTCGGGATGAGCTGGAAGAGTTATTCGGGACGCGAGATGCCAGCACGTATCGGGGAGCATGGGAAAGAGGACAGATCGTGATGAAAGCAAGTCGAGGTGACTTCGACCGAGGGTTCTTGATTATGACCATTGCGAGTGTCTGCTAGATCCTAATCTGAGCCGAAATGTCAGCTCAATGTTCAAATGTATGAAACCAAGCAGTCAGCCCGGGGAGAAATGAATGAGACGCTAGTGCGAACAGGAGTCAGAACTGAAATCGCCAGGGAGCCTCGAGGAGCAGGCCCCACAGCACCCTCACTCCCACACTCCCGCAAAGCGGACCCCATGTCCATGGCTGCTGCAGAGCCAGCCTGCGAGGCCTGCCTGAATGTCGCAGTTATCCACACTCAGCCCGCAGCCTGTAGATCTGACCGATTGACTGTCGGCCTGAGCAATGTCAGCAGACGGTGCCGTGGCTCCGTCGCAGCGATCACAAGTCAGCCAGTCGCCTGGTGCCCTTCCAACAGCCTGGTTCCGCCGGGCTAGCAGGGTGGCACCGAGCGCAGACCGTAGTTAAACACGAATAGAATATCTGACGCGCTTAAAGTCGAAAGAAACACGCTTGGCAGAGATCTTGCGGAATGCCCGCACAGTCCCGACGGGGATCGTTCAACGCCCGCCTTCCGCGTAGATCAGCCGTTTAACACGTTGCCAGTCGCCCAGCCGCCCGCCGCCAGTCGCCGTTGAATGGCGATCGAAGCCGAGATAGCCGGCGGTTTGTATTGATTCCCTGTCGTTTTTCGCAACATGAACTGTCGAGCGACACGCATCGGGTCGGTCAATAAAGATTCAGTCGCATGTTTTACTTCAAAGAGTGGATATCAATGTTTAAGCTGACGAGCCTGGTTTTAAAGAGTAGCAGCTGATAAAGCCTTACTTTTGGTCAGCTTCTATTATGTTGCTGTGTTCTTAAAGTCCTCTCTCGGCGTTGCGTAAGAAAAGCATCGTTGAAATATATGAGTTAGAAAACGCAGCTAACCGGGTGAGAGCGTGGAAGAGAGCTCGGCGCTTGAAAGGCAGATGGGCATTGTGTAGAAGTCGTGCTCACCATACTTGGGGACACAGTGGGCCAGTAGCCTGTGCACGCATGAATCACTTGCCCGTCATTGCCAAAGCTGCGAGCCTGTCTCCAGCTTGACCACTGCGCCAGCTGTCTGCCTCAAGCCTCACTGCCAGCGGTTCCACCTCGCCGAGCTTTGAGTTATTGGGTGAGCTGTCGATGCTGCTGCCTGGCTTGCTCCTCAGGTTCGCTCGACATACGCCATGACCTCAGCGTGGGGTTTTCTGCCGCTTCCAATACCTGATTTTCAAAGCGACAATCAGCCCTGAATGTCGCTCGAGGCTGCGCATTGCAATTCCGGCCGCAGCTACGAATTTCCGCGGTACCACCGCAACAGGAGGCGCACAACAAGCCCACAGTCCGTCAGCAGTGTCGTCCACCATGTCGGGTCAGCTCAGCTGACTGCCATTGCCGACGCGCCGTGTTTTTCCTCAATGAATCCAAAAGGTGTTTAAAGAGTAAATGGGGCCCAAAAAAGGTTCACCAGTCATCGGAGTTCGCATCTTCAAAATAGTCATTCACTTAAGTCCGGCCACTTTTCTGCTGGCAGCGGGGGTTCTAGCTGACATACTTAGTCTGTCACTTGACAAACAGCTGATGCAGGGGCGACCAGTGATTACACACGGACGATCTCGAAGCAAACATACAGAGCAGCATCTCAAAATACGACAGAGCTGCTGTTCTTACGAAATACTGTTAAATGTCACTTGCCGAAAACCATGAAACGAGGCCAGTTGAAACGGTCAATTTGTGTCTCGCTAAGAAGCGTGTTCTGTCACGACCGGTGCGAGATGCCAGCAAATGTTTAATCAGAAAGGGATGACGGACCGGAGCAGACGCAGTGATCGCAGTTTCGATCACGCAGTCGCCAACAGAACCGACCAAAGTTACCAGCATCAGCGCGAATATCGCCGTCTCAAACACCACAGTAGCCCGCCCAGCGAGTGATCAAGCCCGAACATGCTTATCACCACAGCCAGCGCAGCTTCAGGTGCCGTATCTCCTCGTCACATTTCTGACAGGCAATTTCAGCTGGTTAACATGAATGCCGTGTGATAACAGTCGCCTTTCTGAATGGCTAGACATGCCAGTAGGCCTGAGCATTTTGTTGAATATCTGCCGTAGGCCTGTTTCACCGAGATTCGTTAAATTTTTCCGGCAAGATAACTGAATACTCGTATTTCGTGCCCAGCTTAAAAACCGAGCGACCCAGGAAAGAGTCGCACGCAAAACCATTCTTTTCGCAAACGCCAGCGAACACAGAGGCGCATCTGCGGCTCTGGCCGGCCTGGGGAGTCGGTTCGGTGCACGCCCGGATGCTCCTGACCGCCTACTGAAGCCCACCTCTCCATGGCACGTGCTCGATCAGGTTCATCGGCGCTGTAATACCATACCTGGTGTAATGATGACATTGACGCAGCCCGGCCGGTTGCCTGACCGGAATCTTCACCTCAAAGCAACACAAACCAGTGACGATTAGCCCGCCGTAGAACGGATGCAGTCGAATTTGTGCCAGTGCCACCCCATTGAAGTGTTGGCACGGAAAGACTTCACCAGTGATGTTGTCAATGATCCTCAAATGTAGTCGGCTGTATAGCATCATCACTTCATCCAGAATCCCGACTGAAAATGTTTGGGGGCCGGGGCAAACCACCTGTGTACCTTGTTGAGCCAGTCAGTTCAAGTTCAGGCCTCCAAATCTCCGCCTCTGCCACCAGTGGTTTCGGCTCTGTTGCTGGCGGATGCCAATATGTTTAGTCGCTATCCCTTCATAGCCATTTGTCAGGCAGCAGATGCAATTGCTTCGAAAATGCACTGAATTAGCCACAAATTACTTTTGGGACATGGGCTCTCACCACAATCACAATTGCAGGGCCTCACTGTACTGGCCTAGGGCTCATATACCGCCCATCTCACATCAGGAATATCTGAGATGTGTTTCACATGAGTCAGCTGTTTGGTCTCAATTTCAACAATGAGGCCCGAATAGTAAAATAGCTGTCATATTTCTTTTAATAAAGCTAGTTCATCATACTATATCAAAGCTGACGATTACCCTAACAGCAACTTCTAAAAGAAAGAGTTCAATAGTTCAAATTATCAACATTTGCTATGGCCTAAACAGTAGGCTCTTGGTCAAACACTGACATTGCTTCCTGACATATACCTGCCACAATATCTGGCGATACTGCAGGCAAGCATGTTTCAGTAAGAAACATCACAAACACTCCACTGCACTTCTTCACTGTGGTTCTCCACCGCATTACTCTGAAGCCAACGAGTCATTTTATGGTCGGTACGTTTCTTTTTTTCCAAGCTTGGGGACGCCCCACCAGGTCGGGGAGTTTTGCGAGAAACAGTTGTGGTGTACGCCTGAGCGCCGTTGCCAAAGATGACGTCTCCTTATCGCTTAGACCGCACCGCCAGCTGCGGTGGCGCAGGTGCTGAGATGAATCATTCATGAATCATTTGATGACGTTAAGCATTACCATGTTCGTGCTACAGTGTGGGACGCTGCCTGCTCGCGCAAATCATCACCTTGCGGTGGCTGGTAGCACAGCATCGTTGAATAAAGTCCATCATTTCATTGCGACCGCGATTTAGTCACTGCCAGTTCATCAAAACCAAAAGCTCGGTCACGACACCTCCGTTTCTAACTTACACGAATGAGAGGTCAAGATATCAAGGCCAGATCGTCATTCGGGCCGAGAGACGAGTTGCCTCCAATAGGGATCAGATGTCAGGAAGTTTAGCCAGTCGTTTGTTTTAGAGGCTCCTGACTTAGTCAGGCGTACAGTGGGTGGCGGCACCTGATCCCCACCAGCCAGTCCATTTATCGTTGAACAGCAGGTCAATACCATCAGCTGCGCAACCATTCCGGTCAATATCATACCAACAAAATAAGATGTAAATGTTAACTGAATCCCACCTGCTGACCGCGCCTCTGATGCTGGCGAGAAACCCAAGCGTTGTGCCGAACCGTCAAATGACAGCTGCCTGGCAACCCACAGTCAAAATCGAGAGAGGAACCGAGCAAGTCCTGAGTGTGTCCTGAGGGCAAACAGGCTGTGTCAAAAGCCAAATGTCAAGCGCAGGCACCGCAATGAGCTGGTCATCAAAATGAGAGGTTTGTTGCCGAGTGAGGCAACCGAGGCTGGTACAGTCCGACGAGGCGCATCCCGAATATAGTCAAATGAGCTGAGGCTGGCAAGCAACCGATGTGTCAAAACCGATGGTCGGTGTCAACCGATACTCTTATCGGTTTGGCTTGTACTTCATCGGTTTGGCCTGTACTCTATCGGGTTTGGCCTGTACTCTATCGGTTTGGCCTGTACTCTATCGGTTTGGCCTGTACTCTATCGGTTTGGCCTGTACTCTATCGGTTTGGCCTGTACTCTTCTTGTACTTATCGGTTTGGCCTGTACTCTATCGGTTTGGCCTGTACCTCGGTATCGGTTTGGCCTGTACCTATCGGTTTGGCCTGTACTCTATCGGTTTGGTACTTCATCGGTTTGGCCTGTACTCTATCGGTTTGGCCTGTACTTCATCGGTTTGGCCTGTACTCTATCGGTTTGGCCTGTACTCTATCGGTTTGGCTCTGTACTCTCTATCGGTTTGGCCTGTACTCTATCGGTTTGGCCTGTACTCTATCGGTTTGGCCTGTACTCTATCGGTTTGGCCTGTACTCTATCGGTTTGGCCTGTACTCTATCGGTTTGGCCTGTACTCTATCGGTTTGGCCTGTACTCTATCGGTTTGGCCTGTACTCTATCGGTTTGCCTCGTACTCTATCGCTTTGCCTTGTACTTCTATCGGTTTGGCCTGTACTCTATCGGTTTGGCCTGTACTCTATCGGTTTGCCTGTACTCTATCGGTTTGGCCTGTGCTCTATCGGTTTGCCTTGTACTCTATCGGTTTGGCCTGTACTCTACTCTATCGGTTTGGCCTGTACTCTATCGGTTTGGCCTCGTACTCTATCGGTTTGGCCTGTACTCTATAGGTTTGCCTTGTACTCTATCGGTTTGCCTCGTACTCTATCGCTTTGCCTTGTACTCTATCGGTTTGGCCTGTACTCTATGGGTTTGGCCTGTACTCTATCGCTTTGCCTTGTACTCTCAAAGAAGAACCGAAACGGCGTTGCGGTTCGAAAAAGAACTGGAACGTCGTTTCAGTGCGTTCCGGTTCCAAACGATCCTTGCATACAATTAGGCCTATATGTTTGTCTGAGCACGTATGTGTGCATGTGTGTGTGTATGTGTGTGTGTGTAGGTGGATGCGTCTGTATGTGTGTGTGGCTGTATGTGTGCCTGTATGTCCTGGTAAGTGCGGGCTGTTTCGCTTATTCATTCGTTGTGTTTAATAGTAGAAGTCCAGTCTAAACCTACCGCCAACTACCCCCCTCCCACCCCTTCTTACGCGAACGACGCCACCTGTCGGCCAAAATCATCGAACCTCTCACGTCGTAACAAACAATTCGCTTCCTGCAACACATGGCATCTGCAATGGTCCTATTAGATATTCTTCATCTCCATTCAATCCCCAGGTGGCGATGCATTAACGCATCGCCCGAGCTCTATCTATTATCTTGATACTCTCCATTCATTGGTCATGGTTCGGCCAAATCGAGACAATTGTAAGTTAGAAACGGGTGTCGTATTACGAGCTTTGGTTTTGATGGATTTGGCAGGTGACTAATATCATCGCGGGTGTAGTTTATAATGGAAATGATGATTTATTCAAACGATATGCTATTATACCGAAAAATATACCTGCCAAAAGTGATTGGTTGCGAAATGTAGGCTAGGCGTTTCTATCGCAACGATTACACACCCGTATATAGCTGAACATGAAGTAATAAATGCTTAACGTTATCAAAATTGATAATTTGGTTGTGTTCAAAATTAAGTGATTCCAATTATAGCCTCTTATTAAACTCCGCCACCGCCTGTACTTTGGCAGTGCCGGTCCCAAGCCACGATAAAGAAGGAGGGCGACGCTAATCATCTTTGTAGCGGCACATGCAGTGTCGTTAAACAGACGTACACTACTCACAATAACCTCGTAAACTCGATCCCCACTGACCGTACTCTCGTAGTGCCAGTCCCAAGCCTGGAAAAAAGGAGAGCGACGCCAACGGTCCACTGGGTTCAGGCAACCATAAAATGTCGTTAAACACTTGAAACTAACTAAATAAGTACGGTAAAATTACAATTAAAATTAAAAGTACGGTAAATTGTTTATGATATTTCTGCAAAGCATTATAGAGCTTACCTGCAAGTATCATAGATATTAATAGCTGAGTTATATTATGTCAAACAATGAATATCAGTGACATTGTAAAATACTGTTTAGACGCCTTTAAATGGTGTCATTTGAACTCTATTAATTCTTTTCTTTTTTTAAAGTTGTATTGTAAATTGTCGTCAACGGCCTTTGATGTCATATGATGACGGTAAACTTGTGAATAAAAAAAAAAAAAAGTACGGTAACCTTGTTTACTATTCGAATCGTGTAATTTTGAAAGTGGTTAAACGAGTTTCATGAGGTTGCAAACACGTCTGAATATTCCTGTTAACAGGGATGGGCAGTATATAGGCCTAGGCTAATTGAAATTACGTAATTGAAATTACTTGAAATTGCGCAATTTGTAATTTGTTAATTTGTAATTCAGTTACATTTCCCATGTATTTTGTAATTTGAAATTACATTTCATGTCCCAAAGTAATTTGTAATTTTGTAATTCAATTACATTTTTCCGAGTAATTTGCCCATCCCTGCCTGTTAAAGAATAGCCTATAGCAGAGGATAGGCCTACGTTTATTCAGCGGCTATATTGCCTAATTAACTCATCACCAGTACCTTATCTAACAAACCAGAAACCACTGAAAATCTTGAAAGCGAGAGACGGTCAAGGCATTTGGAGTCTTTCTAGACAGGCAAGGAATGCACTGACTAGCTGGCGGATTGGGAGGTTCCAACCTCAATTCATGCTTTCAACCCCTCCGGTTAATTCCCCAAAATTACCTAAAGGATGGGTTTACCCCCAGCCCCCCGGCATGTATTCAAATATTTTCAATAGGCTACGTATGGGTCTCGGGATCCTTTCGTTAAACGATATTCTTGCCTGTAGGCCTACTTATTTATTTATTTGGGGTCCATAGTGTAGTGGTAACATCACTGGCGTGAAGAGAAGCAGGTAGCGGGATCGCTTCCCGTACCAACAGGTCCACTCAGCCTACCATTTGCGAGATGGCGCGTTGGTAAAATGAGATGTAGGACGTGATGGGCGCCTTGCATGGCTGTCGTATACAGTTAAATTCGACCCCTGTAATAACTTGTGATCATCCGTTCATACTAATTTGTAGGCCTAATCATCCTGCGTTTGTGTCACTTTGAAATTAAACGAAGATTATTGTTGTTATTAGGCCTATTATTATTTAGGCCTACTCCGAGTCTGATCAATGTCTCATCGGCCACCGCTAAGGATTATAGTAGCCTACACGAACACCCATTAGGCCTACAGTCGAGCACGTGCCACGTAGGCCCTAGACGTATAAGAACGTGCTGGCTTCAGGCACGTAAGAAATTCTAGTCAGGACATCCGGGCATGTTAGAATTTTTCAAACCGACTTCCCAGATTAAATTTGCCAATAATATTCGAACCCTGTAGAATTTCTAGATACGCCCCTATCAAAATTATCTGTTCGTCTATGTTATAACGTTTTAAAGAATAGTTTTGCGTTAACGTTTACACGACTTCTTCCGTTTAAATTTGCGCATCTCCGTTTCGTCTGCTTCAGTTTTTAAGCTTTATTTTTAAAAGTAGGCCTAAAACCTACGAAATATTCAGATTATATTTCGTCGCCTGAGAATTATCTTGTCGTATCTCCAGTTTTTTTAAAGTAGTTAAGGGTTGATTTGTAGCAGAATTTTTTTGATCTTTCTTCAGTAGAAGATAGGCCTACGACAGATCGTTTTAAGAGATATTCAACAAAATATAGGCCTACTGGCGTATGTCCTGTATTCAGAAACATTTGATCGTATCTCCACACAGCATTCATGGTGTAGCAGTGTCTGTTGTTGCATGCAGCCAGACAAAGATCGTGTAGTTGGGAAAGAAATTTGTGCAGTTAAAATTACAAACCTGTGCGCTTAGTGGATTAGACGTAATTGTATAAGACAATTTGTAGTTTTTCCTGTAAAAATTTAGGGATAATTCCCCAGGATTTATTGTGCCCCCGGGCAAAATTTCTTCACCTTGTTACTACCCCCCGTCGAAAATTCTTGGAAAATTGTCTTTATACCCCCTCGAGAAAGCCTACCGACTACTACTACCCCTTCGAAAATTCTTGGAAAACTGTCGTTACTACCCCCCTCGAAAATTCTTGAAAAATGTTTGTTATACCTCATGTACCCAGTTGATAAAATCCCTTAGAATTTTCCTGGTGTAGCATGCAGTGTCTGTTGTTGTATGTCCAGAGATAGATCGTCATATGATTGGACGATCATTTCCTTTTACCAGCTATAAACCTGTGCGCTTAGCTGGATTAGTGTCGCATATTCAGACAATTAAAACCTAAAACTTTGCTCTATAGAATATTTGAACGAAAACATTCTCTAATAGGCCTAAATTGGCCGTTGCTCAATTTAATCATTTCATGTCTTTGTTTTCCGTAGGATGGTTCGTAATATTTGTAAATCCATTTTAAACAATATTTTCGTAAATTTCTGAAAAACAGCTCTAATCGTTATTTTTTTTAAATGCAGGGTCTTTATGCAATGTTGATGTTTTAATATGGGGTCGTCCATTAATTATGTCAACAAATTTTAGGCCTTTTTGACCCCCTCCCCCTTGTCAACAACTGTCAAACATTGACGGACCCCCAAAAAAAATTATGTCAACAATCCCAGAACACCCCCCCACTACCAGCAGCGTAGCCAGACTGAAAAATTTTTCTGAATGACCTTTTTAGAGATTTTGAACTTTGATGACTTTTTTAGATGACCTTTTTTTAGACATTTACTCTTTCGCTACCTTTTTGGATTCATTGGGGAAAAAAATTTTGACGTCAACTTCAACCGGACCCCCCCCCCCCCTGTCAACAACTGTCAACTGTCAAACTTTTCCAAACCCCTCGCCCCTATTTTGTTGACATCATTAATGGACGACCCCTATGACGTTTGTGTGTGAACTGTAATTTGACAATGCCCTCCTGATTGCATTGAATTTTTAATTTTTCCGAATTTTGGAAAATGGGAGAACGCGAAGATAATTCAGGCGACGATTTCTAGGTTTTGGTTGTCAGCAGAAATCAATTATTAGGCCGAATACGGCGTACCGTAGAAACCCTACGCAGCACAAGCGGGGTCATACAGCTTTGGCGTAAACTACATGTACCACCATAATCAGAGAAACGGACCACAAATTAAAGGAGCAAAATGCAAGCCTTAGCATCGGCAAATGCCGCAACCAGCCTCAAAACGTCAACTGAATTCTGAAGGAGTTACGCTAATGGTGAAGGCTACAAGTGAAGATCGCACAAACCGAAGAAGCTTAACAGCAGAATTCAATTCAAACTGGAGACCGGAAGCTCCATAACTCGCCAACTTGCGTGTAAATAATTGTAATGACTTGTATTGGACAAATTACAAATTCCATGCGTGCAGAATAATAGTAGGCTACTAGCCTACACGTAATGTCCCTAAGAACAAAATTTTATGTTGGATTACGACTCTACACAAATGCCTTCAAAACAGAATTGACCTCTCGTTGCCTTTTCAAACCTTAGTCATCTTCGAATCTCTTCAAAAAATTTACATCTCTATCTTTTATTGCACCAGTTAAGCAAATTTTATTTCACGTTTTCTAACAGCTCCTGCTATATTTCCAACAATCGTTTTCCTTGCCCTAATCGGATTATACACTGTACCAGGAGGACTAAATTTTGTAACGTAATGATGCCCATACTAGAAACGCAGTAAAAAGTAAAACTACAATCAGCACAACAAAATGCTAAAACGAATCGTCATAAACCTAAAACGATCATTGTCGTCCATAATTTCAAAGTAAAACACGCCTGTCCTTTGTGGGGAAACTCGTCATCAGCTTCCAATTTAATTGTCCGTTCATGGTTTTCGGAAATTGATGCACTAATCACTCAGTAGTTCATGGTACGAAAAGAAATCCTTACATTTAAGTCCAACCACAAACCGCCGAGCTATACACAATCAGCTCACGCGACCCGCTCATCTGAACGGTCTCGGGCCCTGCGGTCGCGGCCACCTTGGCATCGGTCCAGGGCCACCCGGGCCACCGAGAGGACCCCTTGGCGGCGGCCCTGGCGGCAAGGGACGCATCCCCATCGCAGGCGGCCTAGGACCTCCGAAATTCGGAGGCGGTGGGCGCATACCTCTGGGCGGACCTCCAAACGGCATGTTAGGGCCCCCGGGACCTCCCGGGCCTGGTCTACCACGCATTGGAGGCGGCGGAGGCGGTCCCCGAGGCGGTCCCCCAAATCCCGGACCACCTGGACCTCCCAATCCTCCTACTCCTCCTCCTCCTCTGGGTGGCATTCCGCCTCGTCCTCTGCCAAACGGAGGCATTCCACTGAATTTCTCTTCTGGCTTTTCGCCGTCATCTTCTGGTGGCATTCGCAGTCCCTTCTGCTCCTCCGGTCGACCCTGCTGCATCGGATCACCACCACCTGCCCCACCCTGCTGCAACGGAGGCGGGTTCTGAGGAGGGGCGTCTTCCTTCAGACCGGATGACGGACGCTGACCCATGGGGCCAGGTGGCTGTCCAGGGACCGACAAGTGGGACTGATCATGGGAGCCTGGCTGCGGAGCTTGTGACGAAGACGACGGAGCCACAGCCGTGCCTAGCTTTGACGGCGACTGGTCAACGCCAGGGGGCCTCGACGAAGTCAATCCCGGATTCATCGACGAACTGGAGATCATTCCCTTTGACACGGAGTCGAACTTCGGTGGCATGGTTGGCTGCGACATCAGACTGGGAATCGCTGGAGCTGGACCAGCACCAGGGCCTGACTTGGGAGCCATGGACATAAGTCCGCTTTGTGGAGGTGGCCCAAGGATTGAAGTCTGCTGTGGGCCACTGCTTTGTCCTCCGAAACCAACTGGCATTTTGTCCCGGTTCTGATCCCGGTTCTGATCCCTGTTCTGGCCTCCAAGCGGTCTCATTCCAGACGGGGGCTCACCCAAGATACCGGGCTGGCTGCTGGCGCCCATCTGTGGGGGACATACTGACTGAGACATTAGGCTCGGCAGTGATGACTTTTCAGCTTCAGGATTCGGATCCCAACGAGACCTTTTCGATGACTTGTCGTCCTTCCTCTGGCCGTAATCAAGAGAACCAGAACCCTCCCTCCCACGGTCAGAGTCGCCACCTTCTCTGTCTCGACCACCTCTGTCACGCTCTCGCTCACGATCTCGCTCTCTATCCCTGTCCCTGTCTCTTCCCATATCTCTATCTCTTCCCAAGTCTCTGTCCCTTCCCATATCTCGGTCTCTTCCCATATCTCTGTCTCTTCCCATGTCTCGGTCACGTCCCATATCTCGGTCTCTTCCCATATCTCGATCCCGTCCCATGTTACGATCCCGTCCCACGTCACGATCGCGCCCCACGTCTCGATCACGCCCCATGTCACGATCTCCTCTCCTCATGTCTCTATCCCGTCCAAAATCCACATCCCGACCCCCTCTCTCACGCCCAAAGTCCCTATCTCGACCTCCATCTCTGTCCCTGTTTCCTTGGTCACGGTCTCTGTCCCTTCCCCTGTCGTAGTCTCTTCCTCGATCCCTGCCACCCCTCTGATCCGACTGGTCCCTGAAATCCTGCCGATCGAGACTTCTGCCTTCTGATCCTCGACCATGACCACGATCCTGCTTGTCATCAAATGGCTGGCGGTCCATTCCACGCATGTCTTTCCTCTCACCCTCCTTTTGTCCACTGCCCATCCAGCTCTGCCCGCCTAACTGCTGCAGGGTCTGATTGCCGGGCCCTCCCAACTCCAGCAGAGGCCTAATTCCCTGCTGAGAGGTTTGTCCAGATGGGGCTCCCATTCCCAACGGTCTTATTCCTTGCTGAGGCTGTCCTGGTGGCCCTCCTGTCCCCCCAAGGGGCCGTATCCCTGGTTGCTGTGGTGGTGGAGGTCCAGGTGGCATTCCCATTCCGCCCATGGGCCTGACTCCCTGCTGCTGAGGTGGAGGTCCAGGTGGCCCTCCCATTCCACCTGGTGGTCTCATTCCTGGATCTTGGTTCAGCTTGTTGTCAGCTCCGGATGGTGGTGGAAGGTGAGACTGAAACCCCATCTGCCACATGTTTCCAGGACCATGCTGCTGCTGCTGCTGCTGCTGCTGTTGGTCAGCAGCGCCTGGAAAACCACCTTGGTTACCAGGAAAGCCCAATGGAGTATTCTGCATCAGCTCCGGTGGTCTGTTTCTTATGTCCTGCGGTGGCATCTTTGGATGGGGTGGTGGTTGGTTAAGTTGAGGCTGACCCATACGAGGCTGCCCAGAACCAGACTGACCCATTGACATCTGGTTGGGAGGAGGTTGGTTGAAAGGGGGCTGGCCTGGGCCATGGGGTGGCTGGCCCGGTGCCGGCGTTTGACCGGGCACTGGAGGCTGGCCAGGGACTGGTGGCTGGCCAGGGGGCATCTGTTGATTGAGCTGTGATGAATAAGCCTGGCTCCATTGGTTCCACTGTGCATAGTAGTCCTGGCTGCCATAGTAACTTGCATCAGTACCTTTACCTGCCTGACCACTCATGGAATCCTTTGGAGCTGTCTGTGCCGTTGCAGTTGGCATCCCCATCCCCTGTCCTCCTGTTCCATACCCATAGTCCTGCTGCTTCCCGTAATCGTTCGACCAATCCTGTTGTGTCATACCTGATGACTGGCCACTCTTATCCTCTGGTTTGCCAGACTGCATCCCAGGACCCGATGGTGGATATCCACCAGAATCTCCACTTCGGTAATCATACTGCTGGCTGACTGGTGGCTGACCACCCATCCCAGGTGGCTGACCCCCCATCCCAGGTGGCTGATAACCGGACGTTGGGAGGCCATAGGCAGATGCTTCTGAAGGCTGGGCTCCATAAGCACTTTGGTTTTCTGAGGCTTTCCGAGCGTCGTCATACTGGCCCCACTGGTTAGACGCAGTTCCTTGTCCCACCTCAGCCTTTGGCCACTGCTGCTGCTGCTGGAGACCAGCTCTATCCTGGTCCCAGAAACCCATCTGATTGCCTCGGTCTGGCGACCTGCTGTAGCCTGTCTTATCAACACCAGGCGGCTCCTTCTGCTGAGAGGCCCCAGCGCCCATACCGGGTCCAGCACCCATACCGGGTCCAGCACCCATACCGGCTCCAGGCACGGGTGGATTACCATAGCCCCCACCGTAGGGCATGTGACTGCCCTGGCCCTGACCGTAGCCTTGGTAGCCACCAGCCGCTCCTCCTCCTCCTCCTGACTCCATTGCTCCATGCTTCGCTGGCCAAGCACCACCACCTGCACCATAGTGCATGGCATCTGAAGCCTGTGCTTCGTCATACTCTTCTTTAATGAAATCCAGGGCGCTCTTTGGCTGTTCAATGCGCTGTCTCTTCTCGGGTGGGCCTGAGGGAGACGCAGACCGAAAGCCCTGAGACGGATTCATTCCACCGAATCTAGAGGCACCGCCATCGCCCTAACACAACAAACAGAACAACTGCAATCAACTTTAACACAGAAATCATTCAAAACTTGTATCATTTACTGCACAGGAGAAAAATGGTCTAGCGATATGCATGCTGAACTGTCAATCAAGAGGTTGGGGGTTCAAATCTCAGAGAAGAAATCTGTTTTGAGATCTTGGTTCCACCTAAGCCTCCTGGCCAACTCATACAGAGTGGAAGAGGTCTGGTGATATGTGGAGGCTAAGAAAAATGAAGTTGCTAACACTTCATACACATGGCTGCCTCTCAGGTTCACTTAAGGAACTGGCCTTCTCTTCTTCTCTTACCAATGCACAAAGTTCTGAGCAATCAAATGGCACATTTCACATCAAAACAGTCAGCTCAAAAATTGACTTAGTACGCAAGGCAATCCCTGAAATTTTGACCAAGGTTAGAAGAGGAAACGTATATTCATTCATTCCGGAGATTTGAGACATATGACATATAAAGCCTTTCCAACAGACATATCTACCACTTGAGGTCTTTCACATGGAGCCAGTGCACTGCAGACCTTGCCATCTACTTCTAGCTTTGACCAGCATCAAATTTCACTATTCAGTGATAGAGGTATGTTTGTACAGCCTGTGCAGGGTCGCTGGTCCGAATCAGGCTCAAGTCGACAACCATTAGCTAGTTAGAATTATCTAGATAACCACATCCGGTCGATGATGCCAAGTCCAAAGTAAGACATACCGGGTTGTTCCAAGCCATCTGCTGCTGCTGCTGCTGCTGTTGTTGTTGATAGCCGTGTTGCTGCTGTTGGTAGGGCATTGAACCGTCTGGCATACCAAATCCTCCTTTGTCTCTGGGAGGTAGCTTCTCCTGCGCCTCTTTTATATACCTGACAACATCATAGTTCCATATGTGCACAGAATGACAAATAATAATAATTAACAATGCTCATTCATTCATTCAGAAGACTTATAGAGCGCCCCTCCAAGAAACCTGCTCAGAGGTGGTCCCAGCCCATTTCTGGCGATAAAGAAGAGTTTTCAGATGCTTGTAGAAGGTGTATGCATATGCAGGATCTTTTGGCATAAGCGCAGATGCGAATAAATACTCCCCAGCACTGAATTACAATCATTCAGAGGACTTATACAGCGCCCCTCCAAGATACCCACTCAGAGGCACTCCCAGTCCAACTCCGGCAATAAAGAACAGGTTCATATTTACAGCCATTTGTGCAACACTGAGAACTTTAGGAGGTTTACAGTTACAGCCTGGATCAAAAACTGCCGCAGTACAACCAAAACCTATCATCTTAAAACAGTTACAGTCATGACACACAAATACATCCAATAGGATATAATCGATAAGTTAAACTTATTATCAGAGAATGAAGAGACATACAGCTGCACAAGGTCCTGTGACTTGTCTCGTGGTAGCTCCACCCAAATGATCTCGTCGACGTGCGGGTCGCTTTCATGAGGCAGCGAGTAGTTTGCCTTCATCTCGAGAACCGCCTCCTCTGGAACAACCTTACCTGGTAACACAGGAAATACAGACTTATTTTCTGCCACTTATAAACACTTATTAAAGGTACAGCCTTACCTGGTCAAACAGGAATGTATAGAGTACAGACCAATTTTCTGCCACTTATGAAAGTTTATTAATGGTATCTTTCCAAGTGCCCTTGTCTCTACATCCTATATCCATCAGTTATCCTCAAGCAGAATATCATCAGTCTCTGCTACCTCTAGCTTTCATCTCTACAACGGAAATGTCTATCCACGACACTGATTATACATAAACTGTCGGTGGGCAGATGAGACGTCGACTACCCTCATATGCCGATGCTATGAAAATTAAGTCACTAGCGCTTCATAGCCTCGCAGACTCGCAGACTAGCTTAACCCTTTAACAATGAGTGTATACTAAGAGACTGGGAAACCAATGCAGCTCGTCATTAAAGGATTAATGGACGGCTCCTTCTTCTACGGTCACACTTTGTTTAGATCGGCTATGTAGCCATGCAAGCAGCACTTTTGGCAGCTATAACATTAAACTACATCACAATACCTTTCGTTACACTACAATAAAGATGTTACAGCATTTTCAATTATTTTTCAATTCATTTGCCATTAAATTCTCCTCAAGTAACAGCAAGCCAGACATCAATGCACCCTAAATAGAGTCACTGAAATCTGGAAGTTGCGTTCTCAAGCATATTCCATGACGGAAAAGAAACAGGCAATGGGTTTCTTACCATCTTCAAACGTCCTCTTCCACTCTCTTCTCTTCAGTTCTTCATCTTCTGGTTGGATGATGGAGCAGAGACGCTTGAAACCCAGAAAGTGGCGCATCTTCCGCTTTCTTGCAGACGCATAGACGTTCGTCTGATCGAGAATGTAGTTTCGGCGCCGTCTGCTTGCTACATGCAACACAGAAAGTTACCAAATAATTGGTTATTGACTTACATCAGTTGATGCCTGGTGCAATAGAAGTTACTAATTACAATAACATGCAAAAGACTCGTTGAATGCAATACGGATATAAATGTGTGCCAGAAAAACACACTACCATGCCCCACGATGATCGAGAAGAGCAGTTGTCAAACCTCAGTCAGATAGTTTGAAACCATTTGAAGCAATATTAGAGTAACGCACGACATATGTCCAACAGAAGCCAATGCACCCTAAACAGAGTCACTGAAATCTAGAAGTTGGGTCAACTCAACTGAACAAGAATCAAACTTTCTGAAAAGTACAATATGTAATTGAAAAGTAACACATGTAACTGAAAAGTACCATATATGTAATCAAAATGTACCACATGTATTCGAAAAGCACCACATGTAATTAAAAAGTACCTCATGTAATTAAAAAGTACCTCATGTAATAAAAATGTACCACATGTAATTGAAAACTACCATATCTAATTGTAATGTGAAAGACTATCGTTACCAATTTGGAAGAGCTTGTTAAGGCAGTTGGTTGCCTTCTGGATGAGAACATCCCAGCGTCCGTGGTAGTTGTTCTTGCGTGGCAAACCCATCACCTTCATCTTGTCGATGAGCGTGTCTGTTCCGATGATGTTGTAGCGCTTGAGCGTATGCTGTTTCTGCATCATCTGACCCCAGGTCGTCTTACCCGCTCCAGGTAAACCAACAATCATAATCATCTGTAACAGAACCAAATGCAATTACCTCCAATTAGCAATTTGTAGATAAACTTCAAAGTCACAGTACAAAAAAGAGACAGAAAAGCAAAGCACTGTATTGTTTTCCATTGCTCTACAAGGCAAAGGCAATGCATGCATTTGCTCAATGAAAACGCCTCAACTGCATGATAGAAGGTAATACTATGCAATAGTAAAACACAGATGATAATAGGCAAAAGTAATAGTAAGCATAGGTAGTAAAGATGATGGCAGGCCCATTGGCTTTTATGCCACCCGGGGATGAGATACTCATGTGGTTTCCCATTGCCTTCCCCACAGAAAACTGTGGGTGAGCAACTTGTCCAGGGTCACTATGCAGTGGCTTGAGGAAGATTCGAACCTGCAACCCTATGGTTACAAGGCACAGAACATACCGCAAAAAGGTAACCGATTAAGAACAACTTAAGAACAAACGGTTCATCCACACCCTAACAATACTTGAACCTAGAACAGGAATGAAAGCTTGTGGAGATTTTCAGTTGAAAAGAAACTGAAGATAGCATGCATAAGCCAACTTGCTTAGCAACCGTCGCATCACAGACAACTTACTTTAAATAGCAACTGCTGCATATGGCAACTTGCTTAGCAACCATGCAAAATGTCAACTTGCCTAGCAACCATGCATAAGTCCACTTGCTCAGCAACCATGCATATTTATGTCAACTTGCTTATCAACCGTTGAATACATCAACTTGCTTAGCAACCATTGCATGCACTTCACAGTGCATTACAAAGCGAAACCTGCTCCATTACAAAACTGACGCCATGATTAGATAGGAGCTGTGTTTATCCGTACCTCACAGTCTGCCTTGCGTGGTGGTGGCAGCCAACCTCTGACCCGTTGATTGACAGGCAGGTGATCGATGAAGATAAACCCTGGCTGCGGAGGAGGATAGAAAGGCATACGCTGGCCAAAATTCACTTCAAACCTAATCAAACAGAAACACATGGATGAGCAAATGACTAGAAATCAGAACTATAGTAAGTGCACATAGCATTTTCACCATCCATGTTCTTAACACATTTACCATTTACCAACACATAGCGGATAGGGTTAAGTAAGTCAGTATATCCTTTATTGCACCAATTGCTAACCACATTTTGGTTTACATTCTACAATGGCCTATAATCTCAAATGCTACATTTTAATTTCTAGTGTTTTTCAAACTGTGCAGTATACAATGTTTTGGTTAAGATTGCCGCTTTGGTGTGGCACTGCCAGCTGGGCCTTGCCCCAATCTATCTGCGAAACACCCTGGCGCCCAAGTCGGGCGCCAGGGTGGTCGCTCCCTCTGCTCCGCTGGGAGGGGCTGCTCTTTGTCTTGTTTGCTCGCACAAGCTACCATGCAAACCGGGCTTTCTCAGAGGTAGGCCTGGTGGTCTGGATGGGCTCATTCTGGAGTCACACCTGCTTCCCAGAACTCTCTCCAGATAACACGTTCTACATCAACCTTAAAACTGTTCTTGTTGGCCATGCTGGAGTCAGGAGCACCTCTGAGTAGGTCTCTTGAAGAGGTGCTATATAAGTCCTTAAACGAACAAATGAATTTAGTAATACTACAATACATCGACTGACTCTTGTGTGTTCCTGTAGCATTGCTACAGAAGTTACTAAACTGGCACACACTGATCTACTTGAAGCTGAGCAAGTTGTAAGTAAGAAAGACATTAACAGTTTCACCCCAGCCGCCAACATCCGGCATATTATCTGTCCAGTGCTATATAAATGTTCTTAATTACCAACGGATGCTCTTCACAAACCTGCAGTTCTTGCTCAGTATGTGTGGAAAAAGAGCGTCTTCGCGACTTCCGACCTTGTATCCATGCAACGGTGATGCCACGCCGAGATACTTTCCATTCTTGGCATAAGAAATCTTTGGCGGACGAATCTCAAAGTCGACCATGGCCATGATGACGTCGCCCTTTCCGAAGCGCTCGCCGTAGTTGCTGAACTTGTTGTTCGTGGAGAACTTACCGGATCCGCCATAGCCGTAAGAGTCTGGCTCTTCACCTGTCAATCAGGAAACCACTGACCAATCAGATTCATTCACATGAACAATGGGTGTTGCTATGGTGACTGACTGCAGATTAACCGAATACGTTATGCTATTGATCTAAATCAACACTTCCCAGGAATTACTGTAAGTTGTGTATTTGCTATTCTGTTTTATGTTTTCTACTGCTATCACTTTTGGCAACTTAAAACTACTCATCAGTGATCATCATAGATAAGAAAAGACTGTACATAAACAAGCACTTTAGAAAAATAGTAGCAAACTAAATCCCGATCCAACAGAGGAAATCACAACACATGTATTCATTGTTACCCTGTAAATATATATCCACAAACAGCACAACAATCTGGATAGCACCATAACACGGTTAACAAGTTTGGTATAATGTTTTCAAACAGTGACCAGGTATATACAGTTTTAATCCATAAAAGTTAGATTAGACATTATTTTAAAATTTTAAAATAAAATTTTCCCATGGAGTCTGATTTCTAAGATAACAATGCATTCACACACTTTGATTAAATTTCCCCACAGAACCCTTGTCTTCCTTCACGGGCCCCTTGGGGTTTGACGGAACACACAACACACTTTGGGAAACGCTGATGTACATCACACACTGACAAAGCATACGTCACCGAGAACCTCTTCCTAGCAGTGCTTGTGACTCATTGGCCTTCTAAGCTTTTATTTCATGCTTCCTTTAGAAATTTATCATCGCAACGTTCTCAAAATGCCTCTTTTTCATACGACAGATCAGAGTAAGGCGAGATCACAGACAAAAAGTGGGCAGTGACACAGAATTCTATGGCCAGATTTCTGTCACCAACCAGCATTTGCTGCATCTTCTCCTCTGCTTCAGAGACGATAGTGAATGGGCAAGTTTTCTAATTCCTTTTACCACAAGCATTATCAGTCCATGACAATCTAAGAAAATGTGCAAAACTACGGAGACACTAGCATCCGGATTTCAACCTCTCAAATCACAGAGTGATAGTAAGGAATTGGCTAGAGTCAAACCAAAGCCTGCTATTTTCTTCCATGACCATATAAAGCACAATGTTAAAAGCATCATAAGGGCAAGAATAACATTTTAGATCCATGTCTCTATAGCAGAAACTGTTCCATATTGTCACACGTTTTAACAAAACTGCAATGTACAGCATTCACAATTCCACATGGAAGACCACACGATCAACAAATGCAGGATAAAAAAGCCGGCAATTCCTATGCAGAACAATACAGCTAATCAAACAGAGGTTGTTATTATTCAAAGCTCTAATGAGAAACCAATTCATACATGTAGCTCACTTAAAACCAACATCAACACTCAACAGATTCAGTGTTGATAAGAAATCAGTTAGCAAAGGAGACAGCATGTTTAAACTGTACCACAGCCACAACTAATTCAAAAACAGGTGTCTGTTACGCTCAACAACTTATACAATTAACATGTTATCAATGTACCACATATTTAGGACAGTTCCAACTGAAACTTTTATGCACAGTAACTTCTACTGAAAGATATCGCCGATCAAACAACAGTAATTTAATTTCAAAGTCCACATGACTTCGAAATCATAGGCAGATCTCACAAATTACCTCAAACTCATAATTCATGCACTTTTCAGGTTCAATCGTAAAATATCTGACATGCTACCAGCTTCTTGCCATTTCTCATTAACACAAATAAGTACAAATAATAAGTTGTAAAGCAGGTCCAGGAATCGCAGATTAGACTTTTTCAAGTCGAAAAAAGCAACATCCGTGTTTCAGAGAGATTAGAGTTTTAAGTCATAATTGGATATCGCTTAAATAACAATGGTTCTTGTACTGATCAATGTGCAATTTGGCTTCTAACTTTGTAGCCAACACTTTCGTTAAACAACCACAAAATTCTGAATTCCTCAGAGAAGGAAAAAGGTTAAGTGGCCCAATAGATATTGCCAAACAATCCTCTGATACCAGTTAGATAAAGATGGCATGAAATACCTGTGGCAAATGGTTTTATAGGGATAGTGATACCATGAAAGAACTTAGCAAGCCCACAACAATATTTATACTATTATTATTATTATTATTAAGAAAACTTGCACACAAAGTGGAATGTGAATCTGAGGAGTGGTTCAGACTACAAATGTACATACAAACGAGCTTAGAGAGCTATATCAAGGTCCCTCCTATAACAAGGCTCTGTTAGGTGCCATGGATCCTGTATGTAAACAGATACTGGGGAAAAATTGTACACAAGTGTACTTTGGTAACCCCCACTTGAATAGGTAGGCTTGACGCACCCTCCCCGCCAATCCCATAGAACAGTCTGTGTATAATCCAAGCAGAAACAATCAACCTAGACATTGTGTTAGCTAACAGCAGTCAGAGGTAACCTGGGCTACAAGTTACACCTCTCCCACAGTCCTACTTGTCCGGGTAGTACTTGTCTGATAGCTGTTCAGTTGCTAATTCCAACAAGGCCAATAGTCCACAAATTATTATCCAGGTTTCACCCCCCCCCCCCCACCCCGTTTCCTATGCCTATACTAAATGGATGGCCCCTTATGATAATTTCTGTTCCAAAACCCACATATAGTTGGGACTTGTTCAGCCGAACAGTCGTATCAGTACAACCCCCTTAAGTAGAAGTCCTCAGGTGAAAGACACATTAGCTTTATTGACATGTTAGTTAATTACAATGCCTTCCGATCAGAGCGAGGGTCAAGGTGAGTATGGACAGTACTTCCATGTGGTTCAGCTGTTCTTTGAAGACCAGACTTGCACTAACATATTCTAACCAGCATTAATCAATCATAAATTTTCTTAATACATTTTTAACATGTGCAAGGTCACACAGAAATGTGAATGTATGTCTGTGTGTGAGTATGTGTGTATGTATGTGAATGTGTACATGTGCAAGTATGCATGCAACTAATGTATGCATGAATGCTCGTATATAAGTGCATATGTAAGCATGCATGGGTCTATTCATCTACCGTCTCCCGAGTATACCTCATAAAAGTGCTGCAAACATGGTCATCTAGGGGACTAAGTTGGAACAATTGCAACAGCAAAAGTATCATACAGAGAACTGGCAAACAGAACAGCCAGTGCAACTGATGCATTTCTGCCCTGCCCTGTCCTGTACTAATCCAAGGCCGAAAGAAGAAAATTACAAACACAGACTTTCACTTGAACAGCTACAGCCTAAACTGTGAATACAATCCAAGCTACATGCTGGAAAAGATTTGAAACAGAAGCTACTACTATTCAAGACACCAAAACAGGTGGTGAAAGATGAAGAAACTGATCGTAATATATTCCAGCAAAAATGACTAATTAATTTCATGCTGGGAATATTTGGTGCAGATTATGGTAACACAAAGCAACTTCTCTTAAGTCAGCACTGCACCAAACTAGAATGCCGAGTTTTAAGTCTTCTTCTCTTGAGAAGATTCGAGGACAAAAAATGTCAAGCAGAGGCAGCAGAAAGAACAGAAAAAGCATCTACAGCGAGACAGAAACAGTCAATAAACATAAAGCAGTCTCAAAAGAGAAATAGATTCATTAAAATAACTGATGAATTAATCAATCACAACAAAATCTCATGCAGCAGATTTTGAAAGCTATCAAGAGGCTATCAGTCTGTGTAAGCTGGTCGTGAATTGACAAGTTATTTCCTAGTTTACAGCGGTCTTCCTATTATTGTGTCGAGCACGATGTGTTCAAGGATAAGAGCTACTGCCCTAAACTACCATACTCTGCAAGTATACCAACATTTAACCCATACAGTACTTTTTGGTTAACTTTTAAGACTTTTGCCTACAAGACGCCATTTTACGAAGTGATAATATTAATAACTCTCATGAAGTCATAATCTGCAAACAACCTTTAGCCTCTACCAACCAATCCAACTAAATCTTTTGTTGAGTACCGGGGCAGTAAAAACCCTCCTCAAAGGCAACCTACTCTAAAACAAGTCCACAAAGGTTCACAGTCTACTCAGGGACATCACACTCCAATGAAACGAGGAAATAGGGAGAGGTCAGATGGACTTTAAATTAATAAAAAATTACTTTAAAATTAAATTTACAATTCTTCAAGATGCAGAAAGAAACGACTCAGTGTACTGTAACGGGTAAAGAAAATGCACTGTACATGCTCAAGCAACTTCCTGGGTTGCAGGGTCTTGTGGCTTAAGTGCAAACCTGACATTAACAATTGTTCAACTGAATCTCGCAACCTGTCACTATAGTTTCTCAGTCAATTGTAAATGACAGTCAAGCAAATTAAATGTAGAAATCCTCCAACAGGTTGAAAAGAGAAACCAAACTGTGAAAGATACCAGAAGAGAAGATAATATACCCTAGAGTCTGTGCAAACATGTATTATAGTTCTTGCACCTGTGCACCAAACAACTATGCAACAAAATCTGCAACACAAAATTAAAAAGAAACATAGCTCAATGTCATAACCAAACCCAAAGCAAAGTAGATGTGTGCTACAACCAAATCGTGCATTAACAGAAGCCATGCCACAACCACGATTCGCACAATACCCAAAATTCCTCCACAACCAAATTTCCCATTCGACATGCAACAGAATCTCTTCCACAAACAGCTTCACCATAACAGACATCTTTTCAAGTACAGGAACCACATATTGTATCTCTGCTATAGCAATTCCAAGTCATAATTGTGATCACAAAAACACAATATTACTACAATATTCTTTCTTGTTCAACCTCCAAACCACAGAATCTACACTAGAGAAAGCTAAGCGCAGTCGTACTATTGAGTACCAAGTAGACTCATTCAGGCAACGTGTAAAATGGGACAATGCTGGAAAAGTCAATAGTTATCAGAACTTAGCATCATGCTGCTATTCTTGTATGGTGCTTTTGGGCACATAACACCACTTTGCGGAATGGCACGCCAAAATGCGCCTTTTCAGTCGTTGGCGTTCCAGATACCCCTGCGAGGGACCTGGAACGGGCTCCTCCTGGCACTAAGTTTGCTGCCCAGGGTTCATTCTGATACGTTCTATTCAGACCTCAAAACTGTCCTTTTGAGCTGTGCTGGGGTTGGGAGCACTTTTGAGTAGTAGCCTTGAAGGGGGCTGTAATGAATGAATGAACTAATATATGAACAAACTGCTAGACATTACTACATACAACTATGGTTTCATGAACTTCCCGAACAAAAGAATCCACTCTTGGGATAGGCAGAGAATTAAAAGCTTCAACCAAGTATGCATAAATCACAACATCAGTCAACCCAAGTCTCCCCAGAACATTCATGTACACAATCCACACAAAAAGTTAGCTGGTTTACTAAATGTCTTTTCAGCCGCAGTCATTCTGAAAAGTACTAAAATATCTAACAGTACTAAGTGCAGAGTTGCTAAAATACTTGCAGACACATTCATTGTAATGTTCAGGTAGACAAATTCGTCTGATTACCCAAAGGCCTTTTGAAACCGTTTGAGTGCCTCTAGTTAGTTATCTTCGATAGACACTACAAAACTGTAAGAATATGGCCACAATGACTGTGCTACACTACTAGACAGCTGATAATCTCTGAGCATTCTGGTTACGTTGTTGTCTGCTCTTCCAGGTGTTAATTCTAAGAGTGCAGTCACTTGTAGTTGGGTCATTCCATCTCAACTCAACCAATGCCTCCCACTCGACCATCTCCGAATTGGCTGAAATTTTAACCACATGTTGCAAGATATATAGGATGGAAAAATCCAAAATATTTCTGCAATATTTAAAATACTTTCCAAGATATCGTGGATTCCGTGACCCCACCCTCCGAAGGCACTTCGCGAAACTTCGAGATGTCCACTTTTTGAAATTTGATATCTCTGGAGCCGTTACACCAAATTAGATGACTTTATTTTTACCTGTACAGTTTCTTGCATAGATTACAAAAATATAATCACTTTTATTGTGTGTCCTATAATTTCAGCTGTAATAAATGTCAAAGATGCCTTCATATTCATTTTATATCGAAATTCTGCAATATTCAGTGATCAATATCTCCATATGTACCAGGCACAATACATTCAAATTTTCTATGTATACTGTCTATGTTGCTGGCAATTACTTGGCAAAGTTTGACTTGATTAGTTATTCACATCTTCCGGATATAGGCTGTCAAAGTTGACCAAATCTGACAACGGGGGGTTAAAGAGCAAAAATATTCCCAAAAAGGACATATAAATTTTATATTTTTATTGCATTTTCTGATAGACCATAGATCGATTGATAAGTGTTCCAAAAATCTTAATGGGGTTTTTTGTTTTAAGGACTTTACAGTGTGTCAAAAATGGTCGTTTTTGGTATCGCGAGTTGCAATCATGGGTGGTATTTGACAGACTTGTTACCCTAAATATCAATATCAAAACTGTGAAACCAATGTGATCACTTTTCTAATATAAATGAAACATAACCAAGTAATTCTTATTAAAGTTATAGTTAACATAAGCATTTCTTTATCATAACCAAAGTGACTTTATGAATGAAATGTAGTGTTCTTTGGTGGTCCATCAAACTGCTTACAATTGTGGAACTGCTGAACATGTAAAAATATCAATATAACTAATTAATGTCATTTTTGCATACAGCATCATATTTTGAAAGTATTTCTCTGCATAAGATGAAAATTTTGTTGTTTACTGTCTTCCATACAGAATTGTCCAGCTGGTACTGACATGCACTGTTACTGCGTGCTTGAGATGCTGACACTAAACAAAGGACAAATTGCAATGGAACACAGCAAATGTCATCATGTCTTGGCCAAGTCAGACAATAGCTTGCCCTACTTTGTGTATTGTCGTGAACTTGTTGAGTATATGAGCAAATTCAAGACAATGCATAAAATAGGTCAGACAAAGGAGAAGATATAATATCCACTCCTTCGTCTGACCTGTGTTATCAGCCCAATGTACCACTTGTGGTCATATATTATTGCTGCCAGATACAGCCGGGATTGACAGGTAGTGGCATCAAGTTGCTTGCTCTGATTCTGCTGTCACATCTTCTGGTTTATTACACTCTTCAATATCAGTAACTGGTTAAGAAGTTCCACATGAGTCCCAAGATAGTCTTCGCATAATTATCAGAATCTTCGATACTGGGAAAAATGCAAATAATTTTCTGTGAAGTCACCAAGAACAATGCACTGCTAAGGTTCAAGATTTCGAGTCTGTAATATACGGTACATGCTGTTTGTGCTTTACTCATATAAAGGACTTCCAATTTGGATGAGTGGTACAGTGCAGCCAGGATGATTTCTTGAACCCCTAGCCATCATGCATTTGTCCCAGTATCAAAGATTCTGATAATTATGCGAAGACTGTCTTTGGACTCATGTGGAACTGCTTAACCAAAGTAGGGCAAGCTATTGTCTGACTTGGCCAAGACATGATGACATTTGCTGTGTTCCATTGCAATTTGTCCTTTGTTTAGTGTCAGCATCTCAAGCACGCAGTAACAGTGCATGTCAGTACCAGCTGGACAATTCTGTATGGAAGACAGTAAACAACAAAATTTTCATCTTATGCAGAGAAATACTTTCAAAATATGATGCTGTATGCAAAAATGACATTAATTAGTTATATTGATATTTTTACATGTTCAGCAGTTCCACAATTGTAAGCAGTTTGATGGACCACCAAAGAACACTACATTTCATTCATAAAGTCACTTTGGTTATGATAAAGAAATGCTTATGTTAACTATAACTTTAATAAGAATTACTTGGTTATGTTTCATTTATATTAGAAAAGTGATCACATTGGTTTCACAGTTTTGATATTGATATTTAGGGTAACAAGTCTGTCAAATACCACCCATGATTGCAACTCGCGATACCAAAAAACGACCATTTTTGACACACTGTAAAGTCCTTAAAACAAAAAACCCCATTAAGATTTTTGGAACACTTATCAATCGATCTATGGTCTATCAGAAAATGCAATAAAAATATAAAATTTATATGTCCCTTTTTGGGAATATTTTTGCTCTTTAACCCCCGTTGTCAGATTTGGTCAACTTTGACAGCCTATATCCGGAAGATGTGAATAACTAATCAAGTCAAACTTTGCCAAGTAATTGCCAGCAACATAGACAGTATACATAGAAAATTTGAATGTATTGTGCCTGGTACATATGGAGATATTGATCACTGAATATTGCAGAATTTCGATATAAAATGAATATGAAGGCATCTTTGACATTTATTACAGCTGAAATTATAGGACACACAATAGAAATGATTATATTTTTGTAATCTATGCAAGAAACTGTACAGGTAAAAATAAAATCATCTAATTTGGTGTAACGGCTCCAGAGATATCAAATTTCAAAAAGTCGACATCTCGAAGTTTCGCGAAGTGCCTTCTGAGGGTGGGGTCACGGAATCCACGATATCTTGGAAAGTATTTTAAATATTGCAGAAATATTTTGGATTTTTCCATCCTATATATCTTGCAACATGTGGTTAAAATTTCAGCCAATTCGGAGATGGTCGAGTGGGAACCTTCCTCAAAATTGGTTGAGTTGAGCTGGAATGACCCAGTTAGCTGTATTTTCCAATTCTCCAATATGGGTACTTCCTGATAGCACAGATCTTCACACGCTGTTCACTTAAATAGCAGTTTCTATAACAATTATACTAGCACGCATTTGAAGCAGGTTGAGATGCAACAGGCACTGATTTCGGCAGAATACTTGTCGAAATCTGAAAACCATCTTCAAGAACTTGAGACGAATTGTGTTTTCTTCGTTTTTTGCATCACGCAGGATGAATGGTATCAACATGAATCAAACACCATTTACTCCTCAAAATGCATACCTAGAACCAACCCCAACCCCAGAAACCTTCCACTAAGATACTAAATTGCCTATGCTCTATCACATCATCAACTTGTAACCTACAAAGGCATCACTCATGATGTCAATGCCTTTCATATTTACCTATACTCTGGTTTCAATTGTTACTATATTTAAATATTGTGTGCTACCATTTACCCTTGGCCAATAAAGAACAACTCTATAATTATTTCAGTATTGTCATCATCATCATCATCATCATGACATTAATCAGCAGATAGACAGACAAACTAGAAGCTGAAAAAGAAAATGAATATCATAGTTTACAGTCTAGTTAATCAGGGTGACAGCTTTGATGAACTTTTTATTACTTTCATTATTGATATTTTTATTATAATTAAATTAATCAACCTCACGATAGGAAGATAGAAACAGAAAATAACCCTACATACCATTACTGCCAATCTAGTTAACCAGGATGAAAGTTTTAATATGGGAGTTTATTATTTTTCACATTACATCTACCATAAAAATTATCGTAGGTATTATTATTATTATTATATACTAAATTATTATTGTTGCTATTATTATTAAAGTTAATCAACATGATGGGAAAATTAAAATTAGAAAAGATTGCTAACCATCACAATTTGAAGTCTAGTTACTTAGTAATTGTAATTAGCAATTTCTATTGCGCCGGTGTCTAATGCACAAGGCATCACCCAATAGCACACCAAAACAAAGTCATAATCAGGTCAACATCCAGAAGATCAGTTTGTAAGAGAACAGAGAGACAGCCCAGTAAAGACTATTATTGATTACCAGTATTTTGATAGCAACAGCTTCTTCAAACACACAAGGGAACATTTTAATTCTAATTTAAGGGAACGTTTTAATTGTAAGTTAAAGGAACATTTTAATTCTAAGTTTCGGGAACTTTTGAACTCTAAATTTCGGGCACATCTAAATTCTGAGTTAAGGGAATGTTTTATTTCTAAGAACTTTTCCAGGGAAAATCTAGAAGGCATTTGGAAGTGAAGAGGAGCCAGAGTGGCATCGGAAATTGTACCTAGCTGGAATGATGTGTAGTCCTTGGACCATCCGAGGCGGACGATGTGTGGGTCAGTCTCCTCGTGATCCTCTCCGAAGTCAACCTCGAGGTTCTCTGTTATGCGTACTTCATAACAAACCTGAAATGACGCTCGCATCTCTAGCATTGTCCACCATTCTCAAGCAACGAATTCATCACATGATAAACGCATGCAGCAGGGCAAGGTCTTTAAAATGCTACAGAAATCGAAAGACTCACAAGACTTCTGCAACACTTGTTGTAAGTGCTTTAAAATTAGACAGAAAGTAATAGTGAGAACGAGAAGTTTTAAAATGACACGGAAAGCCAAAGACTCACAAGACTTCTGTAATGCTAAACAACACTTGCTGTGAGCTGCTTCTTTGAGTTTGTTTAAGTCTTTAAGAAACTTTAAAATTGCAGACAGGAAATTAGCAAAGACTTTACCCAGAGATAAGCAAAACACTCAAATGATATCGTGAATGCTAAGCGATAATTACAGTAAGAGGCTTATTTTTTTATATCAGACCAGTTAAATTGAATGCAGATAGGTAGGCAAAGATGTTCAAATGAGATAAAAACTTTGCTAAGGTAGCCCACAAGTTCAATAACAGTTAAAAGACAAAACAGTAGCACAGACATCTGAGACACGAGTTTTCATAAGACAGCTTAACCTGAAGGAAGATCCGATAAGTAAAGGATATATTTACTTCACTTAGGTAGGATGGTAAGACAGAGAGACAACTTGGCAGCCTAAGTTAAGAAGAGCTTTAATTTGTATGGATGACTAAGAAAATAAACAATAGCATGATAGCACAGCTGGTTTTAGAAATTTAGAGTCTGGTTTCTCAGCCTGGGTTGGTTGACACCTAAAAACACTCAGTCGATTCTGAAAATCCAAAGGTGCATTAAAGGAATTTCCTGCAGTTGGTCCATGCTGAAAAACCTAAGATCACCAATGAAATTATTTCAACTACCATTCTAAAACAAGAAGCTTTACAGAGGGGAAAATTCAGACTGTTTCACTGGTACTAGCAATACAACGTAACCACTGGTAATGTAAACCACCGATAATCTAAAGAGCTTCATAAGTAGGGTGCTTTACTCTGCAAAAATATTCTGTAATAATGGAAAGACAACAAGCATGACAGTAGGATGAAATGTCGTTATGATGCTATTCGAGGGAGCTACATCACACAAGATGATGTAACACTGTTAGACTACAATGATGATCCTAGGTTGTTGGCTTATAGTTACGATCTCTTTGTACTGAGCACCTAATATCAGAATTAATTTATTTATCAATCAATCAATCAATCAATTCTTTTTATTGAAGCCAAAGAGTAACGAAACAGAGGTAACATGAATATTAGCCATTGATAACATTACAACACAATTATAGTAGCATGAATATTTTTCATTAATAGCAACAAAAGGGGATCCTGAAGGGACAATTGTCCCGCTAGATAGGGTCACCTAATTACTAATATCGTGGTACAATAGTTCATTATGTATGTATGTATGAGCACTTGTTATAGACTAAGTTCTCTTCAAGATTTCTACTCAGGGTTGGGCTGGGAGTGCTTCTGAGTAGGCATCCTTGAAGGGGCGTGGACACTGACTGAAAGTTTCAATAAATACTGAGCAATAGCATAGTGAAGGACTTGCCCAGGGTCCCTATCCGGTGTTTCAGCTTGAGGTGGATTGAACCTAAAAACCTTCCGGCTGCAAGGTGCACCGAACATACCTGCAGTTCACCGAGCCCCACGGGCATTTTTTTTATATGGGCATTTTATCTTCATGACCCTTACAACCTACATAACGTCATGTAAATCATCAGTTTCTCAGCACCATCAAAAAGCTGCGCCAGGGAGAACATCTTATTCATCGGCGCTATATTAAACCACTTCTGCAAACCGCCAGGTTGTTTGGTAGTCCGTTTCAGTGCTAGGTCAGAATTCCAGGAGGGGGTCTAGTCTCGACAGCTACTTGTGTGACGCTATGGTAATAATCTATGCCTACCCTAAGTTCACTCAATGACCATACAACAGAGCACTGATGGTGGCTGAGCAGTTGTAAGGGAAGGACTTGGTCAAGGTTCCTACACAGTAGCTGTCTCAAAGGAGGCGGCTCAAACCTGTACTCGGCTACTGTGCCTCCCAGAATCTGTTATCATATTGGGGGCCCGATAGCGCATTGGATAACACACTGGCATAGAGAGCGAGAGGTACCGAGATCGAGTCCCGTAGGCAGACATGCTTTGTAGGCTGCTATTAGCGTGGTGTATTGCAGGCTGTCTGTTCTGTTATACAGTTAAGATTTATGTCTTCTGTCATTTGTGTTCTTGTGAATTGTTTAATTGTCATAACATGTAAATGTACAGCGCAGTGCGTTTGTCAGGCGCTTCATTTAAGAAAAGATATTTATTTATTATTATTATTAGAAGGAGTTTCTAGAAATTTACAAAATTAATAATAAAAAAATTCTGTACTAAAGGTTGAAATATAAAGAATTCGTAAAACTTTTAACAAACAGAACATAGTATATATTGAAAATAAAAATATCTTAGTTTAATGTTTCTGGTAGTCTCTGGTCAAAAGTAAAGACAGTCCCTCATTCCAGTGCTTCTGTTTAAAGTTTGGTCAGTCCAGATTTCAAATTCCCATCCAGCATGCTAACGACACCAGACTATTGTACAACCTATTAGGCATTAATTATTATGAAATACTTCATCCTGTGAAGTTAAGAAAGAAGGTAAGGTAAGGGTGAAAGTCCAAACTACAGGACCTGCGATGATTTTTACAAAACAAGGTATTCAAACCTAAAGCAAAAGAAGAACCCTGCATTGAGAAAAAGGATAGAAATTATCATCAGTCTCTAAGCCACTTTTCAACAGCATCCTCGAAAAAGATTCCACAAGTGTAAAGGAACAATGTTACACGCTAAAAAAGCATCCAAGTAAAAAAACTACAATCCCACACTTGCTCCTACTCATTTCTACTTGGGTTTAAAAACTATAATAATTAAGCATAAAAAATTACTAACAAAAGTACTAATAGCCTATTTCATAGCCTTGGACAACATTTAGAGATCTATAATCATAATTTCTTAGTTTACTGATACCAGTGATGTTATTATTTTTATACTCTATCAGCAAGAACAATACCCAGTAATAGCAGTAATAACAATGTTAATATTATTATTATTATTATTAGAAATAATATCAATTATAAACTTGAAGACATACTAAGCAAACATGAACAAATATTGATAATTGCAGTACCCTAATCAGTGACTCCAGAATAATAATAATAATAATAAATTTAGAAATATAGATAAAGCAACTTTTAAAATATATTGATAATTGAAATAATACTAATTATTATAATGATAATAAAGGCAAGTTTAATAATAATCAAAAGTAAGTAATAATTCCAGTCATTGTCTATTCAAATGGCCTTCAGCAATAGTACAATGGATTGCATAGGAAACTGAAGAATACTTCACCGCACAGCTAATCGCAGAATCAGAATTAACAGAACTAACAGCATCTGGGTGACTTGAGCAGAAACATTGTTGACAGAAGCGGAAGCAAAAGCAGCCACAAAAAATGTCCAACTACTTCTATTTTCCTCTATACAACACGCATCTACATCTAGCATATGGCTTGCACCGCAACTACACAACCCTGTTTTGCATTGCAGAGAAATCTTGGAACATGTATGCTATCTGTAAACACTGTTTGGAAACCTTGGAATCTGTATATTGGCAATAAACAAGCGTCTTGAAATCTTGGAGTATAAATGCATAGTATTTGCAAACATGCACTGCACTGACGTAAAAAGAGGTAAGGTATTAATCACGCTTTGTAACCAGGCATGCTAATTTTTACCCTGAGAAGTGGTTATGTACAATTAAGAGCATATTTGTGCACAAAACCGTAACTCCCATACTGCCACTGGTATTCATAGCAAATACCATCAATCATAGTAAATTTCAATCTACAGTCTACCCAATTCTAGCTTAGTTAGTTAAGACATAGTAACAGACAAAGGAAGTTAAGCAGCACATTGAAACAGGCAGCAAAGTACAATCAGTATAGTTAATGTGTAGTGCCTCTCAAATAATTAAAAACAAGGCACAGATGATAGTATTGTTGACTTACAAAATTTGGATTATCTGATGTTATAAAACTGCTTTAACAGAATGGAATACAACAGATTTTAATTTAAAAAACTGAAAGTCAAATCGGAAGAGTTTGAGTTAATTCGGCTGTTCTGCAGTCTAAATATCAACTAATGTGGTACTGTCATTCAGTTGGGTACCATATAATCCACTCTATTGTATTTAGTAGAATACTATGTATTTAGTAGAATACTATTCTTGCGCCACAACTGTATTTTGTAGATAAACTGTTCTAGTACACCATTCCATATATTACGGTAGATTGCTTTTTAACCACACAAATGTGTTTAATAGCTCACTGTCTAAGATACACAACTGATGAAAATGAAATCAGATCAACCACAGTTTAATTAATTGTAATTAATTAATTGTAAAGAACACAGGTGGTCAGAGGTTAACTGAAACATTCTAAAATTATTTGTTTATTTACTGAATTATGGAATATTCCAAGCAAGCAGAGACTTAAGAGCCAGTAATAAACCTTAGAGGTCGGTTAAGTCCTTGTCTGTATTTGCAATAAGTAACATTTATTAGTAATATTATTAAACTTAAACTAATAATTAACTCAAAAATAAAATTTAAAAGGACTCTAAAGTGAATGTTCTGTTAGATGCTCAGTCAAAAACCAAGTGGAAGGCCAGCCTTCTGGAGATGGAAGCCTTTGTCGAGGATCCTAGAACTATAGATACAGGAACAGTTCAGATAGCAGCAGGGACCAAAAAGATATATGAGACGACAACATTGTGCAGTCTTAGCACGGTACTCACTTTATTGGCTCATTCACTAGGGGTGTAAGTGGAACATTAGAAACCTGTGGGCAAACAGTCCAGCTCGGAACATTCACAGGGCTATTGCCTCCTCACAATAAGGCCAAAACAAAATAATGCTGTGTTTCCGGTAACCCGAGAGTCACTTTTTTAGGCCCGACTGGGAAAATTTTGTGAAAAAATTTTTATTTAAAAAAAAAAATTTTTAAGCACATTTTTTTTATTGACACATGAATTTAACCTTTGCGACATTGATAACATTGCTTTCCATTGCATAAAAATATATTTTTTGTTTCAGCAAGGTGAAATATGATGACGATATATTCGTTTATTATTATACAACGATGCAGCATTGCATAAAAATATTTTACAAAATAAAATTTTTTTCTACCTACCTACCCAGATTTTAAAACCACTGTTACCGGAAACACACCTATATTTTTTGGCCTAATCATTGTAAACACCAAATTTTACTCTAAAGCTAAGAGCAAGGCACCAGCTTATTCACGAGCACTTATAACAGTTAAAAGTATTAAGTAAATAGAGGGGTGTGACCAACGCAGCTATGTGCCAGAAGAATGGCTTGAACATTTAGCAAGATTTTCCCTAAGAACTGCTACAATCGTGAAGCCAGAATTTACGCCACATTGAAGTTCTGTCTGAATGAAAGTAGTACAATTTTCACTTCATGCACTTCTTAGATTCTGCACGGCCTTGTTCATATTATAAAATGGCACACAAGAAAAGAGCATTTCCGTAATTAAGCCATAGGGCATAGCCAATGAATAACATGAAATGTGCTGATATTCTAGCCAAGTTCACTGGGAAGGTCTAGTTAGTAGTAGCAGAAAACTTTTGTCTTTTCATGCCGGTGGGGATTGAAACTGCAACTAAGCAAATCAATGGACAAGTGGTTCTATGTTAGGATTAAATTAAGGTAAGGTAGCATATGGTAATCACTTGTTTATCATCAGTCAGAGGTAACTTCGGGTAAGGTAAGGTATAAGTCTGAGGTAAGTTAAGATATCAGTCAGAGGTAAGGTATCAGTCAGAGGTAAGATATCAGTCAGAGGTAAGATATCAGTCAGAGGTAAGATATCAGTCAGAGGTAAGATATCAGTCAGAGGTAAGATATCAGTCAGAGGTAAGTGATGTTGGCTAAACTATGCAAGTTATGTGTAGCATGCTATCCACCAGAGTTCCACAACTTTAGCCCCAATCTGCCCTAAGGCTTGTTCTCAATACACCTCAGTATGATTTAACAGCTCTAGATATCCTAGCACAGTTATTGTGTTTCAAAGCTTTTTAGCACAAGAGGGCAAGCAGCTAGTCGAAAAAAACTGTTTAAACTTCTTTCTGTCCAGATTTGCTAAAGATTTAGTGGTTTCATAAATCACTTGCATCCGAATGTCGAATATACACCAGACGGCACGTGGAACAATGTAAGATGGTTTAGAAGAAACCAGTTAGACCCGTGCATGAAAGAACAATGCCATTCAAAAGACTTGCAGTAAAAGGGAACATAGAAATAACATGCAAACCGGATATAATGAAACGTGAGTTTATATACTTGTTGAACCCCGTTAGGAGAAACTACCCAAGAGGTGTTGTCATAAACCTAATATTAAAGAAGACTTTCTAAAAGTAAAACTATTACGGGAATAAGCAAGCTTATTGGATGGACACTGATAGTAATAGTAGTAATAATTGATAATAATGATGAAAATAAAATAATAAATGCCGCTGAATTTCTAGCGTTAGCAATAGCCTACAATATAACCACAATCAACACATATTCAATAAAAGAAATTTCTGTGACGTTCTGGGTTCCACATGGAATTCTGAGAGAAACTTCAAACATTTTCTAATTCACATTTTAAAAGCAGTATACATGTAACTCAACATTACATATAGATTACAACATGTCATCAGAAGAAATCAAAATCCTGAAACAGAGAGATATCAGCTTGTAAATACAATGGAGACTGCTGATAAATCAATTAACCATGGCAACAACAGTAGGTTAAGGACAGTGACGTTGACTAAATTATGTAACCATGGCAACAGCAGTACTAAAGGAGTGATGTTGGCTAAACTATGTAACCATGGCAACAGTACATAAGGACAGTGATGTTGACTAAATTGTATAGCTGTGGGAACAACAGTCAACAAAGACCCCACTAGCGGGAAGCCACCCTGAAGGAGCAGTACATACCTTGCCAGAGCAGACTCCATATGTAGCTCGAACACCCGCCCAGCAGAAACAGAACCCCGGTGGCTTAGTCATCGCCTCCGCTGTATAGCTACAGCACAAAAATCACACCACAAGGTCATTATATGACATAGTGCTTTTCTAAACAGTGTTCTATAAATACTCTACATAAATACATACCAATGCACAACATCTATGCTGAACAGGCATCAATCGGCTGGTTCTATCAATCAATTACTGTCACTATGTTGTTACTGGCTGCTTTGTTCATCCAGATGGAATCTCCTTCTCTGCCAAAGCTGTGCGCTTGAGTTGGGCCCTCAGTTTGTCCTTTCTCGCTGCGGCCCAATCAGTTAGTCTCTTCCACAGTCGTAATAAGTCGCGTACTGTTTAACAGTTACCTCACTGGCTCAGATCGGAATTGCCACTTGATGGGTTTAGTCTTGAATAAGTGCTTTATATAAATGTTGGATTATAATTACAAGAGCCAACCTGTCTTTCAAGATTTCTAGATGTAAGTCTGAGTTGTAGAAATCGAGCACAGTTCGTTCAAAATCAACGACTGGCTCATCAGGATCGCGTTCATGCTCGCTGTAGGGGACCACTGCCTGCTCTGGCACGCTACAATTTAATACAATACACATATAATTATTAGTACCACAAACAGGGCACCAAACGATCGTGTACCAAAGTCAAGCTGTAATCAGGTCAACAGATGCTCACCTAATGTCACATAATTGTAATTCAATTATGTGGGGTGCATGAATGTGTAATGATTAGCACGGTGGACTGTGAACCAATACGTTGGGATTCAAATCCTGCAAGGGCAGAAATTTGTTTAAAGATACGGGTCGGCGAATTTTGACCCGACCCACACGACCTCGTACCTTTGGACGCCAGTATCTCAACTTATATGAGGGCTAGGAAGGTGATCTTGGTGTCATTATTCAGCTCTTTTCTTTTGATGAACTATTTGAGTAGATTATACATGGCTGTTTAAAAGTTTGACATCGAGCCATATTTGACAATTTAGCACTTAAACCTTGACCTTTTCACAATTTTCTTTAAATTTGAAAAATTCACATTTCTAGACTTAAGTGTCTTGAACATCCTCAGAAGAAATCAGAATGGGATCTGTAATGGTTTTTCTGCTATAATTGTTTTGTCTATAATTATGTGCAAGCTTCAATACCCATGTCTTCTGAAATTGCAATCGCCCATACGTTCTACTCAAAGTTTGTACCTGCGACTCCTGTGGTCGATGTCAACATCACTGAACGTTGTTGGCTTTGTCTCGGTCGACCACTGCGTCTGACCCGGCTGCTGACCGCTTCTGGGTTGACCGGCCCCAAAAGATGACGACGACGTCGGTGGCGCCTGAGCCATGAGATGCTGGCCCTGGAGTGACTGTGGAGGCAGCAGTGGAGGCGGTTCCTGGAAAGGACTTGCGTGGGCCAGCATCATCGACTGGACACCGGACTGTGACATGAGCAACTGCTGGGCCGGGCTGTACAGGAACGGGTGGCCCGAGGCAGCCATTGTCGGCTGTCCTAATGCCATCTGGTGACCGATGAGGATATCCTGGCTATCGTCCTGACCTACAATGTAAGGTAGGACATCTGCGATTTACAAGAAAAATTAAATTTATGTCTATTTTTGCATAACTGTATAATTATATATATATTAACTTATATTCCATTAAATTACACTTGTAAAGCATTTATGCCAGCTTATATTATATCTGTTGTATCTATATTTGCATTCATATATGTAAAATCTCTATATTAACTTATGTTTTGTTTTTTTACACAACACTGTTGAAGAACCTCAGCGATCAATTCTGTAAGACGTATGTTCCAATTTAACTAATATACTCGCATTAAGGGGTTTTCAGGTGAAGCAAATTTATCAGCATATTTGCAGAGTACTCAGCATTTCACACCAACATCAGCATGTATTTAAGTAACCGAGTATTTAAGTAACAGTTTAAAGAAGTTCCTAGAGATTTCTGTGAGCCACAATGGAATGATCACAGTGATAGCTATAAAACATGATGGACTTTTGTCTTGAGGAATAACCCCAACCAACATTACCACTGAGGTAAAGATGCAAGTGTGCAAGCCTTGTCATCTGCCGAGTGGTGACTGCAAGAGACATGGGCAACAATGTTTCATTTTAACGATGACCGCGTGATACAGATGAACATACAGTTTTGCCATTGTTTTAACACTTTATAGTGTGCTGTGCAGTTTGTTATGCCGCAGTGCAACTTAATTTGAACTTTAGCTAAATAACAACTTTTTATGATTTGAAAGCATTAAAAAAGTCCACCTATGACGTCTACTGCATGGGCATCATAGGTGCTTGAGGGAACACTGACACCAACCTCTCAGGCAAATCCAACCCAGTGAGGCAGCGAGTAAGACCCTGGACAGTAAAGTCATTTACCTTCAAGAGACTGAGTGACAACGGCAGAGCCAGAGTCAGGTGGTGTACCAGAAGAAGGCATCAGCGCGGAATGATCGACTGATTGGACGACCCCTCCAGGGATGACGTACATCCCGGGAATTCCTCCGACCTGCTGCGACGTCGGAACAAGATACCTCGCGACCGGTGGCATGCCCGCAACAACCGTCTGGCCTGGCTGTCCAAGAGATTGGGACGCAAAACCTGGCGGTCCGATTCCTCGCAGCATAGCCGCAGCCTGATTGGCATGCAGGGCAGACGCTCCTGCTGCTCCAGCCGAGCTCTGTGCCAACAGTCCGGGAGGTGCCCCGAGTAATCCGCGGATGGGTTGACCTAGGAATTGTCCCGGTTGCGAGGCGCCATACACCGGGAGGGCGCCTGTTGGCACCAAACCCTGTGAATGGTAGAACTGGAAGTTCATCTAAACCGTCTGAAACAAAGAAAGCATTGTCATCTGTAAACCTTCTACGATAATCAGATACGTTAAAATCCAACATGGTAATTTAAATGCCACAAATCACATATTAAATAAATATCAAATCCAGTCAGATCTCGCTTTATGCCTCGCGTTAAATCCGGCTAGGTAGTATAAATAAAATGCCACCTATGATTGCCAGATAAAATACAGAGCTCCAAGCCCCAGGAAATTATTCAATATGAAATAAGTGTGGTGCTTCCCAAATATATTTTACTGGATAATCTCCTATGGCCCTGCAGTGCTCTATTTGCTTTCGCAATCTGGGGTGGTCATAGTTTTACGCTTTCAAGATCTTATCCAACATTCGGCAATCTTATAGTATCGTGTGCTGAAGGATTATATAGTATCTTTGGGCATGCTGTGCGGACGCCGGACGGTACCAGGTTTTCTAAAGACGACACTAACCGTAACCCTGACCATAACCGACACTCACGACGCCAGTAAACTTACGCACTATGTCCTTCAGCCCCCGATACTATAAGCTTGCCCAACATTCTTTATCAAACAGATAGCGAAACCACTGTCAGAGTCCAAAATAATTTCTCTTAGTCCCAATATCTCCAGCCATAGATTATAATCAGCATTTTGGGGGCAGTGTTACGATTATTTGACATTACGCTACATTTGGGTATAATAAGTCATCCAATTTGTCATGTTTTGCCCGACGCATGTATCCCAAACATCGTGGAAATGTTCAGAGGTCCTCTGAAACGATCGATAAAAATAGATCTAATAAAACAATCTAAAATGCTACCATGCAATTCACGTACTAATTCTGTACTAATGAGAATTCAAAACTGGCTTTTCTTTCGCTTTTTCTGATGATTTTACATAAATATTATAAACGAACAAAGTGTCGCCAATATGGCGAATATGTCGGCAAGTAAAAGGAAATGTCGGTGTCCACTGCGACCACTCTCCATCCTCAGAAATCCCAAGATCTTCGAATACATTTCCCAAGATTGGCCAAAAGTGTACCAAACATCCCAAGTTGCTGAAAAGGGAAAAGTTGTGATGAAAATATGAAATGCGTTTTTAACAATCACAATTATTCGCAAAGATAGGCCTACCGAGCTAAGAAATGGAAAAGAATAAACCGGAGCATGACACTGAATTAACATTCAGTCAACTAAATCTGCCTTGCATGCCAACCAGGCCGCGGCCATGCTGTGAGGAATCGGACCACCAGGTTTTGCGACCCATGGCAGTCTCTTGGACAGCCAGGGCAGACGGTTGTCGTTGGTGTAGCGGGCATGCCACCGGTCGCGAGGTATCTTGTTCCGACGTCGCAGCAGGTGGGAGTTAACTAACTAGCTAGACCTGATTTCTCCTTGTTAATGACATTAGGTAAATTTACTGTGACAGCTTGGTTTCATGATTAAACGAATATTGATTGAACAAATTACAATGTTTACAAATTACAAGTTACAATAATAATAAACGTCTTTCAGATAGACCCACTGAGCAGGGTTTTTCTAATCTGATTGACTGATTCTCAGCCACTGTTGGAAAGTACGGTAAAACAAGTCTTCCAGCTACAATCCGTCAATGTTCATCTGCCACTCAATTTAAATCAAAATTAAAGACTTATCTGTTCTCATTACACTATGACTAAGAACACAGCGCAACGCGGTCTCGTGCAAGACTTGTCTTGTTAATGCGCGTTATAAATGTCTAATTGTATTGTATTGTATTGTATTGTATTGTAAAACCTAGGTAAAATTAGTCTTAGACCTCAGAAGAAATCCCAAGATTGCAATGCAAAATCCCCAGATCCCAAGTCGACCCAAAATTCCCAAGATCTTGTAAAAAAAATCCAAAGGAGTGGAGGCCCTCAAAGCTGACTTAACATTTTATAGCGCTTTACTTTATTGCAGATTTATTCATAAAATCATAATTCCATCAAATTCAGCCCTGTCGAAAATAGAACATAACGGCTCACAGGAGAAGCAGTAGATAATATTTATTTTTATAGCTTAATAAAAAAAATGTGAAAACTGACGAGAGTAAGAAAGTACTAGATATAACAACTCTTTGATTCAAGTAGGCCTATTGACGTCTGGAACGTATATCTCATAATTTTTTATATTATACCTCGGTGGTCGTATTTGGAATCAATCATATCTATTTAGATCAAACATTTTAATATTTTGGTATAGACTTAAATTTATTGACAGAATTTAGGAGATAACGAGCATAAAAAATAATACTTTCTGCTTACTATTATGCTCTTGAAGTTAGTTCAATATAATATTTTTGTTGTCTGTAATGTAGACGTCTGATATGATATCGGCATGTCGTGGATGTTTGGAAATACGAAAGTCAACTCGAGGAATGAGACCACCATGGACATTTCAAGGACATAAAGTTGAATTCAAAGTTGACAGAAAAAAACTTTTTGTTGTAACTTTCGACCAATAAGCACGCACCAGTTTCCTTAGCAACGCCCAAGGCGGTTACTATAGCCTCCTTGGCAACAGGAAACGACAAGTGCTCGCTAAGACGTAAAGTTAGGAAAAAAGTCGTAAAACTGATGTTGTCACTAAAAGATGGTGTTAAATGTTGAAAGTTTATTATGTTAGGATAATATTTCTACGCAGCTACAATCATGACCGACGGGTTAAATGAAATCCTGCAAGAATCTAAGAAAAACAAGTTTTCCGCAATATGGAGCTCACTGTCCGAAGCAGGTATACATTATTTGTTTACAGCAGATGAGCAAAATATAGAAATTAAATTCTAATTATTTAATGACATTTGGATTTGTTTGTGTTACGGCACTCTAGCCATCATTTGCGCTAACGAGGAGCGTCTTCGTGAGTTTGGAGACACTGCATGATCGTACCAGGAATCCAGTTTTTAGTAGCTCCAATTTTTCCGTAAATTGAACAATTGTTTTGATTAAATTGTAATCTTTGTTGTATCCAGTGAAGTAACATCCAGAGAGTTCTAACCTGTCTGATCAGTTCTTAGTATCGGAGCTAGCTGTTCAGTTGGATCTAAAATGAACGGAATTTTGCTGCAGACAAAGAACTGTGGAATCTCTAGAATCTCTTGAAAATATTTTACTGTTTGTAGAATCAGGATAGGATAGCTTGAAGAGTACGGTTTTCAGTCGTGAGTGAGAGGAGAGTGCAAGTGGAGGAGAGGTGAAATTAACAGGCAAGATAAGAGGATGAGTAAACTGGTGGAGCTCTTTTGGGAGTTCATTGCAAGAGCTAGTGAAGCATAGACTATAATAAGAAGCGGTTGCATAGTTTCAGAGAGGAGGAGACTAGATGCTGGGATAGAGAAAGATGATGATGAGCGAGTAGAACCAGGCGTTTGGATGGTGAATAGCTAGCGAATGTACATGTAAGAGCGATAAGAAATTTGAAGGGCATTGTAGGTAAGAGATTTTGTAATGAATGCATTGAGGTACTTTTAGCCAATGAAGTGATTTGAGAACAGGGGTTGCATTGTGTTTGGCAGTTTTGATGACTGCGCGGGCGAGAGAGTGTTCTGGACTGTTTGCAGGCATTTTATTTGAGAAGAGTCGATGTTGTAAAAAAGGGAATTACAGTAGTCCAGTTTGTCATGGATTTGTCGAATATCTGATGCGAAATTACATGCTCCAAGTGTACTCTGAGTGACTGAGAAGCTTGGAGTGAGTTTATTTTGAAAGTCTTTTATATTATTTATTTGTGTAGTTATTTTATATTGTTTTGCATGGCTTCTGTGATTTTTGGTCTTTTCAGATGTGGTTGCAGTTTGGGAGAGCGTCGCCAGGTTTGTCGAGAAGAACATGCTTCAACAGAAGGTTCTTATCAACTACATTCTGTAGATAACCGACTGATTGGTTTTTAACTGATTGGTGGATTGATTGGTTTTTAACTGATTGGTGGATTGATTGGTTTTTAACTGATTGGTGGATTGATTGGTTTTTAACTGATTGGTGGATTGATTGGTTTTTAACTGATTGGTGGATTGATTGGTTTGTAATTGATTGATGGATTGATTGGTTTTTAACTGATTGGTGGATTGATTGGTTTGTAATTGATTGGTGGATTGATTGTTTTTTAACTGATTGGTGGATTGATTGGTTTTTAACTGATTGGTGGATTGATTGGTTTGTAATTGATTGGTGGATTGATTGTTTTTTAACTGATTGGTGGATTGATTGGTTTTTAACTGATTGGTGGATTGATTGGTTTTTAACTGATTGGTGGATTGATTGGTTTTTAACTGATTGGTGGATTGATTGGTTTTTAATTGATTGGTGGATTGATTGGTTTTAACTGATTGGTGGATTGATTGGTTTTTAACTGATTGGTGGATTGATTAGGTTTTAACTGATTGGTGGATTGATTGTTTTTAACTGATTGGTGGATTGATTGATTGGTGGATTGTTTTTAACTGATTGGTGGATTGATTGGTTTTTAACTGATTGGTGGATTGATTGGTGGATTGTTTTTAACTGATTGGTGGATTGATTGTTTTTAACTGATTGGTGGATTGATTGGTTTTTAACTGATTGGTGGATTGATTGTTTTTTAACTGATTGGTGGATTGATTGTTTTTTAACTGATTGATTGATTGTTTTTAACTGATTTGGATTGATTGTTTTTAACTGATTGGTGGATTGATTGGTTTTTAACTGATTGGTGGATTGATTGATTGTTTTTTAACTGATTGGTGGATTGATTGATTTTTAACTGATTGGTGGATTGATTGTTTTTAACTGATTGGTGGATTGATTGGTTTTTAACTGATTGGTGGATTGATTGTTTTTAACTGATTGGTGGATTGATTGGTTTTAACTGATTGGTGGATTGATTGTTTTTTAACTGATTGGTGGATTGATTGTTTTTAACTGATTGGTGGATTGATTGGTTTTTAACTGATTGGTGGATTGATTGTTTTTTAACTGATTGGTGGATTGATTGGTTTTAACTGATTGGTGGATTGATTGTTTTTTAACTGATTGGTGGATTGATTGGTTTTTAAGTGATTGGTGATTGATTGATTGATTGATTGATTCGTTTAATTTATTTTGTTTGTTGATTGGAGCCGGTGATTGATTGTTAGAAGCAGCCATATCTGGTTGTGTTAAACTGTTATTGTTTATCTTTGTTTATAACAGAGCTAAATTAACTGTTTATCACCCAATGCTCGTGAATATGCTGGTGCCTTGCGCTTATCTTTTGAGTGGTGCTTTAGAAATTTGGAGTTTGCAATTACAATGCTTTTCAGAGTGGACTCTTATTTGAATGAGTGGATGTGTTCTGTTTTGTGTTTCCTTGGCAACAGGGCGTCGGAATTCCCGGTCTGGGGACTTTTACGTTCTCGCAGGTCAAGTTAGATGTCGGCAACAACAAGTTCCTTCTGCTTCAAAGACCCGTTTTTGTGCTTCTAGAAAAGTTTGCACAGACACATGGCCTCCAGCACAACAAGCACAACACTGTGCCAGGTAGCTCTAGTACCATTAACAGTACTGTTACTGGCACTGTTACTATTACCAGTACCCATACTGGTACCAGTGCCAGCATTAGTACCAGTTCCAGTTTCTGTAGCTGGTTAGTTTTTAAGTTGGGTTAGTTGTGTTTTGCTCATTCGCTTACATTTGGCTCACTTGCTCACATTTGCTCATATTGGCTGGCTCTCTTACTTGTTCGTTCAATCACTTTCAATTTAATTTATTAACTCTTTAACATTTTTACAGTTTTATGGTACCCGTTGTTATCTATCTGCATGCCATAACTTATGTTACCAGTTCATATATCTTATTATTGCAGCAATTTAATATAGGGGCACTTCAAGATATAAGTGACAATGCTTTATGGCACCTGTTTCCGTATCATACATCATGCTACCAGTTTATATACCATACCTTATGTGACCTATCTGCATAATATACCTGGTTTTACCAGTTTGCTTTGATTGTCCAGGTGGTTTGCCTGTCATTCCTCTCAACATGTCACAGCTGTCACTTGAAGGTCCCTACGACCGTGATACAGTTGAGTCGTGTGTCCGTGAAGTCGTCGGCGCCTTAAGTCGTTCCATCGCATCGAGACGTCGCGTCGACTTCCCGTTTGCTGGCATCGGGCGACTGCAAGTCGACGACTTCAAGGCCAAGATGAAGTTCTATAAGACTTTCATTAATGCAATGGATGGCTCAGGGACCTTGGTCGAATCCTTACAAGGAGTGAGTATTTTATTGTTGCTCAGTCACTTGTGTCATTTCATTCTCAACTTAAAACTTACCTCTTTCTAATTGCTTATCCACCATAGGCTACCTGTCTGTTTTAGCGGAACTGATCTTCTGGATAATTGACCTGATTACAGCTTGGTTTTGGTGCACCATAGGTTGATTGCTTGTGCATTGGACACCAGCACAATAGAAGTAAAATGAGCAGTACTACAGGTAGGCGCCTTGCAGGCTGCCATACAGTTAAATGTGACTCCTGTTAAACTTGTTATCATCTGTTACTACTATATCATGCAATCATACTACAGTTTGCCTTCTGAGCACCTCATAAAAGCCCTATTCCATGAATATCTGACTGATGTAAACAAGTGTATCTTAAGACAGTTTGAAAACACTTGCTACGCGGAATGGGGGACTCTGTAAAAATGGCTGCTATAGGTGGCGCCAGGATGGCATGGCGTTTGGCTACTCTAGGTAACATTGTGTGCTCTGTTGTGCGGTAGGTTTATTTCATAGACATCTTACATTTAATATATGATGTCTATGGTTTATTTACGCTAAAGTGACTTTACGGAGGTACTGCTTAGACCACATCACATACTGGCGACGCCTATCGCCGCTTAAAGGAACTGCTCACAGAGTCCCCCATTGGTTGGCAAATGTGATGGAGTTGAAACAATGTTTAATTAAAGATATCTTAAATGATTTTGTTTTCATCCAGCGTCCAGGAACAGCCGATTCAGTCTTGTCGGAGAGATGTGGCAGCCGAATGGCAAGGTCAAACACCAGCTTAGGATTTAACAGGTTCAAGAAGCTCTCCTCCTTCTTTCAGTTTTCTGTTTGTATCCGTTTTCACAAGGCTGTCTTTGGGAGCGATCTCGAGAATCGACTTGTAAAGGGGTTTCTGGGTTGGGACCTTGAGCAAGTCCTTCACTCACAATTTCTCAGAACCATCGATTGATGTCGGGTCATTAGACAGTGGAGCTTAATAAATGCGTAATACAACAACTGCAATCTAGTGTAAATGAACATTTATATAGAGCTCTCCAAGATATGTACTCAGAGGTGCTCTCTGTGCTAGCCTTTGCGATGTCAAATATCATTACGAACGATTATATTACATCAGTTAGCAAAACAATGCACAGTAAGCTGAAAGAGTCGCCAATGTCTGGCCCACGCTCACATGAGGAACCAAATAACGAATTCCTATCGACAGCTGAAGATGACTGGGATACTATACCACAACCACAACCACTACTACTACTACCACTACTACTACTATTACTAATGCTACTAATAATAATAATAAATAAAATAAAAATAGTAATAAATGATAATGATACTACTACTAATAATAATAGTTATAATAAATAAAATGATAACAATAATAATAATGATAATAATTGATGATTTTGAGAGACGATTAAAATGTTTAGGAAGGTGAAAGGCTTAGATGATGACGAAATGGCCTGCCAGTCTGCCTACCTGCCTGCCATAAACGAGGAAGATGAAGAGAAGGCAAGAGACCAGACCGATCATGAGCCCACAACTGAAGAACCAGAAGAAGAAGAATGTACGTGTGGCTGTGAGGTTGACGACAAAGATTATGTTTACCCTACGAATGAATTTGACCAAATGGGTAAAGAAACAATTCTAAATTTATGCTTAAATGACATATCTATGCATTTGTATTTTTACACTCAAATGACAAATTTATGTATCTCAATTTTTGACACTTTAATTAAGATACAAATCTATGCATCTGCAGTTTTGGCACTTAAAAGACAAATTTATGTGACTATTGACACATTTGAAAGCAAATTTATGCATCAGAATAAAAAATTATGTTGCATTTCATACATTTAGATGACAGATTTATGTATCAATATTTGTCATGCTTCAGTTTATGCACTTGTATTTTTGACACTTAAAAACCATTTATGTGACTGAATTTATGTATAAATGATTTATATTGGGTTGTGCCATAATAATCACCCCTTAATACCTTACCCTACCTTTGGTTACCTTCAGTGGCTTCTATCCCCCCTAAACAACCGGGCTCAATCCCTCCCCTCTCCCGGGCCGGGCCTCCCCTCTCTCTCCCAGATCCCATATTGCCGACGGAGTTTTAGTTCATTTCTGATTAGATAAGCCTAAATGTATCTGAAAAGTGGGTCTTTCACAGGACTGTGAGTAAAAACTTGTAGAAAGTGTGATAAAAATTGAAAAGAAACACTCCCCCTCTGTTTGCCACTGGGCTCAACTTGCACCCGCCCTGTAGAGGGATAGAAGCCTCTGGTTAACTTACCTTGACGGAATTCGAGGAGAGACTGAGCAGAGAGTGATTGATTTAATTGATTGTTGAATAATCGAGCCAGTTGATTGATTAGATTTTTATCAAGTGTATTTGGCAGCATTTGGGCAGCACAAGATATAATGAAATACAAATATAAGAAGATAGAAAAATTTTCAAAATTGATTGATTTGTCCGTTTGAAAGATTGATTGAGTGGCTGAAAGTGAGAGTGATATGATGTGTCTGTTTGAATGAATTGATTTCTTTGATTTATTGATCTATTTGAATGATTGATTTCGTAGATTGATTTGATTGATTGAATTGATTGAAGGATTTGATTATTTTATGTGATTTATTGGTTTCATTGATTGATTGTTTTCTTTGATTAATTTCTTTGATTTATTGATTTTGTTGATTGATTTTGTTGATTGATTTCATTGATTTATTTTATTGATTGATTTCATTGATTGATTTATTGATTGACTGGTTTCATTGAATAGAGTGGTATAAGAACGATAGGCCAGCCAGTGCCAGCGGCCGCGTTCCTTTGTCCATGCCTCAGGCATCTGTGATGAGCTTTACGGATGACGTCATTCCTCTAGATCCATCAAAAGATGGCAGCAGATCTCATCATCATCGTCGATTGGCTGGCTCTCCACAGCTGACCACTAGAAGGACAAACTGCAATGGGTCAGCTCTCCTCTTCATCTCTAACGCTTGTCTGAATTTCTATTAGTAATTATTATAATTGGCAATATCCGTGTTTTTTGCATCTGCTGAAGTTTAATAGGATATCTTCTACATTACATAGCCCAATCCCAGGCTATATAAATGTTCGATTACATTATACTACATTACATTACGTCTTGACCTTTGTGTTCCTGGTGTGAGAACGGCCATAGCCCAGCCCCGTGCCTTTGCCTCCATTGGCCCTTCACTATGGAATCATCTTCCTCCCTAAGTTCGCAACACCATACTATCCGGTGGGCGGTGGCCCTGCTACATCTTTTCGATACCTCAAAACTTGTCTTGATTCTCTGGCACTTTCGCACTGGGAGCGCCTCTTGATGTGCACTGTGAGAGGTACTTTATAAATTTTTAAAAGCAATACAATACAATATGTTACAGGATTCTTTTATGTTTTAGTTATTCTTCATAAGTTTGTTCATTCATCTTTCCCCGGTCCCAGATTTATGCATGGTGACTTGGTTCATTCATTCATTCTGGAGATTTATATAGTGCCCCTTCGAGAAGTCTCAGGAGCGCTCCCAGCTCAGCTATGACTAAAGAAAAAATACTTGAGTGATTTATAAAACCCAGTTAGATTGATTGGTCAGTGGTAGCAAATGCTACCTTGTTCCACCGTTCCAGACTTCCATGGTTCACCTCAGAAGGTTTACTGTGGTTAGCCCAATCTCCTGGAATAAGTTACCTAACAACCTACTACATGAACTCCTCAGCCTCTCTTTCCTTCGTTTCTGCAAACGCTTGAAGACCATTCTGTTCAATCGTGGTTTCATTGTGTTAGGTAGGGAGTGCCTCTGATGAGTCGCTCTTTAGTGGCGCTATATAAATTTGCAATTACCAGTACCATTACCACTGTGCAGTTTAGCTCTGTCCCTTAACTCTGATGTGTGCTTTCAGGATGACGCAGCCTGACCAAAACCTTGCACCAGTTTCCCCAGACTTCTTCCAGCTGACGAATTCCGCGATGTTGGATGGCGGTACACCGTCCTTCCATCGTGACAAGATTCCCTCTCCACCTGGAACTGCATCCTCCTGCGGCCACTCCAACTCCGGTCAGGAGCTGTGCTATCTGTGCCACCAGCGCGCTCGGCGTAATGTGGCCATCAACTTCGCGGAGGAGAGGCGACGGAAGGAGGAAGAGGATGACGAGTTACTGAGACAGTTCCAGGAGGCGAAAGCAACAGCAGAAAACATCAAGGACCAGGTAATCGTAATCGTAAACTCTAAATTGTGTTTTACTGTTACGGTTTGTATCATTATCTTTTCTTACACGTTACGCATCGTTACATTTTCATACGCTTTACATATTACTGTTCTTACCCTTTACATTTCAATACATTTTAGTGAAATCTAATTGTGGGGCGCGGTGGTGTAGGGGTTTGTTCGGTGCCTTGCAGCCGGAGGGTTGCGGGTTCGAATCCACCTCAAGCCGCCGCGTATTGGGACCCTGGGCAAGTCCTTCACTTGCAATTGCTCATGCGCTTCGGCGTGAAACTCCGATTCAGCGTCCGCGCAGTAGTCGGGAGCACCTCTGAATGGGCAATCTGGTAGGGGCGCTATAACAAGTGCTCATACATACAAAAAATCTACATATTACGGTTTCTTACGCTTTACCTATTGTTACTTTTTCTTATGCTTCATAGTGTTTCCTTTTACCACATGTTTACGGTTTTGTAGACTTTACGTATCGTTGAGCTTCTTACACTTTATGTATTGTTATGTTTTCTTACAGTTTACGTTCTGTTTGTTTTCTTACTCATGCAGGAAAAGCTTTTGGCAAGGCGCCACGAAAATCAGAAGATGTCCGCGTTTAATCTCGGAGTGGCGGAAGCCAATGCGATGAAGAAGTTGGTCAAAGAGGATTTTCAAGTAGGGATTTACAGACTTAGTGAAGATAATCTTGACAATGATTATGAAAATAATTATTGACAATGATGATAATGATGATGAAAGTGACGAAAGTGATGATAATTGGATTGGATTAGATTGATAAAATGAAGGTACTACAAGGAAATGAAGATGATGACGAAGTTGATGTGCTGATGGTGTGATGATGACGATGAAGACCACGATGGTGATGATGTAGTGATAAAGACTGCCAATAACAATAATGATGATTGCAATATTTCCAGTGAATATTATGATCATAATGATGAAGACAACCACCTCTGGAAAATAAATAGAATAGATTAGATCAGAATAGCTTGGAATATAATAGAATAGATTATATTAGAATAGCATAGGTTAGATTAGAATAGATTAGAATAGTTTAGATTAGAGTAGATTAGAATAGCAAAGATTAGATTACACTATATTAGAATATAATAGAATAGATTATATTCGAATAGCATAGGTTAGATTAGAATAGAATAGAATAGTTTAGATTAGAATAGCAGAAATTAGATTAGACTAGATTAGAATATAATGGAATAGATTAGATTGTTAAAATTGCTGCTTCTGGTTTTCTTTCTTTCGTCAGCCGTCCTTTGTTTTCCCGAGACGGTTGCTCACTCCGCCACAGTTTCTCACCCAGGAAAGATATCAGAAACAGCTCGAGTCTCAGGTTTGAACATTATCTCTCTTTTGCACTATTCAACCCAAAGTCAGACATACCTGTACTGATTGTTGCCCTCCAGTAAGTGCTTAAGTAAGTAAAGGAATGAATAAATACAAAAATTTAATAGATACAAAATTAATTGATAAAGTAAGAAAATACATACCCGGTAAATAGATAAGTGAATGAATAAATTAAAAAATAAATAATAAAATTTAAAAAAATAAAAATAAAATCATAAATAAGTAAATGAATGAATTAGAAATTAACTAAATAAGTAAATAAATGAGTAAATAAATAAATAAATTAATCACACTGGTTTACCTATTGTTTCTGTGTTTTGTTGATACGGTTCTTGGAGGCGTAGGTGAGTTTAAGATACTTGGAGCTGAGTTGTGTGACCCTTTGTGAAATACTATGTTACCTGATGCTCTCTTAGCACTCCATCCTTTATTTCTTGATAACCGAGTACAGACCAAAGTTAAAACAGGTTAAAATGTTAAGAGGTTAAAGTCTAAAAGAGATAGAAAGATTGCAGTAAGAAGCGGTTAAAAGAGCCTAAATGAGTTAAAAGGGTGAAAAGAGGTTAAAAGGAGTTTAGCAGAGATGTCATGCCTTTAAATTGTAATCGTTGCTATGGTTTTTAATGGTTGCTATGGTGTTTCTTACGGTTACTATAGTTACTTATGGGTGCTATCGTTTCTAATGGTTGCAAGGGTTTCAAATGGTTGCTCTGGTTTCTTATGGTTGCTATGGTTTCATAAGTGGTTGCTATGGCTTCTAAGGGTTGCCATGGATTCTAAGAGTTGTCATGGATGTTTTCAGATTGCTGCAAAGGAAGCGGCTGAAAAGAAGCAGAAGATGGATGAGGATTTTCTTGGGCGTCTCGAACAGGTCACCCTCGCCGAAGAGTACGACAAACACCTTTTGTCTTTAATATGCAGAAAGATTACAGCTTACTCATCTTCATCATTGTCATCAACTTCCACCATTATCATCACCACTTATAAATCTTCACTATGAATGAATGATCGTCATCGTTACCATCATCGTCACAACCACTGTCATCACCACTGTCATCATCATCACAACCACCATCATCACTTACTTATCATCATCACAGCCACCATTATGATATTGTCATCATCGCCATCACTACCATAGCCACCACCACCTTCATCATTGCCATTGTTTTACTTAAGAGTTATTGATGATGATGATGATGATGATGATGATGATGATGATGATGATGATGATGATGACAACGACGACGACGACGACAATGATGACGATAACGATGATTAAGCAAGTGTTTTTGTTAAGAGATCTGTTAATTTTTTAATTGTCTGACAATGAAACTGTTAATTTAGGTTAGCCGCACAGAAGGCAAAGCGCCTCAAAGAGAAAACCGAGAACAGAGAGGAATACAGAAGAGCTTTGTCAGCTCAGGTTCGTGCAAATATCCCAGATTTATTTCGCTTATTCTAAATGACTTTGTACATTTTGGGCTGATTGTAACATAATGTTGTAGTGTGACTTTATCACTGTAAGTCAGTTATTTACTTTCATATGGATCAAAATTACTTTAAGTTTGAAAGTCATTTTCGTAAGTCAGTTAAGTCTGTAAATTTAATTTAGATCAGTCTTGATCCAAGTGAGCTTTTGACATCCAACTCGCATCTGGATGTCAAGGCTCCTAGCATCATCCGGGATGCCATCAGAGTTAAACATTGGTGCCCTTGTGAATTTTCTAACGGGGACTTGTTAGGTACTTAGCCAGGCACATACATCGTTATCATCATCGTCACAACCACCATCATCACTACATCATCGCCATCACTACCATAGCCACCACCACATATACACATACATACATGCATGCATGCTTGCATACATACATGTATTTTCAGACATAGATAGACACATACACGTGCACAGTCATACATACACACACACACACATTGCAGACATACATTATACAGACATACTTACATACATGCTTACATGCATACATACAGACATACTTGCATATTTGCTTACATATAAACATACATACATACAAACACAAAGCAGACTACAATATGCATACATACATACATCTATGCATACATTAGAAATACAAGTATGAATAAACGTCAACGTGTTTGATGTGTTCTTTAGCTTCGCATGAAACCAGAACCGATTCCTGGAAGTGTGTCTCCATCCAGCGAACCGTACTTTGGAAAGAATGATGCGGATGATGAGAAGATGGCAGAGAGGCGGAGGAAGGCACACGAGCTCTACAGAGAACAGGTGGCAGCCGTGGAACAGAGAAAGCGCGACGAGATACTGAGGAGGATTGACGAACAGAGAAGAGAAGATGAAATGCTTCGTCGAGTTAAAACCGAGTGAGCACGCAAATAGGGTTGTAATTGTAATTGTAATCGTAACTGTAATTGTACATGTAACTGTAAAATTGTAACTGTAAAATTGTACTGTAAAGTTGTAACTGTATTGTAACTGTACTGTAAGTGTAACTGTAATTGTAACTGTTATTGCCATTATAATTACAGAAATTTACATAGCATCGTCAGTAGCTACTAGCTAGCCACTTCCAAGATGCCTTATACTGCCGCTGTAAACAGTAGGAGTTACTTAGTAAGTACATTTTTGTACTTGTAGTTTATTGTAATGGAGGTAATTTTTACGGCACAATAAAAGTTACTAATTAATAATAAATAATTAATAAACGCATAATAATAATAATAACAATAAACTGTGTTTGTTTTTGTTTGCAGTTGCTTAACGGACGCCGCAAGCAGATACGACTCGTTGCTGCGAAGTCGTCGAAGTCTCGAGAGCAACTGGTTGAAGGCAGCTGAGGCCAAGAAGGCGCGTGACCTCGACCAGCGACTTCACGACAAGGCCGGAGCAGGACTCGTCCACGAACAGTGTGATAAGTACAAGAGATGTCGACAGTGCAAACGCAGAATGAACAACGGTGGAGAAACGAACATCTGGTGCGAGACACGCTACGTCCCCGGAACACGCATCATGGTCTGAGAACAACAGCGCAATTCATGCATAGCGTTCTGATACGTGAAGACAAATTGATATGTTAATGCATTTTAGAAAGGCTTAGTCTTTTGTTTATAAAAGAAATGGTATCACTTCCTGAAACGCTCATCATTTGAGCGCTAGGTATTCGTGACTATTTAACGAAATAATTTATTTAAACGATATTTTTCTTAATATGTTAATGTACGTTTATGCTTCTTTTGTATGTGATCAATTTAGTGATGTATAGAAATGATGAATATGATGGCATTCGAATGCATTAACGGATATGTAAACATACTTTTGGGAAGGCACAATATTTTGACTATAAAGAGGCCCAGCTTACAACAGAAAATTCAAACCTGTTGTTATAACTTTGGAATTGTGGAATGCATAATTTATAGGCTTAGAAATAAATGAATTTCTTTAGTGAATAGTCCATTTCTACAGAGACCGTCTTTCTTTAGTGAATAGCTAATTTCTACCGAAACTATTGTATGTCGTTTAAACTGAAAACTTCCCTCTTCCAGTCTATTTATGACTTAATGGCTGCCCGATTTCACTGTGCACTTCTGAACTTTGTAGAGTGTGCATTATCAAATTACAGTTGTATTATATTGTATTATTTCATCAATATGCTTTTATACATAGGGCCTGACATATATATGTTACATCGAAGAACTCTACATATAAGAAGGAAAAGTTTGTGGCAAGATTGTGCATATCTGATGCACCGGTTAGAATGTCCTTGGAGCACCATCATCATGATGATGATTAGCATTAGCATTTGTGCTGACAGTTGACATTGTGTATGTGTCTACAGAATCCGAGAAGTAGCTTGCTACCTACAATGCTTTTTACAATTACGATTATGGTTTTCCACTTTGACAGCATAATACCATAGACAATACACATGCAATGTTATGTAACGTAAAGTGATCATTTGTAAACCATAATTGCGTGACAGGTTGAACTTTCCACCAACTTCTTTAGCACCTAAAAATGCCAAGTCCAGAGAACCACCTTTGGGGACGACATCCAAATGGTTGGAGCGCTCGGCCTGTAACGCGGAGGGTACGGTTTGAGCCCCCCAGACGGTTACTGTTTAGGGACATTGAGCAAGTCCTTCACATACAGTTGCTCTGTGCCATCGATGTTCTGTCGTATGGTCGTTTGTGCACTTTGAACTTGGGAAGGAGGGCAAAATCAAATACAGTTGTATTGTATAGTTTATTTACATTTGAATTTAACAGTATTACAGCTTCTTAAGCCAGCTTCTCCTTTCAACAGTATTAGCGTTGTCGAGTGTTGCAGTTCTGTTTTACGCAGGTTTCACATTGTCGAAGAAGATGTATAGTTACTAGGACTTAATAAATTGGAGAAACATTGCCGGATTCGTTTGTTACCAATTTATGCATATGTTTTCTACATTTTAATTTGAAAATAATTTATTGCTTTGACATATCAGATCATTAACCCAAGGTTTTGTTTGAAACTAAGAAGACAAATAAATATTGGTTTGCATAATATGTCTTTAGGAATCGTTGTCTTAAATTGCTGTCGGAAAAAGTCCTACAGACGTTATGGGTTCGAAACCTTCACCAACCAAAAACGTAAAAAATTTCTTGTTTGTTGCCATGTTTTGATTTGGTTGGCTTCGAGACGAGTTTAAATTCTAGTCAGACAGAAATACTTAAGCTATTTCCTGACCTGTGTAGTCTGCAGGAAGGTATTTCAAGCTTTGGGCCATCCGTTTTGTACGTACGCATGGTGGAGGGATTTAACCCAAATGCATAATATTATGCTTGTGTATGGGGGTCTACTGATTATAATGTACGTACACACGGGAAATGGAGGGGGAGCTTCGATAATAGTCTGTCAATGGCCTTGTTCAAATGAGCAACTGAACAGCTATTAGACAAGTATTCCAGGGAGAAGTAGGACTGTGAGAGAGGTGTAACTTGTATGCCACGTTACCTCTGACCGCTATTAACTGCTAAATATTAACATTATTTGGGGTGCGGTGGTGTGGAGGTATATTCGGTGCCTTGCAGCCGGAGTGTTGCGGGTTCGAATCCACCTCAAGACGCCGCGTAGGGACCCTGGGCAAGTCCTTCACTCGCAGTTGCCCATGCGCTTCGGCGTGAAACTCTGTTTCAGTGTCCGCGCTGTAGTCGGGAGCGCTTCTGAGTAGAAATCTTGAAGGGGCGCTATAACAAGTGCGCATACATACATAATTAATATAAAATATATAGACATGTGTAGCCTATATATAGCATTACCAGTCTTTAATTTACTAGTGTTTAATTTACTGTTGGGCATCTGAAAATAAACTTACAAAGATAACAGTGAAAGTGAAATCCAATTAGTGTTGAATTTGGCAGTTGACGTCGATAAAGACGACTCACTATATACATATATAATATATATATATATATATGTATATATATATACACACATATATATATATATATATAATATACGGGCTCTGACAACACGGTCAGCAAAGTTACGCAAAATGAGAAGGCGGAACAAGAAACTGTTGATGCTAGCACCGAAAATCTGCTACAGAAATTGCATCGCTAACAACTACTGCGTTCCTATCGAACGTTCCATTGAAATTCTACGATAAGAGCATTTTGACTAATATTTACAAGCACCGCCGAGTAGTATGTATGTATATATGTATGTATAGATGTATGTATGTATATTTATATTGGCTTTTGTACAGCCCATTTGTAAGACCCTCTCAATAGTGCTATACATATAATCTGAATGAATGAATGAATGAATGAACGAATGACAAGGCTGTTCATAATAATAGATGTTGGTGGCCATGAGAAATCGTCCAAAGCACAATTTAAAGAAATCATGTAATAGAAGCACAGCGTGGACTCGTTTAATACGCCAAAGCTATTAACACGCCTTATTGGTTATCGCATCATTCAGATGCAGTTCTACGCATAGTAGTCTTTTTTCTTTTAACGCAAGGCCTTGTTAGGGGCAATCCATTTAGTACGTGTACGCATGCCATGAAGGGTGGGGAGGGGTAACCCAAATGCATATGCTTGCGTACCTCATTATAATATACGTACGCATAGGAAACGGGTGGGGTGGGCCCGGTGGGATGAAACCTCATTAATAATTTCTTTATTGGACTTCACCTTCAAATGAGCAACTGAACAGCTATCCGACAAATGCTACCGGGAGAAGTAGGACTGTGGGTGAGAGGTGTAACCTGTTAATGAGTCCACACTCCACTCACGGAAGTAAAGTAATAAACGAAGAGATAAATTTTCACCTAGCGCATAAATTAAACACCTTAGTGTACAAAGAAAAAATACTAAATTATTATATCAGTTACATTAACAATGTTAAATTTGGCTCATAGCCAACCAACAAATCATAAACTGTGTGCACCAACTACCAATGAATCAAATCATATTCAACCTTTCAAAATCTACAGCTGTGTTGCGTCACAAACTTAACCGCAGAACCCCTATAGTCTATAGATGTCTTAAAACAACTGAGTTCACTAAGAACTGTACTCAAAACTCAAACTTTCGTCCGGCGAGTGTGGTTGAAAACTGTGCAAGGCCTGTCCAGCAAGACTACACACAAAGAAATAACCAAGAAATGGACATGTTCAAACTATCTATTAGGCCTATAGTATTTTCATTGTGTTAGATTGATTATTTTACACATCGACCATCTTATTCTCGCTAGTTTAATTTCATGATTTTGATTATATACATTGACTATTTTATCCCAACTATTTCTATTTAGCTGTCCAATAGAACTATATTCTTTATGACTTTATGCTCTTTTAACTTCATTTCTTTATTTAATTATACACCGACTACTTTATATCAATTAGTTATCAATTAAAACTATATTCGCAATTTTAATTTGGTTAGTTGTGTAAGTTAACAAAGATAGAAGAGCCAGGCAAATTGACGACTTGGAATTGAATCACTGAATTATAATAATTTAATACTATTATTATCATTATTACAAATACTTTTATCCTTATTATTTCCATTAAATTTTACTTATAATCATTGTTATTACCAGTATTATCATTAGTATCATAATTATCACCTCTGAGTAGGCTTCTCGAAGGGGTACTACACAACTTTCAGAATGAATGAATATTACCATTAAATAATGGTAATATTCATTCGTTAATATGATATAGTTTAATGATACTAATATTAGTATCATCATTATTTCTTTTGCTCCGAGGTACTTCATTCCCCAGGGACTCAGAAATTATAAAATTATTATTATTATACTACATGAACTTTAATCTTGTTGAAATTTGTTTGACAGAGACCCACATACCCTCATCTTGAGGGCATATGGGTGTCATAACTAATGATAGCGTAACCATAGTACTGAAAATGTAACCATAGCGATAACAAAGCAAGTTAAACCATAACAGCAGCTCTGCTGCACGTCTTATTACCCTATAGGAGCGTGTTTTTTAAACAACAGTCTTTGCACTCATACACACCTTGTCCATTAACACTTCAACGACGAGCGTGTACTAAAAGTGACTGGGGAACCAATGCAGCTCATCACTAAAGCGCTAAACAGCTTAGCAACGTTTGTACAATTTGCAAACCAGTCTCACTTCCTCCTGCAATGCTCTGACTAAGGTTTCAGCACCATCTACTATCTAAGCTCATTTTACAGCATCTCGTGCACGCCTTATGTGCATCATCTCTCTGTTTCCAGCTGATTTTCTCCGGCAGCTGTGTCCTGCACAGTCAGTGTGGGCTGTCGTATACTTCGCAGTGAAGTTCCGGAAACCGGAGATCGGCCGACATCATTTTGACGCTGTTCAGCTTCTGCGAATGACTTTCGTTTATCGACGAAGCCCAAGGCAGGATCTTCAAAAGCCGTCGAAAGAGATCGTCGTAGGAGTCTGGCAACGAAAACAATGCCAAGTAAACTGCACATCATCGCATTATGATTTTTCTTATTGTAATTGTAATTGCAAATTTATATAGCGCCACCTGAAGAGAGACTCATCAGAGGCGCTCCCGACCTAACGAGATGAAACGACGATCGACAGAATGGTCTTCAAGCGCTTGCGGAAAACAGGCAAATAAGTTCATGTCACATTGTATTTGTGGCAATCCACTACATGTTGCCTCTTTGTCTTAGCTGACTGATCTGGATATTGACCTAATTACAGCTTTGTTTCGATGCGTCATCGGCCGATGCCTCGTGCATTAGACACCGGCGCCATAGAAGTCGCTGATAGTGATTACAATCTACTACCGTATCCCACCAGATCTACTCAGAAGCATTCCCAGCTCAGACCCAGCAAAAGACAATAGGTGTTTCCAGATGTTGACAAAGGGAGTACAAAGCATCCCCAGCTACAAGACACAGCCCAAGTCAGAGGGGAGTCGATTTCAGGCGAACGGCCATCTCAAACCTCAGAGAGGACCTTGGGAAAGGTACGTTACGTCAAGGTAAGGCAAAGGAAACACATGGTACTTCCAGGTCAGCAACCAGAATATGGCCTGTGAAGAGAAAGACGAGGTAAAGTTATTGCAACAATAGTACTACAATACAAACTACTGGGATTGACCGATACTTTCATGTCACAGAGCGTCCACAACACGGTCTACACAAATACCAGGTTTACATTACATGACACTATGAACAGTACCATGTGACGAAGACTCACCTGGGTGGTTACGTTTGACGAGCTGGTAAAGTGACTGTATCATCAGAAGCTGCAGTTTCTGGACAGCTCGACGATTAGCGATTGCCTTTCGATCTACAATTTATATGATAAAAATCACTTTAGACCGTTTGCAAAGTCATGTCACAAAGATTCTGAGCCGACCACACAAGGTGTCAAATCAAGTGTCTTCCTAACACACAAACAGAAATCCCTGCTAATGAACAACTAGTCTTCTGACGAGTGTATTCGTATGTATGGTTTAAAACTACATAAATAGCTAATGCTTTGGTGGTTGAAACAGTACCCAACACTTGTGGGGCGCGGTGGTGTAGGGGTATGTTCGGTGCCTTGCAGCCGGAGGGTTGCGGGTTCGAATCCACCTCAAGCTTAGGGATCCTGGGCTTTATTCATCGGCGTGAAACTCCGATTCAAGGCTGAGTCGGGAGCCTCTGAGTAGAAATCTTGAAGGGGCGCTATAACAAGTACTCATACACATACATACATACTGCCTATTTCTTTGTCTTTATTTCCCCATGCAAGGCTGAAGACTGTATGAATCAATACAATACAATTGCATTTGATTTTGACCTCTTTCCAAAGCTCCGAGTGCAACTATGGCCATACGACAGAACATCAATGACACTGAGCAATCATGCACCAAGGACTTGCTCAAGGTCCATGCACAGGTTTGAGCTCCTCAGTTTGTCCCTTCCACAGTTTCACGAACACCTGAAGTCTGTATTATTCAACAGTAATTTCACTGGTTCAGGTCGGGAGTGCCACTGATGAGTTTATTCTTGAAGTGGTGCTTTATTATTCAATCAATCAATCAATCAATCAATCAATCAATCAATCAATCAATCAATCAATCAATCAGTGAAACTTTTTGATATAGCGCCCCTTCAAGATATCTACTCAGAGGCGCTCATTACAATTACATCTTGGTTGGGAGCGACACTGATGAGTTTATTCTTGAAGTGGTGCTTTATTATTCAATCAATCAATCAATCAATCAATCAATCAATCAATCAATCAATCAATCAATCAATCAATCAATCAATCAATCAATCAATCAATCAATCAATCAATCAGTGAAACTTTTTGATATAGCGCCCCTTCAAGATATCTACTCAGAGGCGCTCATTACAATTACATCTTGGTTGGGAGCGACACTGATGAGTTTATTCTTGAAGTGGTGCTTTATTATTCAATCAATCAATCAATCAATCAATCAATCAATCAATCAATCAATCAATCAGTGAAACTTTTTGATATAGCGCCCCTTCAAGATATCTACTCAGAGGCGCTCATTACAATTACATCTTGGTTGGGAGCGACACTGATGAGTTTATTCTTGAAGTGGTGCTTTATTATTCAATCAATCAATCAATCAATCAATCAATCAATCAATCAATCAGTGAAACTTTTTGATATAGCGCCCCTTCAAGATATCTACTCAGAGGCGCTCATTACAATTACATCTTGGTTGGGAGCGACACTGATGAGTTTATTCTTGAAGTGGTGCTTTATTATTCAATCAATCAATCAATCAATCAATCAATCAATCAATCAATCAATCAATCAATCAATCAATCAATCAGTGAAACTTTTTGATATAGCGCCCCTTCAAGATATCTACTCAGAGGCGCTCATTACAATTACATCTTGGTTGGGAGCGACACTGATGAGTTTATTCTTGAAGTGGTGCTTTATTATTACAATTACAATTACAATGATCACCTCAGTGAAGCCTCAAACCCACTCTCCGTGTTACAGGCTGATCACTCTATCCATTCGGCTACTGTGCTCCAATAACAGACTCAACGACGGTACTGCATCATCAGGCACTATAGAAGTTATAATATAATAATAATAATCTTTCTTTATTGAAGCGCCTGACAAACGCACTGTGCTGTACATTTACATGTTAGGCCAAAAAAAAATAATGGTGTGTTTCCGGTAACAGAGTTAAAAAAAACTGGGTAGGTAGGTAGGAAAATAATTTTATTTTGTTAAAATAATTTTATGCAGTGATTTCCGAAAATTAAGCCACTGCCCATTAATGCACAGCGGTACATGCTGTAACAAAGTATGTATTTTCTATGCGAGTATTAAAAATGCCTATTTGCAGAATGTAGGCTACCTACAAACTGCTGTTGAAAACAATCTTATTTATTTCATTTTTGTTGACATCGTTTTTCTTGCAAGGTGAAATGGAAGGGGCAGGGGTTGCTAACTGTTGCTACGGAAGGCGGTTGCTAAAGGGGCCAAGTCTGACTTTGAAACTGGTTGCTAATTGAGGCTGACACAGAGGCTGCTTGCTTCAAAGCTTGGTTGTTAAGAAGGCTGGTTGCTATGAAAGTAGAATGCTACAGAGGTTGTTAAGTAGGCTGATTGCTAAGGAGGCTTTACTTTTATAATGGCACGTACGATAAAAGGTATTTCTGATACAATGAATATGGCGGTCAGATTTGTGAAATAACCCTGTCAAATTACCGTGAGAAAATCCACCACTTTCGGGTCTATTACCTTCCTCTCCCAAACTCCACACTTTAGCCCTTTTATTGCTGTAATTTACGGCACCATTATTTCCATTGAAAGACCGCTAGTTTCCGAACGTCTCTGCTTTAGTGAATGCACCTATAATGTCGCGATTCTGCATCTCCGGCATGCAAAGGCTTAATATATGTGAAGTAAAAAAAAAATTTTAAATTTTCCGTAAAAAAATTTTTATAAAAAAATTTTCCATTAAAAAAATTTTTACAAAATTTTCCGAGTCGCGGCAAAAAGAGAGTCGGTCGCGTTACCGGAAACACACCATTATTTTGTTTTGGCCTTATGCAAAATTGAAACAACAAATGACAGAAGACATAAATCTTAACTACCAACAGAACAGACAGCCTACAATACACGGCGCTAATAGCAGCCTACAAAGCATGTCCGTCCTACGGAGACTCGAACTCGGTACCTCTCGCTCTCTATGCAAGTGTGTTATCCAATGCACTATCGGGCCCCCTGTTGCCTGATTAGATGCTATAAGACAGTGAACTGTGAGGTGTCATGATGCTCTACCTGGGTTGATGATCATGATGGCCGTCAGGAGGCCAATCTCCCCATCGGTCAGCATCAGTTGGTTGAAAGTCTGCGCAAACTGGAACTGTTCCTCGAAGAAATCCCCCAGCGGCATCTGACGCACAACATCACTGCACAGACAAGAATTCATCTTCATCAATCAGGTTTTAATCAAATAAAGAACAACAGTAAATATAGTAACTCATCTACTCATCAAGTTCTTTCTAGGCCAAAAATTAATTACATATAAAATTTAAAAATATTAATAATGATAATAATTTCATGCCAGCACTTAGAATACAAACAGGTGTGACTGTCATAATTGATTTGTAGTTTGGTGAATCAATAATCGGTTTCAGTTCATAATAATAATAATAACGTTAATAATAATAACTACTCATAGCAGTAGTAGTAGTGGTACTGGTAGTAAAAGCAGTGGTAATACTAATAGCATAAATTTGTACCAATGTACCAAATGTTGTAGTACTGTGTTTCCCTGGTGCTTGGAACATTCTACTTAAATACCTAGTTACATACACACGTTTTTTTCTCTCGAAATGAGATTTTTGGTCAGACAAAAACCAAGAAGCCTGAGCAACTCACATGGGAACGCAGTCGCTCATGTCTGGAACAAACATGCCACTGTCGGTGAATAGCGGTGTGTAGCGTGTCAGGATGACCTCAAATGACCCCTGCTTAATCAGCTTGATCTGATCATCTTGAGACAGCTCGCTGAATCCTAAAGCAGATAAGGTCAGGCATCCGCACATTTAGTTTATTCGATAACTTATAATAGAACCCATTCAAGAAGTGCTCACGTATTACACTTAGACTGTTGTTATCGGCAGTGCCACCAGTTGCAGGTTATTACTATTGTTAGTATTATTCAAAGTTGAAGACAACGTCCATAATAGTTATGATATTTATTTTCAGATCAAAATTTAAACATAACAGGGCTTGTAGTGGCTTATAAAATCAAGACCATTATTCCAATTTGCTATCTCTTCACCAAACTTTCAACGGCTTCAGTGCTCCTATTTTCATTCTTTTATTGTTATACTTAATATTTATTTTATTATTATTAATTATTATTCAAAATAATTAAAATAATTATTACAATTATTATTATTACTATTATGCTAATGCATTTATTAAATGCCACAATAGTCCATTAGACATGATGTGGGGCTGTGGGTTGCAAGACGTTTTTGCTTAAGCACAGCAAAGCAAAAAATTGAAGAAACTTTTGTTAAAAGGGAGGATATACAGCTTAACAAAAGAAATCCAACCCCAGACACAGAGGTGAGAAGCAAGGCGCATTAGCCATCGACCACTGTGCCATAATAAGAACCAGAAGTTCTTCTGTTTCTAGAAAAGACCAAATTTCATTTGCGTCGGTGGTTCCAGATAACAAACGAAGAAGCAAAAACGAAAACGAAAAACCACTGAGTCTCACCAGGCTCTGCCGAACACAGACTACCAGGCCTGTACAGTCTCTCCTCTCTCCCCCATCTCTCTCTGTCTATTGTCTGTCTCTGTCTGTCACTCTGTCTCTCTGCCTCTATCTATTCTTTTTCTGTTTTTGTCTAACACAGGCCTGTACACAATCTCTCTCTGTCTCTCTCCTTCTCTGTATCTGTGTCTGTCTGTCTGTCTCTATATATATATCACTCTCTCCCTCCCTCTTTCTGCCTCTATCTCTCTCTGCATCTCTCTCTGCTTCTGTCTCTTCCTTGTCTCACTCTGCATCTATCTATCTCTGTCACTCTGCCTCCTAGATCAGTCTGCATAGAACTGTCATCGAACCACCTCAGTTTCTGGCAACATGTTCCACTCTACCTCTGAACATTTTTTTCAGTCTTCCTCTGTGTACCTGTCTCTAAGCGCCTGTCCATCTGTCCCTCTGTCTCGTTCAGTGTCTGTCCTTTAAGTCTCTGGGTTTTCCCATTCTACTCAAACTCAGAGTCTGCTTTTTGTTTATCTCCTTCGCCTTCTCCGTCTTCACAAGTTTTTCCTTCTGTCTTGCTCTCCATCTGCCAATGTCTCTGTCTCTCTGTCTGTCTGCCTGTCTGTTAGCTATTCGATCCATCCCCTTAAAGTTAAATGAAATTCTAAACAATTTACGAATTTAAACAGATAAAACCAGACTAAACAAACCAGGAAGGCTTTTGCTAAATGATACGACTCTCCGAATGACTGGTGCCATGTTTTCGACAAACAGCGACCAGACTTTCATCGGACTATGGTCTTCTGCGATCTTCTCCGCAGATTCCTTCAGCAACAGAAAGAAAACCACTTCGTTTAACAAGTCAATGAGAAAGAAAGTCATTCAAAACAAACGTCATGGCCTTAAAAATGAAAAAAACGATAAATAACAGTTTTCGAGAAAGTTCTAATCACATGCAGAGAAACTGTGTTACAGGGTGTAGCATACGAGCATGAACCCATAGACTGTGCCTTAAGTTACCAGGCCTGGGGTTAAAAAGACTGCAAATATTGTGTCAATAATATATACCAGTAGCAGTACTTACTGAAAAGCACGAGAAGGACAGAACAAAGCATGAAACTTTCACACCAAAGCATGAGAACGACACACGAAAGCATGGGAATGGCAGACAAAAGCATGAGAAAGGAAGACCAAAGCATGAGAATGGAAGACAAAAGCATGAGAATGGAAGACAAAAGCATGGGAATGGCAGACAAAAGCATGAGAAAGGAAGACCAAAGCATGAGAATGGCCAGACAAAAGCATGAGAATGGCCGACAAAAGCATGAGAATGGAAGACAAAAGCATGAGAATGGCAGACAAAAGCATTGGAATGACAGACTAAAGCATGAGAATGGAAGACAAAAGCATGTGAATGGCAGACAAAAGCATGAGAATGGCACACCAAAGCACGAGCAGGAGAGACAAAAAACACCGCCCTTCCTTAGGTCAATGACTTCAACCTGGAACCACAATTTAGCATAAACTGAAGCACTGTAATATGATATTTATATATTGCCACTCTACAAAGGCTCTTCAGTGGCACTCAGCCGGCATATGACACATCAACATTGGACCTCGTCATCCGTCTTCCTGATAAGTTGAAGAGGTTTCTAAGAATCCTGACAGATAAGGATTCTTGACTGCAACAAAAAATGTTCTTGCGCTCAGACCATCAAATATATTCCAACCCAGACAGAACCTGATTCCTGGACAATGTAGGCATGAAGCACCTTTAAAAGTATGTCAGTAACCGAAATACTTGTTTTTAACAGTTCTACAGAAATTCCATAGAACTGAAAAAAGCAAGCATGGTCCCAAGGATCATGGATCAGTTGGTTGGGACACAAACCTGACTAGCAAACCATCGCCAGGACACCTCGTTTAACCTCCCAATCTGCATCACTGGTACTCACTGACCGATCCCAAAAGGATGGAAGGCTGGGTGAGTGCATGCACCAGATGGCCTGCTATTCATAACTGGTCACAAATCCACGTACTAACATGGCTCATAATGCTTAATTGCATTGCACCTGAGAGTGATGTAATAAAAAGTACCTGAGCAGTCATCCAAAAACACAGAACACAGTCTGACTGTCTGTCTGGCACATCCCTAGATTCAGTGTGGCATTTTTTTCATTATCAGGAGCTCTATCAACTGATGCCGTCACTAGATAGTACATAAATTGGCTACAATATATCTTCAGCCCTGCCCTTGCATATTGCTACAACATCCATTAAAGATAAAAAAAATAGCATACAATCGTTAAGTACCTGTGACTCATAATATCGCGCCCTTCCAGAAGTCACCAAGTCCCTTGTGTAGTTGCACGTCAGCATGTGCGCGTTTATGACAATGTCCGTCACCTGATCTACGAGACTCACGCGATCTCCGAAGATCGGCCGTCGCGCCTGATCCAAGAGTTCGACAAGTTTTGCTGCTTCTCCGATCGATTCAACCCTCTCTGTCTTAGAGCAAAACTTCTCTGAATCGACTTCTCTACTTTGATGAGAGTTCTCCTCAGACATCCTCCTCTGTGGCTCGGCCCCGATGGCAGAACAAATATTTCTGATTGTTTCTCGGGCGCTCTGCGCTTCCTCGATCTTCCGCGGCGAGTTATCCGCAGTCTGAGTCTGCGGACGAAGGTCGGCAGAAGGCGCAAGACTGCCTTCCGTCGGCGTTCTCCTCGGAGATGACGATTCAACGGCACGGTTTGGTTGCTGGCTGCCAACAGCGGCTTCATCACAGATGGTAGTGTCTGGGGAAACGCTCTCCCCACCAAGCACAGATTTTGAGTTCATTGGTGACCGTGCATTGTCTGGACTGGGAGGCTGCTTTCCCAGGTTCGCCTCTTGGTGCAATTCGTTCAGTCTCGACAGGAGATACGGCAGCTGAACGTTCGTAGATTGATGAGTGTTCAACTTGTGAAGAAGGCGCTGAAAATCGAAAATCTGGGTTAAATGTTGTGCGTATTTTACACGTGCACAGCACATCTTTACTCAGTAACAACGGCATATCGGTAATCTCTAATTTTGAAGCTTCTATTGCACCGTGGCAGTGCTATACACATGGTGTCAATTGATGGTCACTTGGAAGTAAACCACAGTCCAAAATCTGCTTCACAAAACCAGTCAGATCAGCGAGACATCTGACTGACTGAAAGGTTATGGCAGATAATTCTCTTCCCACAGAAAAGTCGGTTATACTCTTAGTCAGTATGTGACTTGTTGGCAGCAGCGGGTTAAGACCTGCAGGCAGGAATCGAACAAATGGGATAAATGTATCTTCAGTGGTGTATTAGTCTGAACCAATTGAGGCAGACCCCTGGGTACCAAATAGAAGTATGGGGAAAACCTTATCATCAATGAGAGAAAGTCTGAATCAGTAGAGGAAGATCTCAGAGGCAGGAATGAAACATATGGGGAGGATGTATCTTCAGCAGGGTTGCTTGAACTGGAGAGAAGTTCACCGTTCCCGTAAATACTGCACTCGGTGCTCTCATCGGACCGTTATGCATGTATGTGTGTTGTGCTTTCAATGGTAAGTAAAGCAGGTCAACAACCCGAATGGACCATTTTGCCTGTCGTGTTCTCAAAATAAAGTAAGTCAATGAATGCCTGCTGTCGTGTTCTCAAAACAAGGTAGGTCAACTAATGCAGAAAAATTAGATCATACTCCAAATGTCTGTCCATTGACTGTGCCGAGTATAATATCCGCTGTGCTGTTTTTTCATGGTCTGAAGTAATAAAAGATGTTCGCAGCGCATTTGTGATTAGAATTGCAAACTAACAGCACAGCACGCCCAGCACAATCCCTGGATAAAGAAAAGGATATGTTGGACTGAGTGATGCATGTGAACAACAAACTAAAGCACAAGACGGACAAATGAAAGTAAGAGGACAGACCAAAGCATGAAAAGGACAAACAGACCAAAGCATGAGAAGAATACACCAAAGCATGTGAAAGACAGACCAAAGCATGTGAAAGACAGACCAAAGCATGTGAAAGACAGACCAAAGCATGTGAAAGACAGACCAAAGCATGTGAAGGACAGACTAATGCATGAGAAGGACAGGCACGAGAAGCACTGACCAAAGCACAAGGACTGCTCAAAGCATGAGGAGAATAGACCAAAACATGTGAAAGACAGACCAAATGTATGTGAAGGACAGACTAATGCATGAGAAGTATGGACCAAAGCATAAGAAGGACAGAGCAAAGCATGAGAAGGACAGAGCAAAGTACAAGAAGGGCAGATAAAAGCATGAGAAGGACAGACCAAAGCACAAGAAGGACAGATGCAAGCATGAGAAGGACAGACCAAAGCATAAGAGAAGGACAGACCAAAGTGTGAGAAATGCTGACTGGGCCCTTAGAACGGCAGATTGAAACATGCATAAAGGAAGCATTCGTCAGCACTCAACAGATTCCAGAAGTCTCCCAGATGGCGCCAATCAATGCTGACCGCCAACAGCCAGGAGCAGCAACGCGTTATCTAACGGAGTCCAGTTCAAGGCTGCTGTACATCATCTGCCAGGACATTGCTCTCGATCAAGGGCTCAAGGAACACCACTGGCCAGGGCGTTGCATAAACATGTTTACTGACCAAAGGAGGCAATCACTTTTGCACTGAAGCACTTCAGAGCACAGATAACGATGCAACTGCAGCAGACAGCATGAAAGACAGCAAGCAGCATAAGGTTACATAAAGATTAGTAATGCAACTGAACATTCCATCTGTAAGAAAAGATAAGAAAGTAACAGCATATACGTAAGGCAAGAAAGCAACATAATAATTTAAGTAGGAAAGTAATAAATGCAACCATAAAAATTTACAAAGCAACATAACAAGTAATAAGACCAAAATCGTAAATCTTGTGCTTTGGTCTGCCCTTCACATGCTTTGGTCTGTCCTTCTTATACTTTGGTCCTTACTTCTCATGCATTAGTTTGTCCTTCACATGCTTTGATCTGTCTTTCACATGCTTTGGTCTGTCTTTTGCATGCTTTGGTCTGTCTTTCACATGCTTTGGTCTGTCTTTCACATGCTTTGGTCTGTCTTTCACATGGTTTGGTCTGTCTTTCACATGCTTTGGTCTATTCTTGAAAAATTTGACAAAATCGATCTGAAACGCAATCATCACCTTGAGTTCAGCGAGGGACATCTTAGAAATTTCCGTTTCCAGAGGATTAGAAGCGATAGAAGAAGGGTTGGCTGGCAGAGATGACACGATCGGCCTTTCCTTCCGTGTATTCGGCTCTTCTGATATGTTCTTCAATCGCTTTGGACGACGACCCAAGCGTGAAGCTGCAGAAAATAGATGCACAATACTAAGTTATGCACAACAGTCTCAATATATTCATGCAGGCTGCTCTCCCCATTTTCTTTTATACCATTTCCCATAACCTAAGCAGTTCACACACAAAATTCAGACTTGCACATATACTAGAAATGTAACTTAACAGAGAATAATAGCCTTTCCAGCAATGCATTAAAGTTTCCCAATCACATAATGCAAAATCTTCCATTTATCCAAATTGCATCAATTGAAGCAGCATTACATAATATAAAGAGCAGTTTAAAAATAGATAAGTCACTAGCTAAAAGACAACAGGTATTGTCAGACAATCACCCTAATGACTCAAATCGAATATTCTCTTCCAGAAACTGAACTATCTCAATATTCCTCTTGGCGCCAGATCTGTTTATTATAGTCATCGTACCTCTCTGTACATTACGTGAGGACAACCACCTATGTGAATATGCTGATGATTTAAGTCTACTGAATCCTGCAACTGCAAGCATTGGCTCAATGCAGAATTTGATAACATCAAGCTGTGGGCCACCTTAAATAAACATCTGGATATAGTGTCAAGTTGCTCAATATGATATTGGACTCGTCCTAAAATGAAACCTTTCTTTTCGAACCATGTTAACTACATTCTTAGTCTAATAAACCAGCGATACTATATTCGACCAGTTAAGACAGTGGGGACTACATATCTTGAAGCTGGATGTCACTTTTCACGTGATCACTCTCTCTAGAATCATGCACAACCTGCCTATGTCGAATTTCTCACCTCACACGATATTGCACTCTGAAAATGACTTGCAGATGGCAAATATGTGAGAAGATCCATACTGCAAAAGAACTGTTCGCTGGAGCAGTCAGGAAGCTCTTCCAGAAATCGCATTTCCTAGGCCGCTGCATGCATCCGCTCTTGAAACCTCTTCACGAGGACAAGTACTTACTTCACAAGAGAGGACATCCTTTCATGCTACCTACTGCTAAATCTAAACTGTTTAAAAGACGTACTGTTAATTAATGCATCTTTAGTTATATTTAGTTGTGCATGTGTGACTTTATAATCTACAGTTTCAAGTCTCTGACTCTTAAGAATTTCTCTTCTAATGTTCCAATAGTGAATACCGTCCGAAAAAGAAGATTACAACGGATAGGAAAAGTGGATCATATGGACAAGGGTGAAGGCCAACCAAGGGACGATTTGGATCAAGAATGAAAAGGAGAAAAGGAAGATCACCGAAGAATTGGCCAGAGACCCATCACTGCCATCAGAGACGACTTGAGATGTTTGTGGATGTCTTGGAGACTGACGATGGACACAGATGAACGCGAAGGCTGCTTTGCCAAATCCTGCACAGACCTGCACGAGAAGGACTACCGGTAACTAAGTACTAGGTAAGTAAGCAAGTTCCCATACCTTCAGTTGAAAACTAACTTTTTCAGTACCTCAACTTGACGCTAGCCTTTCAACAGTCAACATCCGAACTCAGTATTCGCGGAAAGAACCCTCTTGTGGCGACACTCAAAGAGCTCTTACCTACTTATTGGCAATCTCAGTAAGATAAACTATATCGGCTGTTTGTGTAACTACTGCACCCACAGACGGTGGACAGCAGCACACGCTGGGTCAAGTCTCTGAACTCTCAACCTTATCAAAACAATCTGCCCACACTCCTCCCCCAAGTAACAACGGGGTCAATGGTGTTTACAAAAATCCCGAGACCCACACGAAACTCGGGCGAGGTCGACCGCTCCTATCTGGGTCAGGCAAACAAGAGATTGGTGCAGTCGCGTGCTGTAAGTACTAAAGGGTAGCGACCGGTCAGGAAATCCAGCACGGCTCGCTACAGATCATATCAACAGCAGTGCTCAGGTTAAAGCCTAGTTCAACGGAAGCTCTGACTGACACGATAGCAGACATTCACAAACAAGCCAGACTTGTCTTGCAAGTTACGCAAATAGACAACGATTTATTTTTGCTAACTTCTCAAGACACAGTACGATACTGATAATAAAATCTTGTATCATTATCATTATTAATAGCACTTGTAAAGTGCAAGGTATTATAACTAAACAGACCGGGAATGCACATATTATGGCATAAACAATAATATTCTTCCCAATCTTTCCAGAAAGTTCTCCAGCTCGGAGTTCAACGACCAACTGTGCATTCCAGACCTTTAGACGTATAACATCAACTGTACTTTCTAGACCACACTCCTTCCAGAACCGAATCTAGACCGACCCAGAACTGAAGGAGCTAACACGCGCGACCTTTGCTACCATTACGATGGTCCAATATAGGCGCACACTCATTAGCAACCCTATCCACCACTGAGACACCCCAGTAATTTAAAAAAGTTTCAAGTTACTTCTGTTCACGCAGTTTGGTTAGCCAATACAGCAAATTTCCATGTTCTGTCCATATATCGAAGAGATAGGACTCGCTAAGATAATCCCGAGAAGCAGGCATGGGTATCAAGTGCCAGTTCTATAGTTACTTCACCGTGGCAAACCAGTTGCCAGTCAGCCCTTACAAATATCAGGCCAGACACTATGATATCAGGCCAGACACCTCCTATAATATCAGGCCAGTCAAATCCTGATATTGGGCCAGTCAAATCCCATGAAATCTGACTAGTCAACTCCTAAGAAATCGGGCCAATCAGCTCCTACGACATCAGGCCAGTTAGCCCCTACGATTTTGTGCCAGTCCGCACCTATGATATCGAACTAGCCAGCTCCTATGATATCGGTCCAGTCAGCACTTTTTATATAAGGCCAGTCAGCTCCTCTGATATCGGATATTCCCATTAACAGTACATAATGTATGCATTAAACATACATCACACTGTCGCATTTATCAGCAGTTACTCAACGTCCAGGCCAACAGTTATTCTCAAGCCCCAGATGAAAAAAAACCCAAACATATCAACAGCCATTTCGCCAGTATCAGCCGTCAATGAAATAATTTCATAAACTGCTCATTTCAGATCTTCAAGGATAAGATCATCTGTAAGGCTACTACTGTAACATTCAAGAGCCACTCGATAAGCTTCTTGAACGCCACCCTCTCCGCACTTGCTTCACTCAGAGTGAGTTTCCTTTAACTTAAAATTCGTAATTTATGTTCAAGGTTTCTGTCTTGGTACTCTCTATATCTTCACATTGATTGCTCTTACCTGCCAATGTGAAGTAAATATAAGCACTTGGCATTCGAGCTGAGAAAAAGAATGACTAAATAAATGAACTATAAAAACTCTCGTGCTTTTAAGTAATCACGTGAAATTTATGCTCCTGTCCAACATCAAGTGTGTTGTCTGGTGACGTAACCAAGACACACTCTTCCTGTGCTTTTAGGTAATTCAGATAATTTATGCTACTGTCCGACATTCAGTGTGTGGCCTGATGATCTCGTGATGTAACCAGACAAATCTGGCTGCAGACAACAGTATATCTCTTTGTCGCAAGAAAGTAGTTAATCATATCCACTTGAAGTTGTGTTTAATACTGTTTGGGGCTTTGGGATCAACTTTCTGTAGCAGCCTGAACTTAATATGTTAACAATAAATTTTTTGTGTTTGAGTTTTAACAATGCTTTAGTTTTTATGATTTCATTAAGCTTATTCGCATTTGGCCAAATACTTAAAAACTGGTATAACAGACATCTTTATAAGAAGTCTCATGAACTGCTGGGCTGGTGCAACTTTATAAATAGCTCTGCTGACATTGGTGATTCAGTGAATTAGAAAATACAAATTGAAAATTCAAATTCTACCCACATTAATATCCACAGCTCAGCACCAAAGCAAGAAGAGAGCTCTCAGGAATTTAGAAAGCAACGTTTTTTATTCAAGTTGCAGGTAGTCCTGGCAGAAAGATTTGAATGTTGACCTCATTACGGACTGAATTTGGCGTGCCATTGGTTGACGCCGATATGTATTATGCACCGGCGCTATAGAAATTGGTAATGAATTAATACAAGTAGTCCTACTTCCACCTGTTTAATAATCGGATACTTGGCACAAAGAGGCCAATCTAATCATAAGTCTCTGGTAACAATGCACCATGTCCGATATCGTCATACCCGGCAGCGATGGCCCCAGCTGAACTGAACAAAGTCCCTCTATGACGGGCGGTGTTTCGGCAACATTTCCCCGACATTTCGTCCAAACCAGACCAAAGACGTTTCGCCCGAAATGCGCCAAAACGACGGGACCGACCGACATGTGCCAAAACCGTCCTTGGGCCCCGAACACACGCCAATTTGCCGAAGGTGATATCCCGCCCATCGCTCGCGGGGTCCGAAAAGAGTAATTACCGCGAGCGTTGTTTACTAATTCTCCCGCCAACGACGACGTCTGTTTACGCGAAGACGACGACAGCGCCGTCTGGCACATGACGGAATTTTACCCGAGGTTAACCAACCCTCAATTGATTTCTTCGGGAGCTCTCGACGTGTAAGACTCTTGAGTCACGACGGTTCCAGATGTACCGAGCCCCGTTCCGACTGTCTCGACTAATGTCTCGTTTCGGGGATAAAGCAGGGCTCTGTTTCGTCAATTGAACAAATGGCGAGACAAGATCGCAGATCGCTCTTGCACAAAATAGATCAGAGCTGATCCACCTCCCCTCTATTCCTCTTCACTGTGCATAATACAGTGACAGTCGGTGTGAGTAACCATGTGTTGCGAGCGTTTCTGTCGACTGTCCGCGCTTTTCATCCTCGCTGTGATGAGGAACAAGAACGCTAAACAGGGTTCATCTCTCTCGCGGAGTCTCGCCCCTGGATTGCAATCGTCTATGACTCTATGTAGTTCTGAGTTAGGGATGCCAACTTTTGATTTTCCCCAGTCCGGGACGGGATCGCAAAGGCACTCGATATGCCATTGCCATTTTACTCGTCTACATCACTGTATGTAGCGAATGTTGCGTCAGCTTAATGTAAGATCTACGGTCTACTGAAAATAGCCGTTAAAAATTACAGTCAGATCATCAAAAGACAAGTGGCCTATATATCTAAAATTAGAATAAACTTCAAGAGTAAACGTTCATTAAATTCCAGTAAGCTACCAGACTATGGGCCCAGCATGAGCAGTGTTCATATATAGGCCTACATGCATGGAGATTTCATTTAGTGAGTGATTTTTAATTACAGGCAATATCCACGTCCCTTACAAGTTCTTACAGTCAATGTTTTCAATACAAGAAACCATTGCAGCAGGTATGCCATGGAGTCGATATTTTGGAATTGAAACATCATTATTGTGTCCACAGACAGGCAGCACTGCTCCTCTTACGACTAAATAAGCAAAAGTGTCTGGCACAGGGAATGACAAACATGTTTTGATGGAAATTTTTCTAGGAGACGGTGCTATCCTGAAAGCGCTTCATCGTGGAGAAATTGTTTATTATGAACCATCAGGGGTGCATTTTCACTTATATGCGAGCTCCGAGATAAGACAATTACGTCAAGCAGGGGCCACAATCAATATGTTCTTACGTCCAGAATATCTGAGAAAATTCATGCCTACGCAAGTCCACAATCTCAATTTCTCCGTGAAAATCTATCGTTAAAGAGCTTTGACAGGGAGAATTTATCACGAGAATACCAGGAATGTGTTGACCTAGAACTACAATGTATGTGCACGACAGGCCACTATGACCCCACGTCAACAGCAGGCCCGACATTGTATACAGTCAAACTACCAGGCACAGCCCCGCTCTTGGTTTCCCCCATTGCAGACGCCACGGCTTGGCTGGTCTTTACACCCTGGGGCATTATTCGCCGGTCTAACAATAGCAACTCGTGTGAATCACGACTACCAGAAAACAATTGAAAGTCGAACGTCAGCAAACACACCATTGTGGACTACGACAACAACACGTCCCACAGCCAGGGCCAGCAAGAGAAACTGTCCATCTGGTTTTGAGCAACTGCTACGCACAGCGTTACAGACTCTACATAATGATCATTTTATAGCTTCTCTATAACGACGCTGTGTCATAACAAATTGATTAGCGTCGCCCTCCTCCGTTATCCAGGCTTCGGACTGGCACCACCGAACACGGCAGTGGCCGAGTTTTCGACAAACTGGTGCGTCATCCATATATATATATGTACATTACATATATATATACATAAATACATAAATATATATACACACACGCACGCAAACACACACACACGCACGCACACACACACACACACACATCTACGTGTTACTATTTTTCTGGGTCTCTTCCTACAGGCTTCTCTTCTCCTTCCTCAAAACCTTCTTCTCTAGGGGTTCTTGCACTGGGAGCGCTACTCAAATGGCCACTGCTGTGAGTGGCGCTATATAAATTAATAAATACAATCAATATATATATATAGAGAGAGAGACAGAAAGAGCGAGAGAGACAGACACACAGACAGACAGAGTCCGTGGTGCTCTAGATTCCGCCCAATAGGACTGATTAACGGTTGGGCTGCAAGACGCACGACATTAGTAACCAGACGGCGATAAATATAACCCACGACAGTCACGGTACCATTAATTTATTTATTATAACAATACTCGCGAACGGCATAAACAGCCACAAACAAAAACACAAATACAGTGACAAACACACAAACAACGACACACGCCCACTAGACACCCGCTCCCCCAATAATTGGGCCGATGAAAAGCCCCATTTCGACGGCGGTTGTGGACCAAGTACAGCCTACTCCAGGGGTCTCCAAAGTACGGCCCGCGGGCCACATCCGGCCCGCTAAGGCCTTTAATCTGGCCCGCGGAACTCTCCATGAAGAAACAAAACTAAATTGGGAAAATTGAAAATTTTAACGCCGCTGTAATCTGACATGCATATTGCCAAAATCCATGTCGCTGTTTGTAAGGCACTGTGCCTGATATGCAATGACACCATTGCAGTGCTGAAAGAGTACAATATTCGGAGACATTATGAATCCAAGCATTCATCACATTACTCACAATTCACTGGACAGCGCGCACAGAGAAATTGTTTTCTTCGGAGTTTTGGCCCGTGGAGCTTTAGAAAGTCAGCAATGTGGCCCACCGCTAGAAAACTTTGGAGACCCCTGGCCTACTCGATCAATCATCTATTTCCTCCCACCCAAAGGAACCCAACCGTGCGCAAGCAGCGACCCAGTTTCCCTGGTATCGTCTGTCGAAAGTGGGCGCGTTTTTCGGTCTGATTACGGTATAGCTGAGGCCTGCACTCGTTCATCGACCCCGATGTAACTTCACCTGAGTGCACCGAGGTTTAGGCACGCGTCCGACTCACCCAATTCACGAAACCTGATGGGAGCGATCTTGCGGGAAGTGGTTCATCCTTTGCGGAAATTAGTTCGTCTCAGAAAACAAAACATGTACGTGTCGACGGAAAGCAAGCATTTGCTTTATCGTCACAACCAGAGGTGCAAAAAACCAGTCTTTTTCAAAATGAAAAGTTGGTTTTTTGTTTTTTTGTTTTTTTGGGTTTTTGTTTTTGAGATTTTCCTATTTCGGATCATAAACTCATAAAATGGCATAATACCGTTAAAATTAATCAGATGCATATAAATGAAATTAACTAGAACAGTAAAACTGTAGAATGTCATAAAACGAAGTTAACAAAGACCATACAACAATTGCCAAGAGAGTTGAAGATACGACATTTTGGGCATTTATCATTTTGAAATTTGTAAAAAACCAAAAAACCGAAATTTGAGGTTTTTGTTTTTAAAAAAACCAAGCCTTTAACAGCCCTGGTCACAATGTTATCATTACCATCACCGCCTTTAAGTTTCAGATTGGCGCAAAGAAGTGTTCGAATCAATCAATCAATCAATAACTTTATTGAATACTATGCACTATCACTATTGTCGTATATATAGTTAAAATAATCCACGGGCAAACTGGAATATCAGTCCTTAACACTTTAACGATAAGCTGCATTGGTTTCCCAATTCATTTTTAATACACGCATGACCGAATTGAGCGGTGTACTAATGGTGCTGCAGCACCCGGGCTCGCAGTTTTGAGGGGTCCGTATTTTATAAGTATGTGCGTGGTGAACCGGTGGTCGTCAAAGGGGCCTTTCGAAGGTAATCACAGCACCAGGGCCCACACTGGCTTTAATACGGCCCTGAGTACACACTCATGAAGTAAATGAACTTTGCGTACTATGCTGATCGTACAAATTAATACAATACAACTGCTACATCATCAATCATTGTCATTACTATCTTTATCATCCTCGTTCTACATACATACATACATACACTGTATACATGAATACATTCATAATCAGTGGCATCATCATCATCATCATCATCATCATCATCACCACCACCATCATCATCATCATCATCATCATCATCATCATCATCATCATCATCATCATCATAATTGTCCTTTTGATCGTCATTATAATCATAATAGACATTATTCATCATAGCTACTACGTCATCAATCATCATGCTATTTGTTGCCCTATATCTTAATTGGAAACTGTAGGCGGAAGCAACTTCTGGACCTGCCTTGTTTCCAGGCCAGAATCTAGACTTCTCGGAAATTTAGCAATCGAGAAAGGGACCAGAGAGACAGAGCAGCCACCGCTGTTCACCGGAGATCCATCGTCGTGTACACTTTCATCGGCATAATTAACGCGACATTGGAGACTATAACGACCATCTAACAACAGGCCCTAAAGCGTAACTGAGCCCACGCCGCACTATCGGGTCTATGGCCCATATATGATTAAGACAAAATTACCATCGCTGTTTAAACTCGCCAGGGCATCCAAACCATGCTTGCCACGCAAACACATACACACACGCATGCACACACACGCAAGCACACACACACGCACACACACACACACACACACACACACACACACAACACACACACACACACACACACACACACACACACACACACACACACACACACACACACACACATGCATGCACGCACGCGTGTACTGTATACCAGGGGTTTTCAAACTGTGGTACGCGTACCCCTGGGGGTACGCCAGGTGTCGCTAAGGGGTACGCGACAAATTTCAAAAAATTAAAATTTTCTATAAGTTTATGGACCAATTAAGACACAACCATACTCTCCCGCCCACGAACAACTCTCAATTTAATCCCAGATTATATAAAAATATTTACTAGTTTGGGCCTATTCTACAAATTTCTAATGAACTTTAATTTTCCATTATCACTCATGTTAGAATTTCTGCATTTTTGTCAGATTGTTTTTCTCAATAAACGAATATAGGCTATATATTAGCAATTCTACGTCCACCGTTCGCTTCTCTTTCTGTACATTTCTATGAGTTCATGCCATCCTTCTTTGATTAGCTATTCTATGATTTTAACGTTGAAACGTCACAGTCTCGTCATTTATTCTTTCGCAATAAATAATTTCTCACCGAGCTTTAAATTTTTAATTCCTTTCAGCATGTCATATCTGTGTGAAACAGGTTTTTCAGCTATGCTTGCGATCAAAAACAAATAGGCCTACAGAACAAAGCGTGAACTCGAACCAGATTTTCGTTTGAAATTGACAAATATTAGGCTAAACCAGATATTGTAAATCTGTGCTTGTGAAAAGAAGCCCACTGCTCACAATAACACTTTCTAATAGTGATTTTATTTTTCCTTTTTGTTGATATGACTACATTCTTAAGTTAAAATTATATTACTTTTAAAATTTCTACTTATGACTAATACCCGGTTTCACCAATGATTAAAAGGAGTTGTTAATTGCAAGAGGAATTCACGCTCGCATGTTGTGTTTGATCTGACCTTGTTGGGGGTACGTCAACAATTAATTTTCTTACCTGGGGGTACAATAAAAATAAAGTTTGAAAACCGCTGCTGTATACGTATGTACATCATCATCATCACCACCACCACCAGTATCATCATAACTATATATCGCCATTTTAAGCTAGATTTTATCCACACTCCTGTACTATCCTACAACCACCGTTGCCCTATTACAATCATTTTACCTTAACACCATGCTACCTCCCATGGCTAGAGAGCCTCCCGGATTCCTGGCCTGGCACTGAAATTGGTCAGGCAACGTTGCTCCCGTATTAGCGGATGAGTCGACGAGTACGCACAGGTGAATCAGCTCGTTACCATGGCGACACAGCTTCTCTGCGACGCCGAGAACTTTCCAAGATTTACATAGACTCTATTATGAATAGTTTTGAATAACTCCTACTCTGACTCATTTGATCTTCCGCCTTTCCCGAACTAAATGCAACCCGCCTTAGGAGCTCCTCTGTCTCCCTCTCTCCCTAGTCTTCTGGCAGTCGGACTCGGATCTTCACTTGGCGTCTATGGACAACCCCTCTGACTCGACGCAGCGGAAAACTAGATAAGCCCACGGGCTTCTTCTCCCCGCGAATCGATTTTTACTACTCAACCTGTTAGACTATGACCTCTTCAATTTCTGTTTAATACCTACTAATGGCATTTACGAAATGAAAACTGTTAATGACTGTATTCATACGTGTACATTGTGTTAACTGTTCATGGAATCGATTCTAATAAATTTTGATTTGATTTGATTTTGATCCAATTCCTACACTAATCCATCCAATCCAATTTCTCCACCTTCCAGTCTTTCTCGACCTAAACGAAACATGCCTTTTAATCAGTATGAGAATTGTAAAAAAATAACTGGGGGGTTAGACGTTGATTTATGTGCAGTTTGGATGTGAAATGTAGACTTTACTATGAGAGCCTAAGAAAGACCAGGGGGTTGAACCCCCCAAACCCCAGGCAATTCTCACCCTGCTTTTAATAGCAGCCTTGGCCCCCTCTCTTTGGTCACTCTGGCAACCGGACTTGGACCTCCACTTGGTATCTCTGACTAGACACAGCGCTCGTGAATACGCTGAGTCCCCGCGCTTAGATTTCAAATGGGGCTTCGGGCATTTGGAGACAATCACGATAATCTTTACCGTCACGAATTGGCGTTTCTTTGCAACAGATTTTTCATGACAATAACGGCGTGTTTACTGTCTCGTCTTTCCCATATCGACGTCGTGACACAGCTGCCGTGCAGTCTATAAATACCGTAAGAACTAGGTCACTGTGTTTCGTTTAGTTATCTAACGGACCTACGCCTTCCCTCCCCCATGCCTTCCCTGCTACTCACCCACCGCCTATGTATATCGCCGTTCCCTGGTTGACTCATATTCCCCGTCGGTAGCGATCAACCCCGCTTCAGGTGGATTATAACTCGTCGACCGCCCCCTCACCCGCCGCTAATATGATAAAACTTGTTTACTCCGGCCACAGAGAGAGAGAGAGAGAGAGAGAGAGAGAGAGAGAGAGAGAGAGAGAGAGAGAGAGAGAGAGAGAGAGAGAGAGAGAGAGAGAGAGAGAGAGACAGACAGACAGACAGACAGACAGACAGACAGACAGACAGACAGACAGACAGACAGACAGACAGACAGACAGACAGACAGACAGACAGAGAGAGAGAGAGGGAGGAGAGAGAGACAGACAGTCTGTCTGACAGACAGACAGACAGAGACAGATGCAAAGGCACAGAGATAGAGAGACAGACGAGACAGAGCGAACGATAAGAACATTTGCGACAGTGCGACGAAAGCGATCAGACGCTGTCAAGAGAAGAAGCGAAGACAGAAGAATAGCAATGGATAGGAGGCAGAGAAACGTTGTATGGGTCTCTCACCTGCCTCACTTGCGAAGTCGCAAAAATGACAACCATTTCACAGCTAATGTATACCTCAACACGGTTTGGTGGGGCTACATAGGCCTAAATGGGGTAGATACTTGCAGATTGGAACATTAATAGATGAGATGAAGTGCAGGGGCTAAGTGGGGGGGGGGGGGGAAGGGCCCGATAGCGCATTGGATAACACACTGGCATGGAGAGCGAGAGGTACCGAGTTCGAGACCTGTAGGGCGGATATGCTTTGTAGGCTGCAATTAGCGCCGTGTATTGCAGGCTGTCTGTTCTGTTAGTACAGTGGTTCTTAACCTTTTCAAGGGAGCCGAACCCCAAGAGAAATCCATGACCACTCACCGAACCCCTCAAGTTTGAACAATAATTTTTTAACTAATGGGAACAAAAGGAAATAAAAAATTGTGCCAAAATGTGATACAATATTAATACATTCAATACATGAACTACTAACAGTTAACTATTTTATTAAATAAAAGTCGAAAAATAAAAATAAAATAGCAAATGATTTTTCACTCACACTCACTGACCCTGAATATGTGTATATTTCAGAAGACCTCTGCCGAACCTCTGGCACTGGCTCACCGAACCCCAGGGGTTCGGTCGAACACTGGTTAAGAAACACTGTGTTAGTAGTTCAAATTTATGTTTTCTGTCATTTGTGTTCTTGTGAATTGTTTCAATTGCATAATTGTACACTGTAACCGGTTGCGTTTGTCAACCGGATTGTTTCAATAAACGAAAATATTATTATTATTATTATTATAATTGGTCAGAAAGCTCCAGAGGCTGCAACGCTTGCGGATGGGACTGAATTTCGTCTTTTCACAGCAGTTCGGTCTAACACTGGGCATGTTTTGCACACAGACTATTCCCTCCTTTGTGGGCGTATTTAGGGGGTGGTTTTACGTGTTCAACCCCCACCACAAAATAAGTTTCCAAATTTTTTTTGCTTTTATTTGTTAAAAAATAAATTGCTAAAAAATTGAATTGAATTGAAATTGATATGCAAAATACTAACAAAACTGAACTGTTGCGATCATGTCCAGTGGAATATCCCCCCCCCATTGTTTCCTGGCTACGTTACTACTTTCCATATCGCTCTCAGACGAGGTTTGAGCTTTGCCCACGGCGTGCACATGGGTATCAGCTGCAGTCTAAGATGATCGCAACTTTACTTCACGCGTCCTATTTTTAAAGATATCGACTGAATCTTATTATGCTCTCTTAAGACAACTCCTGCTTGTTGACCGTATTACTGTTGCAAGAAGCTGCGATATGGTTAACCTGATTTTGAATAAACGCATTTGATTGATTGTTAGCACAATATAAGACAGACTGTCTAGACAGACAGACAAAAAGGTAGACAGACAGGGACACACAGACAAACAGACAGAGATGCAAACAGACAGAAAGACAGACATATATAGGCAGACTCACAGAGAGGCAGAAAGACAGACATAGGCAGACACACAGAGATGCAGACAGACAGATAGACATATAGAGGCAGACAGACAGGCAGATAGACACAGACATAAGCGGACAGACAGACAGACAGAGGCACACAGATATACATACAGAGAGGCAGACAGACAGACATAGGCAGACACACAGAGATGCAGACAGACATATAGAGGCAGACAGACAGCCAGATAGACAGACAGACAGACAGACAGACAGAGAGGCAGACAGACAGAAGGAGGGAGGGATGAAGACATGCGCCCGGCCATTGACCGGCCTACATTTCGTGAACGGGTGAGTGAAGATGGTACAGTTTGAAAGCGAAGCAGACGATCATAACAACAGAGTCACAAACACCTCTCAATATATGTTCACAATTACTCACTATTCTTTCAACTTTCCCAGGGCAACGCTCATTTCTGCCGAAGCCCGCAACCCCCCCCCCCTCCTCACGATCATTTTCCTCCGTCATAATGACACGATAGTCAAGTGGTTAGCGTGCTGGACTATCAACCGAGAGGTCGGGGATTCAAATCCCCACCATCACTGAAATTTGTTTAACGGCTCCACCTGCACCCCTTAGCCGACTCAGCTATAGTGAGTACAACGACAGTACACTGTCGGTGGGAAGATGAGACGGCGAGGGAGACGACTGACCACCCACCCGCGTATGCCGAGGCTAAGAAAATGAAGTCGATAAAACTTCATACCAATGACTGGCTCAGGGCTAGCTTAAGGGATTGGTCGACTCTTCAACGTAGGCTTCTAGCGAAGTGACCTTTAGATGTCGAACATTCTTACGAAGATGCCATCCTCTGAACTGCGGACTGGAATCCACTCTTATAGACGTATGTGCATGGGCCCACTACTAGTGACTCTTCATATCCAACACTGCACCACGACTCCTGGAACGATCTCCCTCCCGAATTCCGCATAATTTTGGTTTCTCCATCGTCACTGCCACCCGCCCTCCATCATCCGCCTCAGGCTCCTCCATCCATCCCCCCCACAGGCCCATCACTCAAAACCAGTCTAACCTTTTCAAGAATTCTTACCGACTCATCTGATCGTCCGCCTTGCAATTCCTCTCGACCTAAACGACACCCACCTTCGCAGCTGCTCTGCCTCCTCTCTTGATCTGGACCCCCTGGATACCGGACTTGGACCTCCTTTTGACTACTCTTTGGAAAATACCTGTAATTTGACGCAGCGCTCGTGAATAAACTGGTGCCCTGTGCTTGGCTTTCAAGTGACGCTTTAGAAGTTTGGAGATTACGATTCTAGTTTTCCGTGCATTGGTTTGCTTACTGATGAAATTCTCTTCTTAATGACACTTAACATCATTTAGGTATGCATAGAGAGCGTCCTCCATTAGTTTTCTCTTGAAGTGGAAATACATTTAAGTTTCAGATTACAATTACTTTACCTCCATCAAACTGAGGAGCAAAATGAAAGTGTCTGGATGATCGAGGACTGATCATCCAGAGTGCTTGGGAAGTTACCTACATTAAAATCACAATCATTTTTAATTATTTTATTTGAAATTCTATTATTTCTGTTTTTATTTTTTAATAGCAGTAACTTTTTCCCAGGTGCATCCTCAGGACTTAAAAGCTCCAGAAAAACAATATGTCAATTTATTTTTATTAATTTTTTCACTCTTTCCCAAGGTACAAAAAAACTCCATAGAAACAATATGTCCGGGTTCGTTAAATCCCCTCAATTTATTTTTATTATTTTTATTAACTTGTTTAAGTACTTTCCCACGGTACACATGACCACTTACGATAAAAAATGCTATGGACAGTGTTTTTTTAATGGCTAACTTTGGTAGATGTCTGCTTAACTTGCAACCCACAGCCAACTCAGCAATAATGAGTATACGCTTTGGAGGGTGGATCAGCCGGCGAGGGAGAGGACTGGCCACCCACTCTCATATGCCAAGTCTAAGAAAAATACAGTCGTTAACACTTCATACCCATTGCGCCTCTCACACTAGTTTAAGGGACTGCTCCTCTTTTTTGGAAGCCATTACAAGGAACTGTCTTATGACTCGGTGGTCTGATAGACCTACCAGAGATCATTTTCGAAAGCGAAATACAGTAAGGAACCATTTCCCGGATTGAGTTATAGGAGACTTCGTGTTCGAACGAAACATTTTATAAAGAGACACCGGCGTTTTTAATGTGATGTTGCCTAGCGCCGAGCAATACGATCTTCCTGACCATTCGATACATGTGTTCTGTGCGTGATGGAAAAACATTCGATCTTTGTTTTTGTCACTGGCTGGTATCACCTCTGAGGACTGTCTGTTTAATGGAGCAACATAAATTGGAGATTAAGGTTACACTCAACACACCACGTGTTGAAACTCAACACATCACAAGGATAACCACCACCACATCCACTGGTATATATTCGACAAAACCCTTTGTGACCTGGATCTCCTAAATTACCAAATTGGAAATTTTAGTCACCCAATATCAAACCGTCATGGACCATGCATGAGTTCTTTTAATACACTGCCAGCTGAAACATCAGATTGTCACGCACCAAAAGTGCAATTTTTATCTATTTCATATAGCCCATAGGTGTCCTCCATTTGGGAATATCGATATTAGTCCATGCACGACTTTTCCAAATACTCTTCCCGCTTAAATATCGTTTCGTGCATCACCGAAAGAGCAATTTTTATACGTATTTTTAGAAAAATAAGTCGAGCAGTTGATGTTCCTTAACATTTTAACAACGAGAGTGTACTAACAGCAACTGGGAAACCAATGCAGCACATCGCTATTAAAATGTTAAGTAGAATAACACTTTGCAATTTATTAGCAAACTTCAACTTAACGACTCTGGGTAATATATTTGGCCAATAATTTTTAGTGTTCGAGTTTTTACAACGTTTCAGTTGTGAAGCTTTCGATATTCATATTCGGCCAACAGAGACCTGAATAATATGCTTGTTTAGATGAATACTTAATAGCTGGTGTTTGGGACAACTCTAACACCTACACGAACAAACTGCTTTTTTCATCCATCCAATTTCGACCAGGCAGTGGACTTATACAGATTTTGGCTGCTTGGTTGATAACAGCGCTAGACAAGTGACTAGATTAAAGTCATGTAACATTCTTGTGGTTTGTTAAGACACACCTGTTTCAATCTGTCAGACAACCATGTGCACAGTGCTGCTGCAAGGTTCTATAAACAAGCTCTATAAAAGATCAAATAATTACATACATACATTTATACACCCACACATAAATACACATACACATAAATATGCATAAACAAACATACATATAAACACATACATACAGCACCCAAACAAACACACATACCTATATACAAACATACATACATACATATATACACATACATACACACACACACATACATACACACACACATACACACACACATACATATACAGACATAATACATACACACACATACAACATACATACATACATAATACATACACACATACATACATACATACACACACACACATACATACATAATACACACACATACATACATACACACACATACATACATACGTTCATGCATACAAATTGGCCAGCAGCAGCAGCAGCAGCAGCAGCAGCAGCAGCACCAGTAGTTTCCATGGTTCAATCGACATTCCACCAATAATTAATCACCGTCTGCCTCCTCCTCCATCTCCTCCTCCTCCATCCACCTCTCATCGTCTGCAGCGGAAGTGCCTCCGCAGCCGTCATGACGTCACCGGTCAAGAACAGGAACAGTCCGTCTGTCTGGAACAACGCAACCTCTCTTTAATGAAGAACCGATCCACTTCACGTTCGCCACACTCTCCCCCACCCACCTCCCCTCACGCCCCTCCCCTCCTAGACGCCATCCAGAACCGCCAAAGGCACTCCAACCGCAATCGGGTTAAATCATTCCTATCCTACGCATTCTCGTACACCCACCCCTACCCCCTCATGCACCCTCCCTCCCTCCAATCCAACGCCGAAACAGTCCGCACGCGCCGATCAGGAAAGTCGGTGACCTCAATCCTGATTCCGAGACGCGCGATAAGGAACGGCGGTCACAATTAATGGCTCCATTTACAGGAAGGTAATCAAAGGCGCTGTGACGCACCACAAGAGTTTTCCCCGTGACGAATCGTCCCAGACACGGCCTAACATGTTAGGATTCTGGCCATAGACGAGAAGTTTCTTTTGCTACACCCGTGTTACGAATCACACCATCGTTTTTAAGGTACTTATCTCGACAGAAAAAAAACAATTAACCTATCAACCAGTTCTCAGACAACTGTGGACAACTCGAACAATAAAGATATCGAATAAGTCAAACAGTTATATAATAGACACAACACACACGAGTATATATACACTGATATATTATATATAATTTATCATACATCATATATATATATAATTATACATATATATATATATCGCTTCCTTTTTAGTTGGTCACTTATCAACAAAAAGAACATACGTATGAATACATACACACACACATACATACATACACATACATACACAAAAACATATATAAACACACATGCATACACACATACATACAGACATACACATACATACATACAGTTTTTTACACACACATACACACACACACATATATATATATATATATATTCACATACATATACATACATACACAGTTAAATTACATCAATTTATGTATATTTATGTTACAATTCACCAATGTCACAGTGACACACACATACATACACACATACATACAAAGACTGAACTGACCTCCTCTGGACATTCCGACAGCAAAGCACTTCTTGAGCCGACAATGCTGACAACTGTTGCGCGTCAGAGGCGTTATGTCACACTTTTCGTTGTTCGTGCAACGCTGTGACATTCCCTGAAGGATGCAACGCCGAAAGAATCCCTACAGCAATCCGTACGTACATTACATAATCACTCCAAAACATTACATATTTACAATACAATATAACTTTTATTTATAATGTCCCTTAAGAAAACAGAGTCTTACTCGAAGGACACGTTACAATGTACTTACTAATCATAGTACTTAGAGAAGAGATGAGTTTTAAGTTTAGATTTCAAAATATTAATTGAGGATGATCTTCGGATTGGTTCTGGTAAAGAGTTCCATTCAGAGGGACCAGCTACTTCAAGCATATTTATTGCATAACAGCATATTTTTACTGTGTAACATATGTATTTGGCGGCGGTGGGTAAGTATAAACGACCTCGGGTCATTTGTCAAGTCCGATGGTTGCTACATAAAGTTCTCTCAGCATGGTCAAACCTACAACCATTGGGATAATTGAAAGAGTATGCGACCGAAAAGGCCACCAAGCCACGTTAAATAGGAACATTTCGATTACATAGGAACATTTCAATAAGAACAATAAGACAGAGGCAAAGGAAATGGATCGGGCACACGCTGAGAGGAGACTCACTACTAAGAAATCATTGAAGGAAAAATGGAGGGGAGGAAGACAAGAGGAAGACCAAGACAGATGATGCTGGATTGGATGATGAAAACGGTTACAGCTTAGGTCCAACAACGAGAGGAGTGGCGACTTCGGACATTTGAACCTGCCTAAGAGGCAGAGAACCACAAGAAAAAAAGAAGAAAGGAACATTTCCATTAAAATTACAGTTACATTTCATTAATTTATGGATATAAATTTATGTTACGAATCACCAGTCACAGTGATCAAACCGTTAAACTCTCTAGCACCTTCAAAAGGTTCTCAAAAGACATTAATAACATTGAAAGGATATACACATTAGACAATGCATGCCATGTATGTATGGATGTATATACGAATGGATGAATAAATGTATGGATAGACGTGTGTGTGTGTGCATATGTGTGTTTGTATGTATGTATATATGTATGTGCGTGTGTGCATGTGCGTGTGTGTGTGTGTATGCAACTATGTATGTATGTATGTGTGTGTGTGTGTGAGCAGGAAGGCAATTAAAGAATCACCTTTGCCATACCTCTCAAAAGCCCTAAAGGCCTACGTTATGTCCTGTACCTCTAGACATCCCTGTCAAAGGCGTGTATCACAGCCAGACACACGGAAGTCAGTCAAGACAGCCCTGCTCTCAACACGACAGAACAGACCCCACAATTTGTGAACTCATTAGCCCATCATCACAAGGTCAGCCCGTCCCTTCAAACCATCATAAACAAACCACAGCAGAATCTAGGCGAGCCCTCTTAAAAGGTCAGACGTCGGCGGCGCGTGTTATTGAGCCGTCTGGCGCGGTTATGATGATGATGATGATGATGTTGTTGTTGTTGTTACTGTTGCATCGTCCGTTGCCTTCCTTTCTTCTCGTATTATTAAGACGACCTAAGGCAGACTATGTATGTGGCTGCAGACGGACATTGCGCCGTCTCCGCTGGTTTTGTGGTCGGACATAAAAGAAATTCTTCTTCTTCTTCTTGATGATGGGAGAAAGCCAGCAGCCTCTGAATCCGAGCGACGGCAATTGGCAGATGGCCAGATACCAATTCAGATCTAGGACTCAGCTGACTATAGGCAAGGCCAATGAATGGTAAGATTAGGCAAGGTCATGTATTGCAGGCTGTCTGTTCTGTTAGTAGTTAAGATTTATGTCTTCTGTCATTTGTGTTCTTGTGAATTGTTTCAATTGCATAACTGTACACTGTAACCGGTTGCGGTTTGTCAACCGGATTGTTTCAATAAAAGAATATTATTATATTAAGTCAGATAATGTAATGTAAGGAATGGCACAGGTAAGACAATGTTAGGTAACAAAAGCTAGGAAAAGTAAAATACGGGAAGTCAGGCATGGAAAGTTGATGATGCTTTGACTGAAGCACTCAAACAACAACAGTAACTCCAATAATCTTTAACCTCATCACTCTATCGGACACCACACTCGATCAAAAACCCAGAGAAGTCACACGATCAGATTAAAGAATACCAGACAGCCAGACAGAACACTGCCCCCCACTCTCATAAGCAGAGGCTGAGAAAAAAAGTCGCCATAACATATCATATCCACATGTTAGTTTATATAAGTACCGTTCTTCTTCTCGTTAGTATAATATTGCATCATCTGATTTATCTCTATAAACTAAATAGAGGAATAGCCTTGGAATGGTGTGCAGCTGCCTACCTTGCAGCCTTCGCAGGAGTCCACCCCGTAGTGGTAACCTGACGCTTCATCGCTGCAAACCTTGCACTTGGTGCTGCACGTCTTCAGCCCTGACTCACCATTCGACATCGCCACGGTTACGCCAGTGGCACCCTTCGACACCTGTGCAAGACCAGCAGCCAATTCATTCACGTCCTCCAATTAGTACCAACTGTAATTGTAATAGCAACTTCTATTGTGCCAGTGTCTAATGCACAAGGCATCAACCGATGGCACACTAAAACCAAGCCGTCATCATGTCAATATCCAGAAGATCAACATTATATCACAGTACATCATAGCGCATGTTGTGTATGTAAGTAAGTGTAGTGCAATGTAGTTCAGTGTACTGTAGTACAGAGGTGTAGTGAAATGTAGTTAAGTGTATTGTAGAGTAGTGTGGATGAGGGTATTTTAATGCAGTACTAAGTGTAGCATAGTATAGTGCAGCATAATGTAGTGCAGTGTAGTGTAAGGCAGTGATTTTAATGTAGAAGTGTAATGCTGTGAATTTTAATGTAGTTCAAGTGTAAGAATTTTAATGTAGTTCAGTGTAGTGTAATGCTGTGAATTTTAATGTAGTTCAGTGTAGTGTAATGCTGTGAATTTTAATGTAGTTCAGTGTAGTGTAATGCTGTGAATTTTAATGTAGTTCAGTGTAGTGTAATGCTGTGAATTTTAATGTAGTTCAGTGTAGTGTAATGCTGTGAATTTTAATGTAGTTCAGTGTAGTGTAATGCTGTGAATTTTAATGTAGTTCAGTGTAGTGTAATGCTGTGAATTTTAATGTAGAGGTGTAGTATATGTAGAAATGTAGTTTAGTGTTAGCGTAGTGTAATGCTGTGAATTTTAATGTAGTTCAGTGTAGTGTAATGCTGTGAATTTTAATGTAGTTCAGTATAGTGTAATGCTGTGAATTTTAATGTAGTTCAGTGTAGTGTAATGTGAATTTTAATGTAGTTCAGTGTAGTGTAATGCTGTGAATTTTAATGTAGTGCAGTGTAGTGTAATAAAGTGTATTGCAATGTAATGTAGTAATGTGGAGTGTAGCACAGCATAGTCCAGCACTTCCTAAACTTTTGTACGTCCAGGCACACTTAAGGCCGACTTGATCATGCCTAGACCAAATCAGTAAAACACAGCACGCCACATTAATGACATTTAACGAGTGAAATAGTTCAACAACTTACACAGAAATAAACTTTAATCTTTTACACAAATGCCAAGAGATAGAGCTCATCGCAACTAAGCGTCGCACCTTTATCGAAATGCCAGTCTGGCATTTTGCTGTGGGTAATTATAGAACGCCCCGACGCTGTCCGCTCTGAGCTATAGGCACTCAGAATTGGTAATGGTTCAACTGGACATATTTGGCTCATACAGTCATCCATTTTTGTAATGATATGACTAATTATTAATTTTTACTGCACTTAATTCTATGCCTAAACATCCAAAAAAATTAGCACTATTTCGCGATTCGTTCAGTAAGGGAGCCATTTTAACATTGTACTTGCTGGTAATGTAATGGAATGCAAGTAAAACAATACAATACAATTCAATACAACCATATTTGACACAATACAATACAAGAGTATTTGATACAATACAACTGTATTTGATATGCTCTCCTTCAATAGTTCAAAAGTGCACACATAACCATATGACAGAACATTGATGGCGCTGAGCAATTTATTGTGAGTGAAGGCCTTGATCAAGGTCCCTGCACAGCAACTGCCTCAGGCGAGGCTTGAACCCGTACTCTCTGCATTACAGGCTGAGCGTTCTAACCAATCGGCCACTATGCTGTGTAGTTTAACACAGCACAACAGTGTGTAGTATAACTGGAACTTATTTTCGGTTCAACAGTTCACTAGTTTATTTAGGACTTGCAAGAAAGACATCGGGAATCAAACCCTGTACTCGCCACCAGTCAGCTGGAGTCCAGGCCTTAACACAGCACTTTCTAAGTAAAAACGCACTGAGGAAGAAGAAGAAGAAGCAATGAAGAAGAAGAAGAAGAAGAGCAGTCACTTAAGCAAGCCCTGAGCCAGCCATGGGTGTTAGCGACTTCATTTTCTTAGCCTCGGCATATGAGGGCGAGTGGCCAGTCCTCTCCCTCGCTGTCTCATCTTCCCACTGACAGTGTATTATGGTCAGAGTACTCTAATACACCTGAGTCGGCTAGGAGCACATGCAGAATAGAAATCTTGAACCAAATTTCTGCCCTGATGGGGATTTCAACGCCCAACCTCTCAGTTTACAGTCCAGCACAATAACCACTAAATTAGTATTTAATCATACAAACAGTTCTTTATTTATTTAGTCATTAAATGAATTATACATATCACCAACCTAAAAGTCCCAGACTGTGTTCACCTGAGGCAAACATCTTAGAAACCGATGTCTTTTAACTTCTCAACTATATGAGTCACAAATTATCCAGACTGAAAAAAGCCAGAAAAAATCTTCTGCTAAACACAGCGTTGGGCTGCTGGCAAAGCTACAAATCATTTAAGACAAAAATCCCAACCAGTCAACACCACCTACCACTCTATCCAATCCACCACCCCCACCTGGTCTGTCTGTCCTTTCCGTCTACAGTTTATCTTAAGATATGTGCAATGGTCTAGTGGAAAGCAAGCTGGACTGTTCATTGAGAAGTTGGGGTTCAAATCCTCACCAAGCCAGAAATTTGTTGCTCCATCTGTGTTTCCTATAGTCAACTCGGCTATAATGAGTACACAGACCGTACACTATCAGTGGGAAGATGAGACAGCGAGGGAGAGGACTGGCCACCACCCTCATAAGCTGAGGCTAAGAAAATGAAGAAGTCGCTAACACTTCATACCCATGGCTGCCTCTCAGGCTAGCTGAAGAGACTGCTCTTTTCTTCTTCTGATCTTCTCAGAGGGTAATAAACCCCTTAAGCTAATCCAAGAGGCAGCCAAGGTGTCAAAGTGTTGGCAACTCCACTTTCTCGGCCTCAGCATATAAAGCTGGGTGGCACTACCATAGCCTTCAAATCTTCCCACCCACCACATTTATAGCCACAGCTGCCCAGAAGGACCCTACCAAAAACGACCTGTACCATAACAGTTACTGTCAAACTTCTTTTCCCCATACTGTAAGGCAAAAAATATTCTTCAATATTCTGTAAGTCCCTCCAATTGTAATTGGTCCAAAACTGTTCCCAAGTGGAATGAAGGGTTTCGATTAGATTCATCTGGTCTGACAAAGAGAGTTCAATAAACCATGTAATCAGATTCTCGTCAATTTCCTGCTAATCTTATCTCGAACTTGAGACGACTTCAACTTCTTTCAAGATTTATGACCCACACGAGGCTACTACTTCTTCTTCTTCTACGAACCAGGCCACAATTAGTACAACGACCTTAAATCGTCAGTGGGAAAATCACAGAGGAGAGCAATGACTGGTTATACACCGTCATATGCCGAGGCCAAGAAAATGAAGTCGACAACACTTAAAACTAGGCCTTACTCCAGTTACCGTTCATCTTGTCCACAGGGTCCCTGGATTTGGACTCAACAAGATAAACATTATAAATCACACTTGGGACGCATTTCCCAGATTAATTTTCCCTCTTAAAATCTAAAAAATGGGTAATTGATTAATTTGTCGCTGTTTCTGATTATCAAACGCACGGTAAAATTAATGAAGTTAATTAAAGAAAGTCGTTAATTAGTTAATAATAGAAAGGACTAGAAAACCTACCACAGTGGTGATCAGCCTGTCCGTCTAAATAATCTCGAATTCCGCCTTTAATCTGATCCCATCAACAAACTCGTTTCGTTCGGTCGTCGACGATCGTCTGGGAATTTTCCTCGATTAATTTCGTCGATTTATTTCGTGAAAATCAGTTAAAATCATAACGAAACAAGAAGATAACAACCGTTTACTATAAACGCTACTCTGCATCCCACTCCGGTCCAAACAGATCTAGAGCAGTGTTTCCTCCAGTCGTCGCACACGAGCGGCGGCGCCACCGTCCCACAGAAGACGTCGCTAGAGTGCGCCACTCGACGATTCTGATTGGCTGCGACGGACCGGTTAAAAATAGATCGTCTAGACTAGCTCGATCCTCGTTTCATAGACGAGACGTCCAAGCCCTTGGGAGAACTGAGGCGTGTAAATCGCACGTGCTGTGGTAGGAATAACATTCTCTTGAACGTTACGCTTTGAACAATGCAATTGTTGATGTAGTTTTTCAGTAGCGACGGTATGGCCTCGACCTTGGTCATTTTTCAGTGAATTGATCGGGTGAGATCCTTCACCACCGCTGCCTGGTTTAATGGGCGCCACGCCAGTTAAGGTCACCGTGTCCGGTTTGAGAGGCAGGGAATATTTTTCTCAGATTTGCTAAGCAAATTCACTAATAAAGAATCCTATAACTTGTACTCTGCAGGAAATAGTGTCGCGTTCATTTTACAACATAGCTAGGTTAACGAGGCACACTTGCCCATTATTGTTGCTGCCAATCACAACGCTGGCCAATCACAACGGTGCGTATCGGACAAAGGGGATTCCCGATTCACAAAGATATCTGCCCCGATTCTGGGCAAGCTAGCGTTTTTGGGGAAATGAAATTTTGATTAAAACAACTATGTACACGAGCAGACGCCCTTGACCAACTTACTCGACGATCCAAACGTGATTGCAAACACACACACGCCTAGTCGTCGCAAGATTTGACTTATAATGCCTGTGGCTTGGGCACACAATCGGGGTCACTGGGTCCTGCAAGAGCCACATGAAGCAGAGCTTAAACTAGATGGATAATAAAATACAGCCCTTTAAAACAAAGTTTATTTTACTATATCCATCTAGTATCCTATAAGTGTCACTCTGAAAATAGTCCGCGTTCACCTTTTACAACATAGCACGCTTAACGAGGCAGCGCGCCTGATTATTGTTGCAGCCAATCACAACGCTGGCCAATCATCAACGGTGCGTATCGGTAAAGGGATGTCTCTTCGACTTGATTAGTCCCCGATTCTATAAGCTGGCCTTTTTTGGGGAGGTGAAATTTTGATAGAATGAAGTGTGTGCGAGGGCGAGTCTATATGCCAAGTTTCCGACGATTGAATGATTGTAAGTGATCGAACTAGTCGTCGCAAGATTTGACTATAGAGTAGCCTGTGGCTCAAGCATTTCTATCAATCAACGTGTGCAAGATCCCCCGGGGGATAAAACTAGATGGATAATAAAATACAGCCCGTAAAACAAATTTATTACTATATATTATCTAGTATCCAAAACGTGAAATCTGAAAATAGTCCGTGTTCATAGTACTAACATAGCACGCTTAACGTTCAGCGCGTCCATTATTGTTGCAGCCAATCACAACGCTGGCCAATCACAACGGTGCGT
>JACEVL010000024.1:2276187-2291187 GCA_020284085.1 Aporrectodea caliginosa
ATGATGGTTAGAATTGAATTGAAACAGCGACACATGGGGGTCAGAAGAAGAGGAGGAATCGGGTGGATAATAAGAAATTGAAGGGAGTGTTTTCAGTTTTGAGTGTAAGACTTGTGGAGATATATAGCAGGATGCGCGGAGTTGGTGATTTCGGAGGATTTAACAGATATTTTGCGTAGGAATAATTCTGGCGGAGTTTAGGCCTATTCCAGATAGGCCTAGACGGAACAGGTATTTTAAGACAGTCAGACAGTGGGGTGATTTTAGGACAGGATTGATGTGGTGGTATTTTGGGTTTTAGTGTCGGTACGAGGACCAGCATTCTGTATGGCTGGATAGTTTGTAATTGGGTCAATAAAAACATTTGATTCTTTCTTGTGATCGTCTAGCAACGCTGGTGGCGATGAATGAACATCGACTCCCTTAGTTAATTCCGGGTTAAGAAACACCTGGATTTCTGTTCAAAACAATGTCGCTAACCACAAAAATCTGGAAAATGTTGCACTTGAACCCAGGGGCGAAAATCTATACATTGCTGTGGGGGACAGATTTTTTCTGGGGGCAGATTTTTGCAGTTTTTGGGTGGCGAACAGAGAGGTCCCAATCAACAATTGGGGGGCAGTCCCCTCTGTTCCCCCGTGATTTACGCCACTGTTTAAAAAGTTGGACCCTTGGAGGCCCTGGATTGCGTGCTTTAATCCCACTCGCCTTTCGTATATTCCACCGGCGTGACGTCATCAACCTTGTGGGTCCGTCGCGTAATCTATAATCGTCGGTCGGTTTGGTAGCGAGAGACCTGGTTATAGTTTGTCCTTGATCTCAATTGAAAACAAAGCAATTATTGTTGGCTGATCTTCCTTCCGACCGAACTACGTCTTGTATTCATCCGCGTGTTTATGCGCAAACTGCGATAAACGATGACAGCATTAGGTCTATTTTCGGCGCATCTGTGTGTTTATCGACCTTGAAAACTAAAAACGTTTAATGTATGTAGGCCTATGTATGTATGTATATGCATGTATGTATGTATGTATGTATGTGTGTATGTATGTATGTTGTATGTATGTATGTATGTATGTATGTGTGTATGTGTGTATGTTTGTATGTACAGTATGTATGTATATGTATATGTATGTATGTATATATGTGTATGTATGTATGTATGTATGTATGTATGCATGTATGTATGTATGTATGTGTGTATGTGTGTGTATGTTTGTTTGCAAGTATGTATATATGTATATGTATGGGTGTGTATATATGTATGTATGTATGTGCATGTATGTATGTATGTATGTATGTATGTGTTTATGTATGTATGCACGTATGTATGTGCGTATGTTTGTATGTATGTATGTATGCATGTATGTATGTATGTGTGTATATGTTTGTTTGCAAGTATGTATATGTATATGTATGGGTGTATGTATGTGTATGTATGTATGTATGTATGTATGTATGTATGTGTTTATGTATGTATGCACGTATGTATGTGCGTATGTGTGTATGTATGTATGTGTGTATGTATGTATGTATGTGTGTATGTGTGTTTGTTTGCAAGTATGTATGTATATGTATATGTATGGGTGTATATATATGTATGTATGTATGTATGTATGTTGAAACCTTCTTTGCGCCACTGGGCCTGATGCACAAAACATTCATTGCTCGGATGTTTCAATACTTTTTAACTGTGTTCATTAGTTGTCAGTAGGCCTAAACCAAAGTGCGATTAGCGATTGGTTAAAAAGAATAGTTACTTACTTACTTACTTACTTATTTATTTAGTTTATCCATTTCAATCAAAGGAGAGAGATATTGATGTGTTGGTTTTCTTCCCAATGCGCAGTTATAGGCTAGTGCAAGTTCAGTAGTGATAACCGATTAGTCAACTCGAGAATCAGAAAATGAAAACCGAAACCAAAAAATGTATCAGAATAGCGAAGGAAAACCCAACTTAACCGAAAAGTAGGTCTGAATGAATGCAAATGTCGATTTGATCACTTTCTCTCCAATATCAATCAATGAAACAGAATAGCCTATATATAGCGCCCCTTCAAGATCCCTACACAGAGGCGCTCCATTGGCGTATCGCTACAGGGACCAGCGAAGTCATGGCCCAGAGACTGTACATTCCGGTGGGTGGCAAAACTAAAAACTACAAAAATAGGAACTGAAAATTTGAACATTATATTTAATTTAAAACTACGAGCGATGAGAGGACAATCATTAAATACAATTGTTACGGTATTAGTTACATTTTATAGTTATTTTGGTAAAAGTTAAAAAGTTAAAACAAAAATATTCGGGTGACAAATAACTTGGCGGGTCTTGGCCTATATAGACTAGGCTTGGAATCTCAAAATGACACTGTTAGAAGCAAATCATGTAACAATTTGCTAACCGGTGTTTCTAGACTAATTTGACCCTGCTGAAAACGAAAATCGCGGTTAGCAACCTGGATTTTGAGCGGTTGCATGGGAAAACAAGATGGCGGACAAAATGGTGGCCAATGCCTTTAAATTGCTATAAGTGAAGTTTTGTATGTGATGGAAACATGATTTCAGAGTCTAAATTAACATATTCAGGGTCAAGGAATGTGATGGAACTAAAAACACACAAGTAGCTCTGCCAGAAAATCAAAATGGCGGACAAAATGGCGGTCATTATGATCTTCAAATGGCTATAACTGAAGTATTGTATGTGATGAAAACCTGATTTCAGAGTCTAAATTAACATTTTCAGGGTCTAAGAATGCGATGGAACTAAAGACAAATATGTAGGACTGCCAGAAAATCAATATGGCGGACAAAATGGCGGACAAAATGGCGGCCAGAATCTTCAGATGACTATAATTGAAGTCATGTATGTGATGGAAACCTGATTTTAGAGTCTAAATTAACATTATCGGGGTCAAGGAAAGCGATGGAACTAAAACACATATGTAGAAGTGTCAGGAAACCAAAATGGCGGACAAAATGGCGGCAATTATCTTCAAACATTGCCTGTAAGCGAAGCATTGTGTGTGATGGAAACATAATTTTAGAGTCTAAATTAACATTTTTGGGGTTAAGAACTACTATGGAACTAAAGACACATACATAGCCCTGACAGGAAACCAAAATGGCGGACAAAATGGCGACCATTATCCTCAAATTGCTATAAGTGAGGTATTGTATGTGATGGTAACCTGATTTTAGAGTCTAAATTAACATTGTCGGGGTCAAGGAATGCGATGAAACTAAAGACACATAATGTAGCACTACCAGGAAACCAAAATGGCGGACAAAATGGCGGCCAGTCTGGAGTTGTTTTCTTGGTCAAAGAATACCAAAAAGTAACATTCTATATGTACATTGAGGTTATTGCAGTGAAACCGTCATTTTCTACATCAGAGGTTCTTAACAGGAGTTTCGCGACACACTTAGTGTCGCGTAAACATGGTGTGTGTTGGTCTGTCGCAAAAAATTGGTGTGGCCAATTCTCACAGCATATGTCCGTTACACTGACTTAGTTACTTTAACAGTTCAGCACTTTAGCTGTGAGAATTCGGAGCACTCTATATGTCTAGATTCTATTTTATTTTATCGCAATCTGGGGCGGCCATGATGTTTACCTTATTTTTGCATACACGGGATACACGTTTGCGACCGCGCCGATGAAAACTGTTACCCATTACTATTATAACAGACTGTAACATTCGAAATGGACACCATCCAGTTATGGCATGAAAAGCCAATATATTTCTCCTTATTTGATCCTCCATACTTAGAGCAATTGTGTGAATTGGAATGAACTTCCGCTTTGCTGATGTTCCTGCCATCACCCACACTTAATCACATTTGAAGCGTTGATAGTGACGCAGCAACAGCAGAATCAGGTCGGTATCCCATGCACAAACGACTATGGCTTTCAGGTACATGTCTGGAAAGCATGCACAATTATTCTGGTATCAGCTTCTTCGTGTGTTGCTGCCGAGGTAGACACATAAGATCCGGCAGTAGACAATGCCTTATCTTCGTCCACGAAACCATCAGCAACAACTGCATCTCTATCGCCATATGTGACTGTTGAGAGCTGAACGGATGGGAATGCAGCTAGATCAGCCTTGTTTTCAGGCATAGCAAGAAAATTCAGCCAATTTCCCGGCAAAGGAACACTTCGGCACTGTTTGCAGTGACGGATTGGTCGTAATGTCTTACACCGCTTTTGTCTGGTTCCACTTTTTACTGACAATGCCATTGAATGCCTAGTATCGATCGAAGACAACATCGTTTCTCTTGCAGCCACTCGAAAGTTTCTTCACATGTGTAACCACTGTATCTGCCAGGTCACCAAGTGTCTTTGCTTTCGCAGGTTTCCCTATTGCTTTGCTTGTGCCATTGCTTGTTCATTAAATGTGTTGCCTCTGTTAGGGAAATGCTGACTAGAGAGTGACATGGGGAATTTCCCCGCGGGGAAACCGCGGTAACCGCGGTAAATCCCGCGGTAATGGGGACAACAATTGCGGTAATACCGCGGTAATGGGGACAAAAATTGCGGCAATACCGCGGTAATGGGGTTTACTCTCGCGGTAATACCGCGGTAATGGGGAATGAGCCGACAATAAACCCGGGTGATGTTGAGAACTTGAGAACTGATAAGGAGAGTTTATTAGTTTCTGAAGCCTACTAGTCAGAAATAGTCAGGACTTGGTTAATGCAAACTGTCCATAAGATAATAACAGACTAATGCAGTCAACAATACAAATAGTTTCGTAAGCTAAAAACTGTTATTTTTTAATTTGAATTTGTGTAAACTTTTTGCGGGGAATGTGATGTCGTCCTGCGGGGATGGGGTGGGGATGGGGAGCAAACCTGCGGGGATGGGGTGGGGGATGGGGAGAAAACCTGCGGGGATGGGGCGGGGATGGGGACAAACCTTCGCGGGGATGGGGTGGGGATGGGGACGACTAACTTGGTGCCGGGGTGGGGATGGGGACGAGCTAAATTGTTCCCCATGTCACTCTCTAATGCTGACCCAGACATACTACTTTTTAAGAGAGTGCCTGCAACATCGAGGCCTTATCAAACGTTCTCATATTGCCTTCAGCATACACCAAAGCCACTGGTTTTGAGAGAAGTTCATGGCACAGTTCTGTTGCAAGATCCACGGGGAGATGCTGTCGTCGCTGCATGATATCGCGATCTCCCTTTACAATTTTATCGGTGTTTCATTTCTTGGTTGAAGAACACTTCTTGTACAAGTCGTGAAATGTAGGATTGTAGGAGCATTGCTCTTCTTCAAGGGATCATTGAATTTCTCATAACAGTTCCAGTGTCATTGCCACAAAGTCTATCATTAACAAATTTTGCAACTTTATCATGTCCATGTTTCTTTGCATTAAGAAGTGAATCAAGCATTGCTGATATTGCAACGTCTTTTGTTACTGCATTCTGAAGTAGTGTTTCTTTATGTAATGCTATCGTTTTGTTGAACAGACAAAGCAGTGATTCTTCATCGCTTTCGTCCCATTTCTGTCAAGAGAGTAATTTCTTTGTAAGTTTCATCAGGATGCGGTACGTCAAACAAATCTATGGTTTGCCTCTGGATACGAGAACACAAATGGAATGACAGTGCCCATTGATGAAGTATTTTATTGTCGTTTGCTAGGCCAGTTATTCCATCAGCCTCCTTACAGGTGCCAACTAGCCATTCTTTTGCATGGTCTGCATCAACCTGATTGAACCTTCTATAGCTGTTCTAAACAAAGGAAATCGCCGTCATGGAATGCATCCTCAATTTCTTTTGGCAACAAGTGCATCTCCGCAATGCAGATGGTGAGAGACTTACGATAATTCGAACGATCGTATCTGGAGATTTAATTATTATTATGGTTGAAATAAATTATAACGGTTAATAATTAGACAAACGAATTGCTCTCTCTATCCTCACTTATAAAAACATTCCAATAAAAGCAAAATTCTGTTGTCAAAATGTTACTTCACACTCTAAAATAAGACTGGCCGCCATTTTGTCTGCCATTTTGGTTTTCTGGAAGGGCTATATATGTGTATTTAGTTCCATCGTATTCCTTAACCCCATAAATGTTAATTTAGACTCTAAAATTATGTTTCCATCACATACAATGCTTCACTTATAGGCTATGTTTGAAGATAATTGCCGCCATTTTGTCCGCCATTTTGGTTTCCGGACACTTCTACATATGTGTTCTTAGTTCCATCGCATTCCTTGACCCCGATAATGTTAATTTAGACTCTAAAATCAGGTTTCCATCACATACATGACTTCAATTATAGTCATCTGAAGATTCTGGCCGCCATTTTGTCCGCCATACTGGTTTTCTGGCAGTTCTACATATTTGTCTTTAGTTCCATCGCATTCTTTGACCCAGAAAATGTTAATTTAGACTCTGAAATCAGGTTTCCATCACACACAATACTTCACTTATAGCCATTTGAAGATAATGACCGCCATTTTGTCCGCCATTTTGGTTTTCTGTCAGAGCTACTTGTGTGTTTTTAGTTCCATCACATTCCTTGACCCTGAATATGTTACTCTGAAATCATGTTTCCATCACATACAAAACTTCACTTATAGCAATTTGAAGGTATTGGCCACCATTTTGTCCGCCATCTTGTTTTCCCATGCAACCGCTCAAAATCCAGGTTGCTAACCGCGATTTTCGTTTTCAGCAGGGTCAAATTAGTCTAGAAACACCGGTTAGCAAATTGTTACATGATTTGCTTCTAACAGTGATTTCTAGAGCCCTTTTTAAATTCCAAGCCTAGACTAATAGGGATGACATATCCACCGTTTGAATGTGTGCCCCCCATGTAAGGTCCCTGTGTACGGACCGTGCTATAGAGCGACCGTATGGCTTCGACTTTGTTCATTTTTCAACGAATTGATCGGGTGAGGGTGCAGAGTCAGCAGAGAGACAGAGACAGACAGACAGAGACAGCGTGAGAGAAGTTTTTAATTTAAACAGTTTTAAATTGTAACATGCGATTATTTTTACATAAAAACAAAAACGACAGCTGCAAAGTGAGGGCGGCAGAAAAACAAGCGGAGGTAAAAGCGAAATACGATAGCGACTTTAAAAAGATGCGGACCACAGTTTAGACAACAGCAGAAACACACATACACCCCACTCACACTCACTCACTCACTCACTCACTCACTCACTCACTCACTCACTCACTCACTCACCACCACTCACTCTCACTCACCTCACTCACTCACTCACTCACTCACTCACTCACTCACTCACTCACTCACTCACTCACTCACTCACTCACTCACTCACTCACTCACTCACCTCACTCACTACTATTTCTGTCTCCCTCGCGCTCTCTGTCTGTCTGTCTCTGTCTCTCTCTTCTCTGTCTGTCTCCCCTCCCTGTCTGTCTGTCTCTCTCTCTGTTTCTTTATTTCTCTCTGTATCTCTATTTCTGTCGCTGTTTCACTAGTTATCTCTGTCTATTTCTACCTCTGTCTCTACCTCGATGAACACGATCTGTCTTCCATGCCAGTCGTTGCTCTAAGACTTATAGTTTTCTGGGCATTTTTTTGTGTACAAATGACACATCTGCACTCTTAATATCGATTGGAATAAGCAGTGCTTTTGAGAAGTACCTCACAACGTGTCCAGATACATACCTATATACATACATGTACGCAATCGTAATCACGAATTTGTATAGCGAATTTGTATAGCGCCGTTTCAAGGGAAATGCCTCAGATGATCTATATAAGCTTAACTTAAGTGATCACCCACTCGTTATAGTTTTCTCTACTTTAAAGTCATCTAGCAGACTGACCATGGATTTGGCTCCCCACTGTCTGGTCTGCTTAATCTGTGGACCAAGACAGCTCCTGCAAGGATATAATATATTTGGCTATAATTGATATTACCTCATTTCTTCCTATATAGGATCTCTAAAATTATTTGTCATTGTCTAAACAATTGGTGACTTATTAAAGACGTTTTTATTGCTAGAAGACGATTGATTGTCGTTACCTATAGTAACCTTGCTCTTACATAATAATTATGACGTCTGACTCGGTAGACACCATGGTAACGTAATTTGTATACTGTCTTATCGGAAACGTCATTATTATCCGTCACAATGCAACGTCTGTAACAGTTTATAGACACAATTTTGAGTGTTTGTGTAAGTAAAGCAAGTAAGTGCGTGCTTTATTTAACCGCCTGCAAGGCACTGCGGGAACATCGGATATAGTATTAAATCACAAAATCATAAAAATCACAAATCATCACAAATCACAAAAATCAAAAATATCATAGAATACAATAAAACAGAGAACTATGGATCTGTGAGCGTAAGGTTACAGTAAGAAGAAAGACCAGCAATAAAATCAATTAAATAACATACGTATAATATAAAAGCCACATCGGGTTAATGCGTCAGCATGTGGGATCTTAATTCGCCTAGAATATAATCAGTACGCCTACGACATAATTTATTCAAATTCTCCGTTCCCATATTCATCTCGTCGTACTCCCATCATCGTCCTTGGCAAGCTCCACCATTGATCAATTCTCGGGCTTTCCATTTAAAACTAATGTCACTTATGAATAATGTTCATGAAAAATCTTATTCTGATCCATCAACTGCGTCACCTTCATAGTTCTATCAACCTAAATACAACCCACCGAAAAAGCGCATGTGTCTGTCTGTCTGCCTGTCTGTGTGTGTGTCTGTCTGTCTACCAGCGACGATATCTCAGTCTTGTGGCTCTTTCTTGCCCCGATTATTTGTTCCAGTCAGCGAATCAGAAGAACGGAACCAGTCCTTATCATCGATTAATAAGGAGGGAGAGTTTTCATTCGGAAGATTTAAATCAGATCTTATCTCTAAGTGTAATCTTTCAAACAAATTAATTTCTGGTTAGTCTGTTCATATTTGCCAATTATTCACACATGCTACGAACATCCAATTTGGGGACGTGAGCGAAAGAGAAGCAGATTTCACCGACATTTAATGTCGTTTGATGGTTTCGGTGGTTTCGAAATCCAGTCGGAAAATATTCGGAAGTGGGTTTGGGGGAGTACGACACGAGATTTTCATTCGCGATGACGTTGTCATGACATCCCATATAAAGAGGTCATGACATAGAGTGCCTGAATTCTTAACGGACATTTGTTTTGAGGCCATTGTGTTCCCCATAGATGTCAGATAGTGGTAACTGGTGACACCGATGGAGACCACCATGAACTCAATTCACCTGCTGTTTCGGTACGATTTTACAATGATTTGCGCCTATACCCCACCACAAGGCGGAGAGAAAGTAAATCCATCTTATAGATTTTATCGTTTTTTTTTGTTTATTATTATCACTTTATGTCGTACACACACGTGAGTGTACGCGCTTCAATTCTTACCTTTTCACCTTTAAAATTCCGTCTTTTAGGCCTAATAAGCAAGCATAGCAACAATTTTATAGGAACATGTATACTATAGGCCTAGGCCCATCGTAAAGTTAAGACATCTGATCAAACTTGCGGCTCCGTCTGGATGTCCCAGCTCAAGATGGGAGTCCGATTCAGAGTCATGCAGAGTTGAGTTTTAGGTAGGCGGCTGTAGGCCCTATATCGATTATGATTGAATCCACAATTATACTTGGGATCAGAAATTGATCAAGTCGATCTTTGATCACTGAAGCTATTGACTGTCCATCCATTCATCTATCTGTACCTCCCTTGCTTCTCTCCATGCATCTATGAATTCATCTACCTATTTCCACCCTTCTGTACATAAACCTTTTCATCCTCTATTTCACCATGCCTTCCTCCTATCTTCCCTCTCTCTATCCGTGTATCTATCCATTCATTCCTAACTTCCCTCTATGCAGGCTGTGCAGTTAAGATATCGCGTTGCCCAGTCAATCGGCTCCGTAATATTTGTACCGTAAAATAGCTAGGCGTGTGCAGACGTCGTTGTGGACTGCCGCAAACTTTCCAGAGTTTTATGATCCGTTAACGCAATTAGGCATAGCTATTCTTTGTTGTTGACGTCAAACCAGTGACGAAAGCAGCGCGGAAGTGAAGAACAACAATCGGTTAATAACTAGGCCATATCTCGGCATGTTCCAGCCTACATGACATAGGCCTATCTGAGATTTAGATTTGAAATGGGAACAGGAATATTATATCCTTCAAACAATAGAAGAGATTGTTAAGTTTGTCGGCTAATTTTTCAATATTGTATCTCTATGCATAATATATCTGAATATTTATCAAACACCTTTTCGGCATCGTAAACGGCGCAACATAAGTGAGCAATTTAAGTGAAAAATATTGGAAATTTCGCAACATAAAACAGGCGGAATTTGGCAGTATATGAACGACGGATCTCATAATTATAGCAGGCGATAATCCCATTGCGCTTCGGTATACAGCATGTAAAAAGTGGTTTTCAATAATCATATGGCTTCGATTCTCCTCAGCTGTCAACGAATTTATTCAGTGAAATCCTTCGAATAGGCTACTACCGCTGCCTGTTTGAATTGATTTCATGCCATTTTTGGTCCCTATGTACAGAAGAGATTGAATTTGCTATAGGCTAATACTATAAAAACGATCCACTGTGAATTGAAACCGTTCAGAGCATGTCAAATTAATTTGGTTAGAATGAGTTCCCTTGGCAACCATTATGACGTCATTTAATTATTTATCCTTGATTTCATATTGAAGGTCATTTTTACTCATCTTTGCATTACGAGTGTATTAATTTAATTTGATTATAATGAGTTCCCATGGCAACCATTATGACGTCATTTAATTTCTTCTTGATTTCATATTGAAGGCCATTTTACTCATAGGCTTATCTTGGCATTACGGGTTAAAGATATTAATTTAATTTGATTACAATGAGTTCACATGGCTACCATTATGATGTCATTAATTTCTTCTTCATTTCGCATTTGCGTTTTAACCATATAGGAGCATTTTGACTCTTTTCCTTGCATTATTATTATAGTTAGAGAAGTCATTTGTAACTTCTTGCTAGCAATACTTTTCTATTTATCACCTGCTCTTAAAACGGTAAGATCATTCTGTTCTGTAAAATTTTTGATGCCACTGAGGGCCAATTTGATTCATTACTCATCTATTACAGTTCGCATGTCCAACACAGCCTGGTTCTAGATTCATCTGAGCTTCCGGATTTCCAATCAGGTCTTTCCAATGTAGAATGAATTTTTATTGCGACTTTTTTACGGTGACCATTGATGATCTCTCAGTCACTATATATGATTGCGACGCTAGAAAAGTGATTGATTTGAAATGAATTAGATTTAAAAAAATAATAATTATAATAATACTGAGGATGATGATGATGATGATGATGATGATGATGATGATGATGATGATGATGATATGATGATGATGATGATGATGATGATGATGATGATGTTGATGTTCAGGGTGATGTTGTTGATGTTGATGATGATGATTGATGATGATGATTGATGCTGATGATGCTGATGATGGTTATGATGATAATGATGATGATGTTGATGTTGATGGTCATGGTGATGTTGTTGATGATGATGATGATGATGATGATGACGATGATGATGATGATGACGATGATGACCTCTGAGTAGGTTCCTTGAAGGAGCGCTATATAAATTTTCGGAATGAATGAATGAATGACGATGATGACGATGATGATGATAATGGGCCATATTGACAGACGGATGGAGAAGATTAAGCTACTAGACGTCTGCAGTGGTTGATAATTACTCAAGAGGCGGATTTAACAACCTGCCGACTTTGGGCCAAAGTTCAAAAGTTTTAGCCCTATCTAATATCATTAAAAAAACTTTGACGGGTCGCTCGCAGTACTAATTTAATTTTTTCCCAATAGTTTTTATGTTTTGCCGCCCTCTCGAATGTGCCCGCCCCCTGTCGACCGCCATGACATCGTTTGTTCGTCTAGTATATCCGCCACTGGTATTACGAGGTCGATACACGCGCCTTAAATGTATGTCTGTCTATCTGTCTGTTAATCTATCTGTCGTCTGTTCATTTGTCTGTCTGTCTGTCTGATTATTAGTCTGTCTATCTATCAATCTGTGTCTCTGTCTATCTGTCTGTCTGCCTATCTATCTGTCTGTCTATCTATCAATCTGTGTCTCTGTCTATCTGTCTATCTGCCCGTCTGTCTGTCTGCCTATCTGTCTGTCTGTCTGCCTATCTATCTGTCTGTCTATATATCAGTCTGTCTGCTTGCGTGTCTGTCCATCCGACTGTCTATCCATTTGTCTGTCTATCTGCCCTTCTGTATGTCTGTCTGTCTATCTGTCTATCTGTCTGTCTGTCTGTCTGCCTATCTATCTGTCTGTCTATCTATCAATCTGTCTATCTATCAATCTGTCTGCTTGCGTGTCTGTCCATCTATTCATCTGTCTGTCTAACCGTCTGTCTATCTGTTGATGGTAGCTGTGGTACTGGTGTTGTTAACTGACTGATTGACTGGTTCAGTGGAATCCTGCTTGACTGGCAGATTGACTGACTATCCTGACTGGCATATTGTAAAGATTTTTCGTTTCTTGGACCGAACTATAACAGTAGGTTAAGATAGGCTTCTCCTGGTATCAGTTCACCTCCCGCCCACCGTGTGACGTCATCACTTTGCGCTACTGATATCAGTTTTTCTGAGAACTGAAACTGAAATGCGCTGCTAATATCAGTTTTGGAGGTCAAAGGTCAAACGACCGCCTCAGCCAGAAACAGACGGCCATTAAACTTGGTCAAGGGTCATTTTCAAGGTTCTCTCTTCTTTGAGGGGCGTGCGTGTGCCTACCCCTACCCATTCTTCTTTCGCTCTACATGCCACAACAAAGCTCATTGAATATTCATTAACCACAAAGTGGGCAGCATTTTACACTACAGCTGCACATTCTTTGGCCCATACCACCATTTCTCTTACACACACAGCCCATTTTAGGTTCAAACCTACAACTACAAGCCCTCCCAAGCAACGCTCTTAGAAACTTCATAAAGCTCATTTTGCAATATTTCTCAATACAGGCATGCACTCTCTAAGCCTTCATGTACATTTTTCTCTCTTACAGGACATTCATCTTAGCGTGTACACATTGGCATCTTTGCATTTGGCGTTTCTACACGTAACCAATGAGCGAGCAAGCACATGCAGCTCACACAAATTGCTGTATTTTACACTACAGCTGCCCATTCTTTTGCAGCATACCACCATTTCACTTAGGCAAGCGGCCAATTTTTACCCGCTAGCCTTCATTGCAGGCCACTGCAACTAGGATTTGCACAAGCAGTGTTTTACAAGGCTGACTAAGTCCATTTTATTAATCCTTAAATACAAATTGAGTTCTTTTACGCAATAGGCATAGGCAAGCTGCTATAGCCAGTGTATTTGCGCTTTTACACCTAGACGCCTCGCGTTGGGCATGCATTCATTACCTTGTTTTACAAGGGTGACCAAACCCCATTGAATATTCTTTTGCCTTAATATGCCCTTTTACACTTGCACATAGCTCTTGGCATTCAACGGCTCACACATTCATCGCTTAAACTGAATTTAGCATCTGTCTTTACACTAAAAATATCACTATAGACGTTTCTGTTTCTATTGTGTAAGAATTGCGATTAACGCTCTCGCTCTCCATCACCCTCTAGCTCTCTGCCTGCACTCCATCTCTCTGATCACACCCTCTCTGCAACCGCGCTGTGCCTCTGCCAAAAGCATCGCTCCTTATCCCCATGTCTCTCTCTAGCTTCTCTACCTCTCTCTGTCTCGTTGTCTCTCTCTCTCTCTCTCTCTCTCTCTGCTCTCTCTATCTCTCTGCTCTAGCTCTTTACCTCCCTCACTGCAACCGCGCTGTGCCTCTGCCAAAGGGCATCGATCCTTATCTCCATGTCTCTCTGTCTCTCTGTCTCTCTGTCTCTCTGTCTCTCTGTCTCTGTCTCTCTCTCTCTCTCTGTCTGTCTGTCTGTCTGTCTCTCTCTCTCTCTCTCTCTCTCTCTCTCTCTCTCTCTCTCTCTCTTAAGTCCTCAAATTCTCTAGAAAAATTATAATTCAGAATCATAAACTAGTTGTGTGAACTCTCTAAACAAGAATTTAAGTTGTAAAAGTTTGTAGGCCGCACAAAAAGAGAAGTCAACTACTAAATATTCATTGCTAAATGGGTGAGCTGTAGTGGCATGCGTGCGCAAACATAGCATGCCTTGGCTTCCACTCTAGGTGTAAAAGGAGGTCGGCCAACTGCTGTAATGGCATGCGAGTGCAAACGCAGCCTGCCTTGGCGTCCACACTAAGTGAGTGAGTGTCGGTCAGCCTTGTAAAACATGTGAAACTCAAAGACGGGCTTGCCACCTAAGCTTAAAATGCTGTAGCCCAAATTCAAAAACACTGCATGGGCGAAATTGCTAAACCATACACTGGTTCGGTGCTATTGCTAAAACATACACTGGTTGGATGCCATTGCTCTGTCTTTCAAAATTGTAAGTCGAGTCAGCTGTTTGAGTAGAGAAAACCAAAGTTGCTAACTTTAAATTTAAGTCTCATGATAAGTTTAGGTAGTATAGTTTGAGGCCTAACTGTAAAAGCACATTACCCAAATAAGCTTCTCCGTCTATAGTGATATTTTTAGTGTAAAGACAGATGCTAAATTCAGTTTAAGCGATGAATGTGTGAGCCGTTGAATGCCAAGAGCTATGTGCAAGTGTAAAAGGGCATAAGGCAAAAGAATATTCAATGGGGTTTGGTCACCCTTGTAAAACAAGGTAATGAATGCATGCCCAACGCGAGGCGTCTAGGTGTAAAAGCGCAAATACACTGGCTATAGCAGCTTGCCTATGCCTATTGTGTAAAAGAACTCAATTTGTATTTAAGGATTAATAAAATGGACTTAGTCAGCCTTGTAAAACACTGCTTGTGCAAATCCTAGTTGCAGTGGCCTGCAATGAAGGCTAGCGGGTAAAAATTGGCC
>JACEVL010000024.1:2296187-2338687 GCA_020284085.1 Aporrectodea caliginosa
AATAATAAATAATTCGCAAAAGCGGGTGATTTTTCATTGTGAGTTGTCGTGTGAGGTTTTCAGGCGAATCCGATCAATTCGGTAGAAACGCTGGATCTGTAGTCGAACGATTGCGGCTTCGAGTCCGCGAAACATAATTATTACGTGTAGCAACCGAATAAAAATGGAAGTAGGTTGCGCAAACTCTGTTATCAAGCAGTTGAATTTGGCCAATGGCCTAAGCTGGGAGGTAAACGGGAAGTCCTGCGATGCCCTGGTCCCCGTGTAGAGAGGACTTTGAGTTTCGTCCATTGTCGGCTAAGACTTAGTGGTGAAGGGAAAGAAATGATCGACTCGCCAGTGTACGTTCCACGTGAGACACAAAAGATCTCCAGTTCAGTAGAGATCTCATGTCCCATGTCTCATGCCCCTTTAGTTCAATCTTCCCGTTGACATTTGACCTGCCCTCTGCTCGAGTTACCTGTTCCCTGTCTCTCTCTGTCCATCTGTCTGTCTGTCTCTCTCACTGTCTGTCTCTGTCTCTGTCTCTGTCTCTCTCTGTCTCTGTTGTCTGTCTGTCTGTCTGTCTGTCTGTCTGTCTGTCTCTCTCTCTCTCACACACACACACACACACACACACTGTCACACTCTTTCTCTCTCTCTCACTCTCTCTGTCTCTCTGCTGTCTCTCTTCTCTCTCTCTCTCTCTCTCTCTCTCTCTCTCTCTCTCTCTCTCTCTCTCTCTGCATCTCTATCTGCATCTCTGTCTGTCTGTCTGCCTGTCTGTCTATCTGCATCTCTGTCTCTCTCTCTCTCACTGTCTTTGCTCTGACTGTCTTTCGTTTTAGTTCTCGTTCTTCAGGGTACTGTTCGCCTGTCTTTCATTCCAGTGGAGACGCATCCATGGAGTTTGAGGGGCGGTTTATAACGTTTATTTAACGACGCCGTCATCATATCGACAATGATTGGCGTGGTGTGAGGGGCTTTGCTTTACCCCTATATATAGTCCTCGACTCAGTGTATTCCGACGAGCGATGTCCTCGAAGTAGCGATTGGCGTCGACGGTGGGTGAAGGATGTTGTCGAGAGGAATCTGGGACACTGCCCCCACTTTCCTGTACTGGTCAACGCCGCCTCCGACGGGCGTCAGGTAGGCCTTCCTCTGGCGGTGTCTGCAGAGGGTCCGAACCCCAATACACAGCACAACGACCACAGCCAGCGACGACGCCAGAACGATCAGCACGGCCTTGATGAAGGGCAGTCTACGAATCCCATCGACCAGTCTGTCGGATCGGGTGGAGACCCGAGCGCAGCCGAGCAGAGGGTTCTCCTCGGTGGTCCCACCGTTCTCCCCAGCTCGCCATTTCGACACGATGTACGTCATGCAGAACTCGTAGGTCGTCCCCGGCTGCAGTCCGTTCACCGTGTACTTCCGCATGTATGGACTCAGCTGGACGGTTCCGAAGGCAGAGTCCGTGTCCGCCGCCCGGAACGCGATCGCGTAGTCCGTCGACCGCATCGTTGAGTTCGTTCCGCTCCAGGTGACGGTGATCGAGTCGTAGTCCGTGGCGAGCGGAAGGACGTGAGCATTCGGGTTGAAGATCCGCAGAGTCGTACGGACCGTGTCGTTTCCGGTGGCGCTGTACGTCACGCATGAGTAGACACCGGCGTCAGATGATCGCAGACTGGTCACGGTCAGCGATCCGAAAGCGTCCAGCTGTGTCCTATTGTTGTGCGTGGTCTGGTTGAGAATTCTGTTGATGGGAACGATCCAGTAGACGCCTGGATTGGGATCACCCGTGCCACGACAGTCGAGGGTCAGGGTGTCGCCCAGTTTGCGGTGGATTGTACCCGGGAAGAGGACGACCACGGTTGGAGGACAGACGGATGGAACGCGGACGTCCTTGATCGCCAGTCCTCTGAGTTTGTCCGGACTACTGCACACCTGGAGTCGATCGGTTTCGTTTGCGGAGCAGTTGGTTACGTTGAACGTATTGCACCTGGTGCTTTTGTCCATCAGTCTCAGGATGGTTCTGATACGGCGAACGTTACAATCGCACCGAATGGGGTTGCCGCTAATACGAAGCACCTGGAGAGCGTTGGCTTGGTCGAGAAAGTCCAGAAATATCGCTGTTAGGTTACTGTCTTGGAGGTAGACGACTCTGAGTCTTGGGCAAGAAACAATGGCGGATGGATGGAGGTAGCAGAGGTGATGGTTGTTGTGAAGGCGTAGGATATCGAGACGTTCCAGACCAATGAACGCCTGTGCGTCGATAATCTCCAGCTGGTACATCCTGGAAACGACCAGTTCTACGAGGGACGAGAGAAGTTGGAAGTCCTCGGAGCGGATCCTCCTCGTTGGGTTGTCTTCGACCGACAGCCAGACCAGTGTGCTTCGGATGCCTCGAAGGGCGCCCGATGGAATCGTCGCCAGAAGATTACCAGCAAGATTCAGGTACTTCAAGACGCCGAGCGCGGAGAACGCCTTGCGGTGGATGTCCCGAATCATGTTAGAAGCGATGGAAAGGTTTTCCAGTTTCACCAAACCGCTAAATGTTCCTTCCTCGATGAGCTCCAGATAGTTGTTGTCCAATATCAAGACCTTGAGGGCGGCCAGTCTTGAGAATAATCCCACTGGTAGCTGACGTAATCTGTTACCGCTGAGGTAAAGCTGAACCAAAGAGTTTGTTGGTGAGAAGCATCCTAGCTCCAGACGAACCAAACGGTTGTCGGAAAGGACGAGACTTTCCAAGGAGCTCAGTCCAAGGAAACTCGAATTGTCGAGGGCTTCCAAGAAGTTTCTTCCCAAAGACAAGCGGCTGAGGAATGAGAGGTTTCGAAAGGCGTCTTCCATGGAACCGATTCTGTTCCCTGTGAGGTTGAGTTGGCGAAGATGTGTCAGAGTGGAGAAGCTTGTTTGGTCGATGGATTCCAGCTGGTTGTCCTGGAGGTTGAGGACCTGCGTGTCTTGAGGTAGCGTAAGTGGAGTCCCTGAGATGTTGGAGCCGACGCAGTCTGCCACTGGGAAGAAGACACCGTCCCTTGTCCTTTCGATGCCACAGTGGCATCCCAGTTGACAGGTCATCGCCTTTGCACCCGATTCCTTTCGAAAGACTGTCGAGCAAGAACCGAAAATGACCGCGAGACGAATTAGACGGAGCATAGCTTCGAAAGAAACATTTGGATGAGCTGGTAAGTGGTCTTATCTGCTCTTCTGATACCAGTCTTCATCAACAACAGACGATATCATTTCAGTTCGTCTTTACAGAGCCTGAAATAGTGTGTTTTAGGACACCAGGTGTGCAGTCGACTTGTCTGGAGTACTCGGTGTGCAGTGTGAATTTCTGAGAGATTGGCTCAAGTCAGCTACACGAGATTTCATTATAATACCTGAAATTTCATGAACAGTTTGTCAGTGTTGAGGAAGAGTGAGCAGCTGACATTTTTGAGTATTTTAGACATGCGTCCAGAGCCTATGCTATCAAGTTACGGGTTGGCTACAGATTTCAATATAAACAAACATTCACGGAAAGTTACGGATGTACCTGCCCACACAGCCTTGACAGGTGCTCTGGTTGCTTCGGCTGCACCATGATATAACTGAGTTCTAGCGCAGTTTTTTGACAAGTGATGTGTGTCTGTATAATCCTCAATATTTTGATGATGCCATCGAAGAAACAGACTTACAGGTGGTTTCCTGTTGCGACTCTTTGAAAGACTGTTCCTGGCTACAGGCTTTATTCCAGGTCATCGTTTCTGGCTGTTCCTGCTGGTTCTGCCTACAAAATTAACTCATTGCCTCTGAGTCGAGTAGAAACAGTTTCTGATGGGTAGTTCAGCCTGTGATCAACTACATCTTACTTACCATCTTTGTTTTGATTTGAGCACATTTCATATGTGTTTAGTTCGACTGACCCATCTTCCTAGTGACTTTTATTGTGTCATGATGTTGTTTCTTTTCCTTTGTGTTGAGGGCACTCATTTCCATTCCCAATTCGTCATCGACGTAGTCACCAAGTTTTGAGATGTCGGTCCGTCCCTGTCCAGGTCTGGGTTCGATCCCTGGTACGTCGTGTTTCTTTTGCTATCCAGTCCGAGTGGAAATGCTGTAGAAACGCTGGTTTCATGTTTCAGCCGCGTGGCAGAATGATCTTTAAAGTCCCACAGAGAATTAGTCTGTGTGGCAAATGCTACTCTCCTCAGTTTCATAAACCATTCTAGCAGATTCCCCAGATGTTTCAAATGACACAGACGTGTTACATTTTCTGCCACTTATTGGTCGTTTCACTTTCTCCCTCCATTCTGAATCGGGAGAGTTGTTACGCTGTTTCACTAACGTTTCTGCATCACCATCGACTCGTTCCTGCTTCCAGCTGAGGCAACTGTTTCGGTTTGTATCACTTGGAGCGAGTATCTTTGTTTCGGCGCCTTTTCTGTTGAAGCTGCCACCGCAGAAACGCGAATACTAGTCAGCGCCAAACTGGTTTCTGTTCCTGCAAAGTACAACAGACAGAGACTGATGACCGTTTCAAATCGTCGCGGGACCAATAAAAGCGCCAATTAGGCTGGGAACAAAGTGCCGCCGTGAGGAATATCGCGCGCAAGAACAACGGCGTCATTTGTGGTCAATAGCAGTTGTTAATCCTTAGGCGTCTGTTTTGCTAGTGTCTGTCTATCTGTCTTTCAGTGTTTGTTTGTCCGTCTGTTTGTTTGTCCGTCTGTTTGTGTGCTTGTTTATGTTTCGTTCAGTTTATCTGTCTGCCTGTATGTCTGTCTGTCTGTGTCTTTATTTCTGTCTGTTTCGTTCAGTCATGTCTGTCTTTTTCGGTGACTGTCTGTCTTTAAGTACGTCTGGATGTGTCTGTCTCGTTCCTGTTTGTCTTCGCTGTTTCTCTCCTCCCCTCTCTATCTGTCTGTCTGTCTGTCTCCCTCAGGGATATTCATCGCTGTTTCTCTCTGTTTGTCTATCTGTCTGTCTCTCATATAATATATATGATCATATTTGTCGTCTTCTGTGCGTCCCTGTGTCTTAATCACTCTCTCTGTATCGGTCCGTGCCTTCGTTTGTCTCTGTCTTGACACTTTCTTATCGTGCTATGTTCTAGGAAGAAAACATGGCCATCCATCCTTCACCAATCCTTCCCTGACGGCCACTGATCACACATCCCATCCACCCACCCACCCACCCGCTGCTGCTGCTGCTGCTGCTGCTGATGTTGCTGCTGCTGCTAATGTTGCATGCTCTCTTCTTTGCACTGTCTGTCTCTCCTTCTCTTTTTCTCATCTTCCTTGTCCTGTTCTGTCCCTTGAGAATTCGGTTGCTTGTCGTTGTCTGTCTACCCACCGTCTTTCTGTCTGTCTGTGTTTCTGTCTGTCTGTCTGTCTTTCTGTCTGTCTCTTTGTTTTCCTGTCTATCCTTCTCTTTATGTTTCTGTCTGCCTGCCTGTCTGTCTATATGTCTGTCTTTCTCCCTGCCTGTTTTTCTGCCTGTCACGCAATCCGAGGCCTTGTCATGTCTTCAGGTCAATCTGTCAAAACTTCCATCGACTGATTACCTGACAAAGCAATGGGACAGCTTTCGTTCGTTCTTGCTGTTAGTAAGTCAGTAAACAAGTCAATAAGTCTTCTCTGGGAAAGGACGTAAAAGGTAAAAGTAAATAAACCAGTCATTTTTTTGAAAATTTATTTGTAAGTCATAATTTTAAGGTTTATAAAAAGTAGATCTGCACGACGTTCTCTCTAAAATGAGTTATTTATTGTTAAGGCACATAAGTAAGTATACCAGTCATTCACACAGTGATTCAGTTTAGGTGTTCGTTCATTTGTTCATTTATTCATTCATGAATTCATTCATTAATTCATTCGTTCGTTCATTCATACATTCGATCGCTCATTCATTCAGTTTTTCGTTCATTCATTCATTTCTTAATCACTTCAATCATCTGTTAGCTCATTCCATTCGTTCGTTCATTCATTCATTCATTCTTTAATTCATTTATTCGTTCTTTTGTCCATTAATTAATTAATTAATTCATCCATTGAATCGTTCATTCATTCGTTCGTTCTATCATTCTTTTATTCCTCTATTCATTCATTCATTCATTCATTCATTCATTCATTCATTCGTGTATTCCTTCATTCGCTCCTCCGTCCTCCTTCCTTCCTTCCTTCCTTCCTACATTCGCTTTCCTCATTAGCCTCTATTACTCCTGCCCATCATCATCATCATCATCTCCCTGTAGACCTGCCATTTCCCAACAGTCACCGTCTTCCCTTCCGTATCTTCGCCGATCCCTAATTGAACGCCAGGCCACCGAGCGCATCCAGGGCCGACCAGCACGTCTCGGCGGTCAATACCCGCTGACCGGAGTGGTCATCACGGAGCGTCCGAGGCTACTGGCCTCCTCCGTTGGAGATTGGTCAGTGGCGTCTTACATCGGATTAGGTGGACGCTGATTATACGACATCCGCCGACCGACAATAACAATCCGCCATTTTGTCGAACCCAGTGGAGTGTCGGCTTCCCGTGTAATTTCCCTCTTGACCACATTGCCCGCCGCTCCTGCCGTCGTTTCTAAACTGCACCGAGGTCTGGGAGTGCCAGTCCGAAGTATGGGTTGAGGAGGGCGACCGTAATGACCTTTGTTATGGCAGAGCGTCGTTAAACAGGAACTGACCTAATCTCATCGTTATATTATATACCCACTCTCTCTGGCCCTCTCTGTGTCTGTGTCTGTGTCTGTGTGTCTGTGTCTCTGTCTCTCTGTCTCCCTCTCTGTCTCTCTGTCTGTGTCTCTGTCTCTGTCTGTCTGTCTTTCTGTCTGTCTGTCTCTATCTCTCTCTGTCTGTCTGTCGCTCTGTCTCTGTCTGTCTGTCTCTGTCTGTCTCTGTCTGTCTCTGCGTGTTTGTCTCTCTCTTCCTAGCCTCCTCTACGTTTCTCCCATCCAATCTACCTATCTGTCACTGTCCATCTCTTCCCATTTGCTCGGTCGGTGACGTTGAATCCTCCGTCTAATCCGACGCTCATCCATCCATTCAATTCACTTCCTTCCTTCATCCATCTTTACGACTTTATTTTGCCCTGAGCGTTTCGCGTATTAACACCACCATCTCTATCTATCCATCCGTCCGTCCGTCCGTCCATCCATCCATCCATCCATCCATGAAATCACCCATCTATGCATACATCCATTTATCCATACATACTCCATTAATTCATCCATCCATCCATCCATTCATGCATCTATTGATTCATCCATCCATCCATCCATTCAGCCATTCAGTCATCTGCGCATACATCCATTCATCCAACTATGCATGCATCCATTCATACAAACATCCACTCATCTAAACATACATACATCCATTCATCCATCAATATATACATCCATCTATACTATACAGCGATTCATCTGGAACAGTCTTCCCGCACCTATACTGTACAGCGATTCATCTGAGTACAGGATTGCTGCCTTGGTACGACGATGTCAGATGGGTCTGGCCCCAGAACTTTGCTGCCCCTCGGGTATTCAAGGTCGCCGCCCCCTCCGCTCTGCAGAGAAGGGGTGCTCTTAGTGCCATTTGCTCGAACTGCAACTATGCAGAATCGAGCCTTTTCCGTAGTGGGCCCAGTGGTCTGGAACGGGCTCCCCAGGAGATACGTCTGCTCCCTGAAACTTTCTATACTAAGCTCAAAACTGTACTTTTTGGCCGTGCTGGAGTCGGGAGCGCCTCTGAGTAGTCCTCTGGAAGGGGCGCTATATAAATTTATGAATGAATGAATGAATGAATCCAGGAAATCAATAGCCAGTAAGTTTAAAAAACTGTTAAAACTAAAACAGTTAAAACTGTACTTGCTCTCGAGCTCTTAGCATTTGCGCTGACAGTTGACATTGTGCTTGTGTGTAAAGCATCCTTCTAGTAGGCTTAGCTTGCTACAGACGATGCTATACAAGTTAATAATAATAATAATAATCTTTTCTTTATTGAAGCGCCTGACAAACGCACTGCGCTGTACTTTTACATGTTATGCAATTTAAATCTTAACTACTAACAGAACAGACAGCCTGCAATACACGGCGCTAATAGCAGCCTACAAAGCATATCCGCGCAATGGGGGCTCGAACTCGGTACCTTTCGCTCTCTTCGAAAGATGTTATCCAATGCGTTGTCGTAATTACAATAACAATAACAATTACAATCATGCCATACGAAGGGTGAAAACTGTTTAAAATAATTTCTGTTGACTTATACGGTCTTTGTTGCAATAAATTGTCGTTAAACTCTACATCCAACCATCCATATCAATTGCTATTACGACCTACAAACGGCAAGAACTGTTTAAAATAATTGCAAACCTCTTTTAATTGTAATTTTCGCCCTATAAGTAAAAGCGGCCACGCATTATGACAGTTCATGGACCTTTATAAATGAACGGTGAGAAATGTACACAATGATTTTTGCCCTTCGACGGCATTTGATGCCATATTAAGATGTCGTGTACAGGGCGACCACTCCTTTGGTCTTTTCCCAAGAGCTTGAGATTTTGTGAGTCCACTTGGGATCTGGGAATTTTGCATAGCAGTCTTGGGGATTTTTTAGGTCTACAAGTTATTACCGTACTTTCCAACAGTGGCAGTCAATCAGATTAGAAAAACTCGCTAGTTTGAAAGACGTTTATTATTATTGTAACTTGTAAACATTGTAATTTGTTAATTCAATGCTATGCTCCGGTTTTTTCTTTGCCAGTTCTTAGCTCGACACTTTTGTGAATATTTGCGACTGCTACAATGCATTTAATATTTTATCGCAACTTTTTCCTTTTCAGTGACTTGGGATTTCTTTACACTTTTAGCCAATCTTGGGATTCCTATGGCAAAATCTTGGGATTTCATAAAATGGAGAGTGGTCGCACTGGTCGTGTATAAGTCTTAGAGCACCTTCACTTGTACGTGCTACCCAGTTCCGCGGTTTCCCGCCCAATTGGGCTAGTTTCAAAATTTAGTTGCGGGAAAAAATCGCTGTCCGCGGGTTGCGGTTTTTTGGGCTACTTTCATTCTTCTCCGCTATACGGAAAACGGTATTGCAAAGACTGTGAAAAATACATTCAGGTGCTAACATGTGAAATGTTGGAGATGTTAAGGAAGAAATTACCCTGTTCAGATGCATTCAATTTTTGAACTTTACGATGAAACAAGTTACAAAAGTTCAATTAGAAGTAAATAATTGCATAAATTTTGATCATTTTCAGCTATTTATATTTTCTTTACGCTAAAATTTATATTGGGCTACTTTTGGGCGGATTTTGAAAGTCTTTGGGGGGGGATTTCCGGAAAGTACCTGGCAACACTGCGTAGTACCGAGCTCTTGTCGTTTGTTCTGGCAGCTGACAGCGTGTAAAGCATCCTAGATGTAGGCTTAGCTTCGAACTGACGATGCTATACAATTATTGTCTTAATTACAATTACAATTACAATACATCCGTTCATCCATCAATACGTGAGCAAAAATTATTCTTAATGTCTTCTTCCATTTTCCCTTCCTGCCTTCCGTTTCTCATTCCTTCCATTCTTCCTGTTACTTTCGTTCGTTCGATCGCTAATTCTTTTCTTCATTCATTCCTTCATTCAGTCTTTCTACGTTCCTTCATTCCCTCCTGTGGAGCTTTCCTGTTACTCTACTTTTAGTTTATATCTTTTGGTTTCTTTATTTCGTCCTTCGTTTCTTTTTGTATATTAATTTTGTTGTTTAATGTTTTCGCTCTTTCTTCTTTCTTTCTATTCACCATCTTTCAATTCATCGTTCTTATCATTGTTTTGTTCTTTCTGTTTTTCTATCTCTCTATATTTATTTTTTCTTTCCACTTTCGTTTCACCTTTTCTTTCTTTCTTTCTTTCTTTCTTTCTCTCCTACTTTTTTCTTTCTTTCTTTCTTTCTTTCTTTCTTTCTCTCCTACTTTTTCTTTCTTTCTTTCTTTCTTTCTTTCTTTCTCTTCTACTTTTTCTTTCTTTCTTTCTTTCTTTCTTTCTTTCTTTCTCTCCTACTTTTTCTTTCTTTCTTTCTTTCTTTCTTTCTTTCTTTCTTTCTCTTCTACTTTTCTTTCTTTTTTTCTTTCTTTCTTTCTTTCTTTCTTTCTTTCTTTCTTTCTTTCTTTCATTCTCTTAACGCTCAATCCCACTAGCGATTGTTTTAAGCAGCTGCAACCACGGCATACAGCGATACCATATGCATCTAAAACTGACCAATTTATATTGCTCCCTAATCGAGACAGATCAAAGTGACCAATTACAAGGACTGCTGCGATGGTACAATTCATCACCCAGCCCTATCATCTTCTCCGACAAATGCCAAAGGGTCATGGGTTCGATTCCTGCGATCACGCTCAACGAAACGACTTCAGTTCGTAATCGCATTTGCACCTGGCAATGGGAAAATTATCAACGCCTCTGATCGATAAGCACACCGAGAAAATACGCATCCTAAAGCAGACAATGGCACATACCGAGCCAGACAGAGAGGCAGAGCAAACACATACTATGGCAGATACTGAGGCAGAGAAAGACCAAGACACGATCTAGATACACAAGATGTACATCTGCTTAAGCTTAAGCTGTCACCGTAAACTAGGATTTCCCGCTTTCTTCACCTCATTCTCCTCCTCTTCTTCTTCTTCTTCCTCCTCCTCCTCTTCATCGATCTCCTCGTCGTCTCCTCCTCATCCTTCTCCTACTCCTCCTCTTCCTCCTCCTCCTCTTACTCATTCTCCTCGTCCTCCTCGTCCTCTTCCTCCTCCTCTCCCTCCTCCTCTCCTCCTCCAACACCTTCTCCCGTTCTCCTCCTCCTCGTTCTCCTCGTTACCTCCTCCTTCTTCTCCCCTTCCTCCTGCTCCTCTTCTTCTTCCTCCTCCTTCTCCTCCTCTTCCTCTCCTCCTCTCCTCCTGTTCTTCCGCCTTCTCCTCCTCCTCCTCTCCTCCTCTTTCGTCGGAGACGTATTTTCCGCTGAGTCGCAGATGCCAAGATGTCGACGCAATCACTTTCCACGTCACGTCATCCGTCCATCCTTCCTCTCCACAGATTATTCACCTCTTCCTCCCTTCCTCTGGACGAGAAGTGGCAGGAGGAGCAGCAGGTGGTATAGAGGAAGAGAAGGAGGAAGAAGACAACGAGGAGGAAGAAGAAAACGAAGAAGAAGAGGAGGAAGAGGAGGAAGAGGAGGACGACGAAGAAGAAGGAAAGAAAAAAAGGGAAGAGGAGGAAGAGGAAGAGGAGGAAGAGGAGGAAGAGGAAGAGGAGGAAGAGGAAGAGGAGGAAGAGGAAAAGGAAGTGGAGGAAGAGGAAGAGGAGGAAGAGGAAGATGAGGAAGAGGAAGACGGGTAGAACTTGCTTGTATGTTTAAAAATAAATTAAAAGTCCACCTTTTGGCTGCAACTGTTTAAAAATTTACTACATGGATTTGTACATGCACTGCTGTGCTTTTTATCATACAAGTTTACGCTGCATTCGATTCATTCATTCATTCATTCTGAGAATTTATATAGCGCTCTAAATGTCTGAAGGGTCTTGTACTCTCTGTGAGAATAACTATGGACACCATAACAAAGGATCGTTTCAAGACGTATTGTGCTACACGAGGATTAAAATGAATATACTATTAGATTAATGGCTGATGAAATAGGGTGACCCTGCTAGCGGAACCTTAGGTTCCTTTGGGTTTGCCCATTGGCGCCACTGCACATGAATGTCTAGATTGTGTTTCTATGTGTGAGAGCCAACCAAGTGATGAACTGGACTCCGGAGGGGAAGCGCGGAAGAGGAAGACCAAGAAAGAACTGGATGGGAACTGTTCGAGAAGATCTGAGATGTATGGAGTTGACGGTGGAGGATGCTGTCGAGGTGGCGAAGGACAGGGAAGAGTGGAAAAACTGCGTTGCCCGATGTGCAGTCCTGCACGGCAAGGACTAAGGTCTTAGGTACGTGTGAGTATTGGTGATCAATAAAGTATTGATTGATTGAAGATATAGGCCTAATAGAGTAAAATCATGAAATTAATTATTGGTATTATTACTGTTAGAGGATTGGCCATTCTATTCAGTTCTATTTTATTTTATTATATTCAATTCTATTCTATTCAATTCAATTTTATTCTATTCTAATCTGTTCTATTCTAATATGTTCTATTCTATTCTATTCTACTCTACTCTATTCTATTCAATTCTATTCTATTCTATATTATTTTAATCCAATTCTATTCTATCTTTTCTAATCTGTTCTGTTCTACTTATTCTATTCTATTCTATTTACGGACTTATAAAGCGCCTCTCACAGTGCAACCTAATCAGAATGGCTCCCAGTGCGAAGAATCCCTCGAAAAAGAAAAGTAAAGAGAACGAGCAGAAACAGAAGTGCCCCCGTATAACATCACAGCACGAGTTATAGCAGGATCATTATGGCAGGGTCATTCCACAGCAAAGGGCCAACAGAGGCGTATAGGCACGATGCTGTGCTGTGGCATTCCGATGCTAAGAAAATTTTTCCAATAACCTTCATATGCCGAAGCTAAGAAAATAAACTAGGGTTTATATGAACACTTCATACCCGTCACTGACTCTCAGATTATTGCTTTAAGGACTGTTCTACGAACACATTAAGAATATAACATGTGTTTATAGGGTGCTCGATTGTGTAGCGGTTAGCCTCCTGGAATATCAATCGAGAGGTCGGGGTTTAAATCGTCGCCAGGGCAAAACATTTGTTCGAGATTTCTGTTCCCCCAGCGCTCCTAACAGATTCAGCTATAATGAGTACACTGTCGGTGGGAAGATGAGACGGCGAGGGAGAACACAGGCCACCACCCGTATATGCTGACCTCTCCGCTCCTTGATAAGGCATGCTCTTTTTGTTCCACGAGTTAGGACCACTATGGCCCAAACTAGATCTTTTGCCATTATTGGGCCGTCAGTGTTGTATCAATTACATTGCAAATGTAATTCAATTATAATTGCAATTACATGCTTGTAAATGTAATTCAATTACAATTACAATTACTTGATTGTGAAAGTAATTGAATTACAATTACATTTTGATTGTAATTCAATTACCAATTACTTTTCAATTATTCCTGTAAAATTGGCAAATGATTTAGAATTTTTGCCAATAATTTTTAATTTACTCTATTTTTAAACTAAAAATCCAATGGGCCAATGGCCTGTAAATTGTAATCTAAACATTCAATTGTATTATAAGTTTGTCAGGTATCCGAAATACGATTTACAATTATGATCCATTACAACAAGTTAGAGTTTATTTGATTTTATGAGTAGAAGTTTTTCAAAATGAAAGTCTGTTAGAGAACTTAGTTGATTGCGCCTGGGTGAGTGAGTCAATTTGTCCAGCAGTGCTGAAAAGATGCTCAACTGGAGATGAAGATGGAAACTGTTAATCTGTAGGCAGACGCAGTATAAGCTATAGCTAAGAATGAGTGCTTGACTGCATGGATAGTGTGATAGTGATAGTTAGCCCTTGCACTTGGGGTCTATCAAAGTGTGCTGTAAGATTGTAAGAGGGGTGTAAGGATAGAATAATATGGTCAATTGTGTTGCCATGCAAACATAATGCAGAGCAGTTTATTCAATTAAACGGGTGGCCCGGGTTAACCCAGCAGGCTGGCATCTTTGCTGACTTTATGAAAGTAATTCGTAATTGATACTTCATTCAATTACAAATTACATGCAATATTGTAATTGAAATACAATTACTTGACTTAAAATGTAATTCAATTACAATTACAATTACTGAACTTGTAATTCAATTACATGTAATTCAATTACATGTATTTCAATTACTGAACAACACTGTGGGCCGTCCGTATGGAATGTCCTTCCGTCCTCTCTACGTGTTACCATTCCTTCTGGATCTCTTCCTACTGCCTTCTCCCTCCTCAAGATCTTCTTCTTCTCCAGGGGTTCTCGCACTGGGAGCGCTACTGAATGGCCACTGCTGTGAGTGTCGCTATATTAATTAATAAATACAATACATTACATTACAATACAATACAATATGCTGAAGCTAAGAAGTCGCTAGCACTAGATACAGTGGCGGTGCCAGCATGGGGCTAGGGTGGGCTGAAGCCCCCCTATCGGCGGCTCAGCCCCCCAAAAAGTGGGAAATCACTGCCAATGCCAGAGAGGAGGGAGAAGGGGAGGAATTGGGGTTTTAGCCCCCCAACATGAAATCCTGGCGCCGCTACAGACTAGATCCCATGGCTATCTCAGAGCTAGCATTAAGGGACTACTTCTTCTTCTTCTGTGTTTGTATTAATATATGTGCCTATAGGCTAGTTATAATAAAACGCCTTTCTGGATCTGTTAAAAGTACCGAGTGGCATCAGGTTATATAACTGACTGACTGAGCGTTACATTTGCACAGCGATAGTTTCAATTTCTACGACGAAGGCCGAAGGATTCCGGAGAAAACCGATGGAAACCGACAGTCTCCATCTTCAAAGACCAACTCTGTTGACCACTCCGTTCGTTTATCCTCCGGCGCTACGTTAATCAACCATCTCCATGAAAGCCTTCTCTCATCTCCTCCTCCTCCTCCTTCTTCTCCTCTTCCTCACCCATTCCATCTTCCCTTTATTTCCATCCGAAAATAAACCACTATCTGTATCCATAACCAACAAGGTTGGAAAGACACAGACAGACAAACAAACAAACAAACAAACAAACAAACAAACAAACAAACAGACAGACAGGCAGGCAGACAGGCAGGCAGAGTGACAGACAGAGGTAACGATCAAAAGACAGACATACAGACAGATAGACATGCAGACATACAGGCAAACAAACAGTTAATGTGACAGTGACAGTAAGAAAGAGAATAGAGCAAAGGCTATATCATCCATCGTATCCAGTGTACCCTTACCACCCCAAAGTCATTACCCCTACCTATAGGGTAACTCCCTAAGGATGTAGGACAATTCTCATGCACCCTATGCATTTCCCCATTTGCCACCCAATCTTCCTCGTTACCTCACCCAATCTGTTCCGTCTCATTCAGCGCTGGATGCATCAGCCACGCGTCGCTGCACATTAAAGTGTCTGATATGTACCAAACGACCGTTATAGCTTTGTTCCAATTTCCTTTCATAAATAGACAAGGCACCGCTCGATAAACCCCGCGCGCGGGAATTATCCCGCGCGATGGAATTATAGGTACATAGCGGACGTATGACGAGAATCAACAACCCAACACAATTCCATTTTCACTCCACTAAATCCAGCCGACTCCACTCACTCCATATCATTCCACCTCAATCCACATAACTCCACCCAGTGCCATTCCTTTCACACCCCAACCCACTCCACCTCACTAATCCACACTCCATTTCCCTCCACCCAATTCTATCACCTCCAATTAAGTTACTCCATTTCCGCCTTCACCCTTATATCCAACAATGCCCTGCTTCTTTTCAATCCACCCAACTCCACTCCATCCACACTCCACGCCACTCAATTTCCCTTCACCCAATTCCATCCCTTTCAATCAACTTCATTTCACTCCACCCAACTCCGCTTCTTCCACTCCATCTGTCCTACACCACCACACTCAATTTCAATCCTGACCAACTCCATTCCTTCCACACCCCACTCCACCTCACTCCACTCAATTTCCCTCCACCCAATTCCATCCCTTCCAATCAACTTCATTTCACTACACCCATATATACTCACCCTTTATGCTCAATAACATCCTGCTCCATTTCACTCCCCCAACTCCCCTTTATCCCCCCTTCGCTGAGCCTCTGCTACGCTTCTCCATCCAACCGCCAGGAGCGCCACCGTCGACTATAACTCTTCATAATCCTGGCAGATAAATCAGGACAGATTGGAATGATCCCATTCACCGAATCCGGTTATATTGTCCATAGGCTTCGATCGACCGAGGGAGGGAGAGAGGGGAAGAGAGGGAGAGGAGAGAGAGGAGAGGGAGAGGGAGAGGGAGAGGGAGAGGAGAGGGAGAGGAGAGGGAGAGGGAGAGGAGAGGGAGAGGGAGAGAGAGAGAGAGAGAGAGACAGACAGACACACAGACACAGACACAGACAGACGCAGACAGAGACAGAGACAGACAGACAGATGCAGATAGTGACAGACAGAGGGAGAGAAGGAGATACAAACACACACGCACACAAACGCACACGCACACACGCATATACATACACACAGAGAGAGAGACCGACAAAGAGAGAAACAGACATACAGAGTGACAATCTCCCTCCTTCTCTTCGTCCCACCCTTTCCCTCTCCCTCCTCCGAATTCCAACGGCGTCCAATCCTCCTAACTCAATCCGTTGAGGCTGGTCCAGAATAATTCCAACGGTCGTCACAACACACAGGCATCGCCGTCGCCAGGAACAACACTCTATCTCCGTTCATTGGGATAGTCATGGACTGCATAGGACCAACCGCCGACGATTGAATGCCCTCCATTGGCCCTCTCTTATTCCAACCAAATTGAGTTTGCCGTCTGCCTCTATCACCTACATCCATTCTCCTCTTGCTGTTCGTGTGTGTGTGTGTGTCTGTCTGTCTCTATATCTCTAGATGTGTCTCTTTCTGCTTCTGCCTGTCTGTCTCTGTCTGCCCGTTTCTGTCTCTCTCTGCCTTTTCCATTATCTCAGTCTCTTTCTGTCTCCGTCTCTTCCAGCTTCTCTGTCTACCTGTCTGCCTGTCTCTCTCTCTCTTTCCTCTCTCTTCTCTCTCTCTCTCTCTCTCTCTCTCTCTCTCTCTCTCTCTCTCTCTCTCTCTCTCTCTCTCTCTCTCTCTCTCTCTCTCTCTCTCTCTCTCTCTCTCTCTCTCTCTCTCTCTCTCTCTCTCTCTCTCCCCAGCCTCTTTCTACCTAGCTATCATTCAAGTGGTATTTTCTCAAATTCTCTATCCTAATCCATGGCCCTCTGGATCCATCCATGTCTCTGAGTCTCTCTCTCTTTCTCCCTGTATACGCGTCTCTCTCAACCTCTCTACCTCACTCTGTGTCTCCCTCCCTCACCCTATATGTATCTCTCCCCCTTTCTCCCTTCTTCCTTCTCGATTTCTCCCTCCGTTTGATATACGTGGGGCATTGTCCAAAATTGAAGCACGTGTCAATGTTATGATCTTATAGAAATCCAGTGTAAACTTCCTCGCATATAATCCCGTCGTTTGAGATTAGCAACAGCGACGTGCTACGTAGAGCTGTACCGATGAAACGGTCATACGCGTAATCGGGCCGATTATTAGAACAATCGGTATAATCGGGTATCAGCAGAAATAATCGGTTAATCGGTGCCGATGTCAAAATTGTGTTACAATATAATAATTTTATTTGAATTATTGCATATTCCAAGTTTTTTAATCGATTTTCATCTTTCGTTTTACGCCCCTTATTATTTACGCATTAAAACATATCGTTAACAACTTCCCAACTTAGTTTAAACGTCCACCCTTATAGTTGTAACGATAGATTACTTGTTTATGTTTAGGAGCCGAACATTTTGACTTAACAAATAATGATACATTCGGTCTCATAATGGGTATTGGCAGTTTAATAATCGGCTATACGCGGTATCGGTATCGGCAATTTAATAATCGGCTATACGCGGTATCGGTATCGGCAATTTAATAATCGGCTATACGCGGTATCGGCATAATCGGCAAAAAGCGATATCGGTACAGCTCTAGTGCTACGCTAAGCTGCAATTGCGCCCTGTGCCAAGCGTAAATCTAGGGCCCCACCCTTCCCCAAAGATCAACTTAACAAAAAACGACGTAAATTGAGCAAATTATGAGAACATGAAACAAATGAAAATATAATAGACCTACGATACATTGTTATGTATTGTAACAATTCTGAACGGAAATTTACTAATATTTTCAAACGAGTCAACAACAGTTTTAAATAGACCTGCACAGGTATCTATCTATTAATATTATATACAATACACACGCGCCATTATTTGTTATTTCATTTTATTACATTTATTTCATTTATGATTGCTATTTCATATAATCATATTTCACGATAGAGTAACTAGTCAAAATTTGCGCCCCGTCTGATCCCTCTTGAATTTGCACCCTGTTCCGTGGCACCGCTGGAACACCCCTCGCTACGGTACTAAGTAGCAATGGTTAAAAACGGACATGGATAGTCTACGGATATATGCATGCAAACAGACAAACAAACAGAAGGACAAACTTTGAATTATAGTGTAGATAGGGCCAACTGGTTTTTTCTGGTTCCTCGTGAGTGCCTTGATTTGTATCAACGTGTGGGATATAATTATGTGTATATATTTCTGCATGTATGGTCATTGGTCACGTTTATATTCGTCGATGCTTGGCTTTTGACAGGCTATGATACAGATAAGCCTTGCGTCAGATTCTCTGCACCGAGTATTGATCTGATTTTCTGATGATGAGGAGGAGGAGGGAGGAGGAGGAGGAGAGGAGAGGAAAAAGGAGGAGGAGGAGGAGAGGAAGAGGAAGAGGAGGAGAAGGAAGAGGAGGAAGCGGAGGAGGGAGAGGAGGAGGAGGAGGAGGAGGAAAAGAAGAAGGAGGAGTAAGGGTGGAGGAAGAGAAGGAGGAGGTGAAGGGGAGGAAGAGAAGGCGGAAAAAGAGGAGGACGATGAGGAGAAGAAAGAGGATGAGGAGGAGAAACAGGAGGAAGAGGAGGTATATAGGAAAATAGGAAAATAGGAGGAGGAGGAAGAAGAGGAGGAGGAATAGGAGGAGAAAGAGGAGGAGGAAAAGAGGAGGAAGAGGAGGAGGAGAAGGAGAAGAGGAGAGGAGGAGGAGAAGAAGAGAAGAAGAAAGAAAGAGGAGGAGGAGGAGGAGGAGGAGTAGGAGAGGCACTTGGTTTGTCCCAAAGGAATTTGTCCAAACGACGTCTGTGAATGGAAACGCCAGAAACGATCCTTCGAACGAGACGACGTATCAACTGACTTAATATTCACCATATATATTATATCGTTTCATCGAATTCGCATATACATATCAGCACATATATACATACATATTCATATGTACGCATATACATTACATGAATGAATATATACATAAATACATGCATATACGGATGCATAGTTATACTGCAGCGTGGATTCGCTATAACAGGCTTCGTTATGACATGTATTCTGATATGACATGCGGTTGGAGAGACGCAACCCACAATTAGTTCAACCAAGGAAAGTAATCTCATTACAACACGGTCTCTCCTTATAAGATCGTTCTTGTTATGGTTACCAACGACAGCGGTATAATACGTTCTAGAGGATTTCAAAGTAATTTCCCTACAGTTGGATGGATATATATATACACTCAAAGGGTCTGTTCGTCTATATATATACAGAAAGAGTGATAATATATGTATAGGGGTCTATAAGTATAACTGAATAGATCTGTATCGACACACAGGGTCCGTATGCGATATATGTCCATCTATAATTATGTAACTGTATAGCATTGATTTCTAGTGTAGCTATATTTAAATAGAAAGTGACACGGAGATTCGGGACCAGAGAAACAGGGCGATATAGAGACAGAGACAGAGAGAGGGATGGAGGGATGGAGGGGAGAGAGAGAGAGAGAGAGAGAGAGAGAGAGAGAGAGAGAGAGAGAGAGAGAGAGAGAGAGAGAGAGAGAGAGAGAGAGAGAGAGAGAGAGAGAGAGGGATGCATGGAGGGAGAGAGAGAGAGAAAGAGAGAGAGACAGACAGACAGACAGACAGAGACAGAGGCAGAGACAGAGAGGCAGAGACAGAGAGAGACAGTGAGAGAGAGACAGAGAGAGACAGAGAGAGAGAGAGAGAGAGAGAGAGAGACAGACAGACAGACAGACAGACAGACAGACAGACAGAGCAAGAGAGACACGGGGTCCGTATGCAATTTGTGTTCTAGTATTGGTGAGATTGGGAAAATGTTTCCCAACGGTCAACTATTTTAGTTTTAGCTTCGATTGTCTTCGTCGAGACTTTTCTCGTTCCAGTTCTAACTTTATGACAGAGTCTATCCGCAGGAAAATATAGCCTGTCTCACTGCTGAAGACCTTACGCTGGCTCCCTACCCGGCAGCGCATTGAGTACACGATTGCTGCCTTGGTGCGACGATGTCAGCTGGGTCTCGCCCCAGACTACCTGCGAGAGCTTTGTTGAGCGGTGGGCATTCAAGGTCGCCGCGCCCTCCGCTCTGCAGAGAAGGGGGTGCTCTGGTGCTCTTAGTCCCATTGGCATGAACTGCAACTATGTAGAATAGAGTCTTGGTGGGCCCAGTGGTCTGCAATGGGCTCCCCAGAAGCTACGCCTGCTCCCTGGGACTATTGCTGAAGTATTTTGTTTATTAAACTCAAAACTGTACTTTTGGCCGTGTTGGAGTCGGGAGCGCCTCTGCTGAATAGTCCCCTTGAAGGGGCGCTATATAAATTTATGAATGAATTAATGAATGAATGAATGCGAGAATTAACGAGAAATTCCGCAGAATCCTGTAAAATCCCGTTTATCCAGTTCTTGTGTTGGATTTTCATTTTCAACAGGTGACAGAAAGCATAGTGTTTAATGATTTTGCTTATTTGGGAAGTTAATGCAATACAATAAGACACAATACAACACAATAAGACACAGTACAATACAATACAACTATAGGACTTGATAATGCCCTTCTTACTGAGATTCAAAGTGCAAACATTGAAGCCGTGCAAACATAAAGAATCGTCAGCAGAATGGAAGAGTTAAGCTTTCATTTTAGAAGCAAAGACATTCTCTCTCACTGCGAGAGTTGCAAGGTCGAATTTTTCATTATCTGGTCGTCTTCTTGCTTCAGCGGTGAACTGGTCATTGTACCCGTGTGCTATGGCACATGAGCCCCTCTAGTTTCAGAAAACGCCCCACCCCTCCGGACAGAAAGGAATTAATTGTACGTCAAATTCGTCAATACATAAATATTCTAAATATGCAAACTCCGTAAGTTTGGGACCCATTGCATGATTGAAATAGCAAGGCCCCCCAATGCTCCCAGTCCGACTATATAGGTACATTATCTTAACTCATATTAATTTCCAATAACCTATAGTATACAAAATCTTACATTACCTTTCCTGAACTTAGCTTAAAGTACACTACTTTATTTTATCCGACCTTTGTAATTGTATTGTAATTAGCAACTTCTATTGCGCCGATGTCTAATGCACAAGGCATCAACCGATGGCACACCAAACCAAGCCGTAATCAGGTCAGCATCCAGAAGATGAGTCCGAAGGACTGTTAGCCTATACCTCTACCCCAGTTATTGTAACTGCATTTGTAATCTCAGAATTGCTAAAACAACCAGCCATGGACAGTCAAAATTTCCAGTGTTTAACGACGGCTTGTGTCTGCCCATATAGTTTGTGTCGACCTTAACTTACACAGGGGCTCATGGCTAGCGTTTGAACTTGCTTGCTTGTTTACTGTTTAACGACCACTGTGTGGTAACAAGGACCATCAGCGTCGCCCTCCTCCTTTATCGAGGCTTGGGACTGGCACTGTCAGAAATCGAACAGTGGCGGTGTTTGAGTTAAAGAACGTGTGTATATACTTTTTAACGACTAGCTGTGTGGTAGCGAAGACCATTAGCGTCGCCCTCCTTCTTTTTCCAGGCTTGGGACTGGCACTGTCAGAAAGCGAACAGTGGCGGAGTTGAGTTAAAGAACGAAAAGTCACATAGTTATACCCGGGTGGCTCATTAAAAACGTTCCCAAATTTTGTTAACCTAGCTGGCAATTAAACAATTTTAAAGTAAATTGAATCATATTACATCAAACTAATCATAATTCATATTTGTACAGCACAGCCAAAATTTAGCGCAAAATACTCAACAGTTTGAGAGAGATTGTTGTTAGAACTGTATGACCCATGCATGGTCAAAATTTTGCACAGTTGTTCATGATGACGTTTTACGCGAACAGATGTTTAATTGATCCTCCGCCTTCTCTTGTAACGACCCTTAAACGCTGTTTCCACTGTCCTATTGACTTCTGTATCTGTGTGTCGTCTAATAGAGACCATTTTGCTTGAATGACCTGCTTAAGTTCGTCAGTATTTAGAAACAGTTTTCTGTGACCAGCATAGGCCTACACAAGCTCCTTTAGGGCGTTCCATACATAGTAGTCCAGAGGATTTAGATCGGGAGAGTTTGGTGGCCAGGCATCACTGTGGATAAAATCAGGGGTGTTTGCTTGAAGAAATTGCTGAGCCAATCTGCAACGATGTGAAGGAGCAATGTCTTGTTGAAAGATGTAATTGTCGTCAGGATAGAGTCTACGACATTGGGGAATGAGCTTATCGCGTAACAAGCCGACGTAACACTCTCCATTGACTTTGGTTTTCTGAGGATCAATGAAGATGATGTCTGTTTTACCGTGCATCGAAACTCCAGCAGATACCATTATTTTTTTAGAGAAACGACTAGTCTCATGATAAAGTCTTTCTGGAATAATTGAAGACGCTACCAGTTTCAATAAGCTTATTAATGACTCGGTTTATGCTTTGTCTTGACCAATTTTTACGCGGATATTCCTGAACGATTCGCTTGCCTCGCCTTGACCCTTCTCCTCACATGATCAAATGATATCTTATTAACAGCGAGATCATCATTTGAAAACACCATTTTTTTAATGTTTACTACATCGAAGACTAGTTTAATCAAGATACTCTCGTTACTTCGCGGCGAAATAAATGACGTAGTTTTGTGCAAAATTTGTAAGCAGGTATGACGTCATAACCTTGCCGCAGGGTGTGACTTAATAAACGTACTCTCTTGAAATTTGACACTTGTGCACAGCAATAATTGTTTAACATTTGGTATAAATTAAAATTTGATATATCTGAAATTAGATCTTTGCCAGGTTAACAAAGTTTGGGAACGTTTTTAATGAGCCACCCGGTATATCGTCGGTTGAAGGCTATGTAAAGGTGTCTAAGCAGCCTTTATAAATCATTAGGAGTATCCATTGTTTAACGACAACATGACTTTGTGGCTGCCAAGGTAGTTTACGTCGACCTTAAAATGTCATATTGATTCCAATGTCTGTCTGGTAACTAACGTTTGAACGAAAATGTCGTCTATATATATCGCGGATTGGAGGCTATGTAAAGGTGTCTAAGCAGTGCCTAACATCATTAATGGTATCCAGTGTTTAACGAGATCTTTGTCTGCCAAAGTAGTTGACGTCTACTTTCACTTACACATTAATTCCTCCCTGGGGTTGATGACTAGCTTTTAGTAGTAGTTTCAGTTTAACGACAATGTGTAATTACAAAAATCATTAGCGTCGCCCTCCTCCTTTATCCAGGCTTGGGAAAGGCACTGTCAAAAAGCAAACAGTGGCGGAGTCAGTGTGATTCTCCTTACAGATTTTATTTTAGTTATAGTTACAGTTATAGTTAATGATTTTTATTTTGGTTATAGTTATAGTTAGTATTATTTTTTAGTTATAGTTATAGTTATAGTTAATGGATTTTTATTTTAGTCAATTTTAGTTACTACTTAGTTACAATAATTAAGGCTATAAGCAAAATTGTGCGTATTAACACGCTGTTTCACAATTTGCTCTAAGCTTTGAAAGCCTTAGAAGCATGGGTGCATTCGGCTTCATACATACACGAGTTTCAAAAGTAACTGACAAATTGCACAATAAAAAATCTCATTTTTTCGTTCACATTTATGTCGAATCATCCATATTGCACTTCCTATTTTTATTTTTTTGTATTAACGAAAATAAAGATGAATTTTCGTTATTGTTATTTTCGTTATAGTTATAGTTATAGTTAATGATATATTTTTAGTTATAGTTATAGTTATCGTTAACGAAATCATTTTATTTTCGTTAACGAACATTTTCGTTATCGTTATCGTTAACGAGAATCACACTGGGCGGAGTCAATTACTAGCTTTTGAACGAAAATGTCACATATATCGTCGATTCAGTGCCATTTAGGGATCCTGAGTGGCCGAGTGGGTTGGTAGCCCGCTCACCACGCCGGCGGACCGCGTTCGCTTCCCGGTCGGTCGGTCGGTTTATCAGAGATTAATTTCTCGGATCTTTACTGCGGGTGGCTCGGTCGCAATATAAACGTGGAGTACAATACAATACAATACAACACATCACAATACAACTGCCGTGGGGCGCGCTGGTTTGGGGTATGTTCGGTGCCTTGCAGCTGGAGGGTTGCGGGTTCGAATCCACCTCAAAGCCGCCGCGTAGGGACCCTGGGCAAGTCCTTCACTCGCAATTGCTCATGCGCTTCGGCGTGAAACTCCGATTCAGCGTCCGCGCAGTAGTCGGGAGCGCCTCTGAATGGGGAAATCTGGTAGGGGCGCTATAACAAGTGTTCAAATGCAAAATACAAATACAATACAATTTAAAAGTGTCTAAGCAGTCGTTTATACATCATTAAGAGTATTCAGTGTTCATCGACAACAGCAATGTGATTGAGGTTAAACTGCCGTTTGAACGAAACTGTCATCTATATATCGCGGATTGGAGGCTAAGTAAAGGTGTCTATATAAGAAGATCGTAACATTATTAGAAGAGCTTAGTATCCAGTCGTTAACGACATCTTGCGGCTGCCCAGGTAGTTGACGTCGACCTGGATTTACATAATATGCATGTGATTATACGTGGTGTCTAATGCACAAGGCATCAACCGATGGCACACCAAGATAACGTCGTAATCAGGTCAACAGAGAGAAGAAGGAGGATCAGCCAGTATCATGCCTATCTTAACATGACCCTTTTAAGATCGACTGTCATAGCGCCGTTGCTTAAAAGAGGAGCTAGGCCTATAAATTATAATTAGCAATATACGAACCTTAGTGATTAACCTCATTTATTATTATTATTATTATTATTATTATTATTATTATTATTATTATTATTATTTATTATTATTATTATTATTATTATTATTATTATTATTATTATTATTATTATTATTATTATTATTATTATTATTATTATTATTATTATTATTATTATTATTATAATCATCATCATCATCATCACGCATTTATTAAGCCACCACTATCTAATGACGAAGCATCAATCGATGGTGCTGATCAATTGTGAGTGAAGTACTTGCTCAATGTCCCTACACAGTAACCGTCTCAGAGAAGGAGACTTGAACCGTACTCTCTGCATTACAAGGCGAACGCTCTAACCAATCGGCTGCCATGTCCTAATAACAATTACAATGACTGCCGACGACTTTGAAAGGTTTCCTCGATATTTCCTTACGATAAATCACAAACAAATACTTTACAGAGAAAGCGAAATAGTAATGTCAACAAACTCACAGCTTGGCCGAAGAAGTTGGAGGTGATTCCGCATTAGACGAATCTAGCGCTATAATAAAAGAGCCTGTGTGTCGTTCTGCTTTGTGTCTGAAGCCGACGATGCGACGAATGGCTTCTTCTTCTTTCGTCGTCGTCATCGTCATCTTTGTTCGTCGGGCGCAACATGAATGAAAGCAAATATTGCTTAAGTGTCCAGGAACAAACGCCTGGCGTCGAGTATTTGCTTCCATTTGCCATAAGACTCCGCAGGCTCCCATGGCTCTATGGCTCGTATATACACGCAGGACAACAGTATGTAGAGGTGTATTGTAGGTACGTATGCATGCGTGGTATATGTATGTATGCATGTTTGCGTGAATGTATGTACGTACATGTATGTATGTATGCATGTATGTTTGTATTCATGTATGTTTGTATTCATGTATGTTTGTATTCATGTATGTATGTATGTGTGTATGCATGTGTGCACAGTATGTGTGTATAACACTGTATGTATGTATTATGTATGTGTCTGTTCATTTGTGAACCTTTGAGTGAGAATAGCTTGTGATTGGTTGTGGAGTCCAAACAATATGCGTATTCCTCGATCCCTAGTATCCTTTTTATTCTCTCTCTCTCTCTCTCTCTCTCTCTCTCTCTCTCTCTCTCTCTCTCTCTCTCTCTCTCTCTCTCTCTCTGTATGTGCTGCCTTTTTGTGTATTTCTGTTGTACAATTAATTGCAATTTAAGACATCGTAATCAAGAAAGTTCTGCTACTGGTATATTTCATTTCTGACTGAATTCTGCGATCAGTATACACTATACACGGTGGTTCAATGAAAAGTAAGCGAAACTTTGTACTTCATGATAAATACTTCTAACATGGAAGCAGTATTTAATATTTTTTTGAAGAAACTCTCATTAGGATGGTTTGATTATTTCACTAAGGAAGATGTTCTAATGTCCTCCTTCTGGTTGCATGCAAGTCTGGAGGCGCTGGCGCCATTAGGCAACAGCATCGTCGATTATTCTCTGGTCCAGACCATCCCACACTTCCAACAAGCGTTGCTTCAGATCGTTTACATCATGGATTGCTGTCTGGTAGACTCGATCCTGAATTATCGATCCTAACATTATCCTGAATAACGCTCCACACTTTATAGTCGACAGGATTTAGATCTGGACCGTTCGTGGGTTGTAATGTTGGAGAAATGAAGTCTGTGTCTCTCTTGTTAGCATTTCGATGGTTTCTCTGGCTCTGTGGGCTGGGGCACTGTCCTGTTGAAAATAAAACAGCCTTCTAGGGCTAGATTTCTGATAACAGGTAGAAGATGTGACAGAAGAACGTCGCGATAATAGGCTGCGTTAATTTTTACTCCAGGATCAATGAAGACCAAATGGGAACGACCAAGCATTTGGCTTACTTTTTATTGAACCACCGTGTATATAGTCTGAAAACATTGTGCGCTGTGGTCAATGCATAATCAGTAATACACTGATTGTTATCCATATGGTCAATATTATGTAAATCTAAAATCAGTGACCACTGTGGTCAGTGAATAGTCTCAAAACCCCTCCCACCGTTTGTGGTCAGTGTATAATCTAAGCACACTCTTCGCTATTGGTCAGTGTATGGTACGAAAACGCTGGCCATTGTGGTCAGTGTAATTATAGTCCAGAGAAGCTGACCATCGTGGTCACTATAGACAATGGCTTTAATGGTCATATTGGGACCATCCCATCTTCCTGTCACAATAAAATGAGTGATGTCCAGCTATTTTCCATCGTCCAACCTCCATTCCAGCCCACTTCCTCTGTGTCTCTCTCCCTCTCTTCCTGCCTTCGTCACTCCATTCCAGCCCACTTCCTTCCTCCTCTGTGCTCTGTCTCCTTCTCTTCCTGTCTGCCTTCCTCCCTCCTTCTTCTCTTCCTCTTCCTATCTCCCTTTCTACCTCCCTCCTTTTCGTTCCTTCCTGCCTTCTTTTCAGTTCCTTCCTCTCTCTTCCTCTCTCCCGAACTATCTTCCCTCCTCTTCCTACCTTCCTTCCCGTGCGGCTTCTTCCTTCTCCCTGCCTTCATGGCCTTCCTTTCCTTCCTTCCTTCCTTCCTTCCTTCCTTCCTTCCTTCCTTCCTTCCTTCCTTTCCTTCCTTCCATCCTTCCTTCCATCCTTCCTTCCTCTCCTTCTTCCTTCCTTCCTTCCTTCCTTCCTTCCTTCCTTCCTTCCTTCCTTCCTTCCTTCCTTCCTTCCTTCCATTCTCTTTTTTTCTTCCTTCTTTTTCTTTCCTTCCTTCTTTTATTCCTCACTTCCTTCATGCCTTCCATCCATCGATCTTTCCTTCCTTCTTCTTCCCTCACTTCTTTCCTGTCTTCCCGTTTACCTCTCTCTTCCTGCCCTCCTCTCTCTCTTTCTACCTCCTTCCCTTCTTCCCCTTCCTGTATCTTCTCCTCTCTTCCTTCCTCCGTCTTCTTGCATTGCCTTCCCTCTCTCTCCCTCTCGCTCTGTGGCAAAATTTCGTTTCCTTGGACCGTGCTATCGTAACTCTTTTGCGCAATTGGCGGCACTTCCGTCGCCTCTGACCGAGCACCTGCGAGAGGGAGAAGTGAGCAGAGAGAGAGAGAGAGAGAGAGAGAGAGAGAGAGAGCGGTGCAAGAAGAGTATACTACCAATGGTATCAGTTACCCATTAGCAGAGATTGCACGCTCCTCTCAAGAACGCTCCTCTGTCGGTCTCTGTCTCTGTCTCTGTCTTTCTCTGTCAGTCTGTCTCTGTCTGTCTGTCTGTCAGTCTGTCTGTCTTTCTCTCCCTGTATCTATCTTTCTTTGTCTGTATTATACTGTATATCTGTCTTTGTCACTGCGTCTGTGAGTATTCATCATATCTAGCTGTCTGCGTGAATGTCTGGCTGTCTGTCTGTCTTTCTAACTGTCTATCTATCTGTCTATCTGTCTCTATGTCTGTCTGCCTGGCTGTATGTCTGTCTATCTCTTACTCTCTATGTCTGTATGTCTGTCTCTGACTGTGACTGTCGGTCGGTCGATCATTTCGTCTGCATTCGGAGTCACGCATGGCTCCAGGCGACAAAGTGCCGACCGCCTCCTCTTCCTCCTTCTCCTCTTCCTCTTTCCCCATCTCCATCTCTTTCTGCTCTGCTTCCCAAACGACCGACCACCACAACATCCACTCCGTCCAATAACCTCCACCACCTCCACCACCTCCACCACCAACACTTCAACACGAACACCAATATCATCGCTACCACCACCACCACCACCCACAACCACCACCACTACCACCACCACCACCACACCACAACAACCACCACCACAACCAACACCACCATCACCACCACCAACTTAACAACAACAATAACAACAACAACAATATTGCCGCCTTCGCCACCATCGCCTCCACTACCACAACAACTATCACCTCACTCACTACCAGCAGCACCACCACACTCACCCACCACCGCCCCACCTCACCTGTCACCACCTCAGCGACGACCACCATCTCACCCACCACCACCTCAACTACCACCTCACCCACCACCTCACCTGCCACCACCTCACCCACCACTACTTCAGCTACCACCACCTCAACTACCACCTCACCCACCACCTCACCTGCCACCACCTCACCCACCACTACTTCAGCTACCACCACCTCAACTACCACCTCAACTACCTCACCACCACCTCACCTGCCACCGCTCACCCACCACCACCTCAACTACCACCTCACCCACCACCTCACCTGCCACAGGAGTCTGTTTTCCTAGTCTCTGTTGATTTGTCTTCAGTGTGTCTGTCTGTTTTAATTCTGCCTGTTTATTTGTCCGTCTGTTTGTGTGCTTGTTTATGTTTCGTTCAGTGTATCTGTCTGTCTGTATGTCTTTCTGTCTGTTTGTTTATTTCTGTCTGTTTCGTTCAGTCTGTCTGTCTATCTTTATGTCTGTTTTTTTTCGGTGTCTGTCTGTCTTTATGTCTGTCTGTCTGTGTTTGTCTCGTTCCTGTTTGTCTTCAGGGATATTCATCGCTGTTTCTCTCCTTCCCTCTCTGTATGTCTGTCTCTCTGTCTCTCTCTGTCTCTCTCTCTCTGTTTCTGCCTGTCTGCCTGTCTGTTTCTGTTTGTCTGTCTGTCTGTCTGTCTGTCTGTCTGTGTGTGTGTCTCTCTCTGTCTATCTGTCTCTCTCAGGGATATTCATCGCTGTTTCTCTCTGTCTGTCTATCTGTCTGTCTCTTATATAATATATTATCATCTTTGTCGTCCTTCTGAGCAGTGTTATTTCAGTTATGGTTTTTCAGTTACAGTTACAGTTAAAGTTATCTAATTTATGATTTTTCAGTTAAAGTTATAGTTACAGTTAACTGAAATCAGATTTTTCAGTTAAAAGTTATTTTTTTTATTTTTCAGTTACAGTTTAAGTTATTTCTCTTTATTTTTCAGTTATAGCATCAGTTATTTTTTTCACAAGTCATGACTAATGACACACTGACCACAAGTATTCTGAACAGTTACCAGAAATATTTACACAGCAATTCAAAGTATTGTCAGTTTACTTTAAAGAAGACACGACGTTCCAGATTAACACTTGCTCTGTTCCGACAATTAGTGTGCCAAACTCGTTGTTTCAGCATCCTTTAAAGCAACAGTGCGAACACAACATCGACTTTTGTCGTCTGCGGCTTCATAAACAAAATGTTCCCACACGCCACTTTCTACTTTTCGACCACTACTTGGCTTAAACATTATTCTAGTAGTTGTGGATTGTTTTACGAATTTACGGTATAGCGCCAATGACAACATAACGAAAGGAAAAGGAACCGGAAGTGAAACGAATATAGAAGACTGAAAAGGAACCAGAAGTGAAACTAGCATAGAAAACTGAAAAGAAACTAGAAGCACCTGAAAATGAGTATAGAAAACTGACCGTAGACTAGAGTAGGATTACCATTCAAAAAGTAAGTAAGAAAAACACTCATGTTTTATTTTTCAGTTAACTTTTGTTATTTTTCAGTTATACAGTTTTCGTTTTTCAGTTACTATTACAGTTTCAGTTATTTGGTATTTTTCAGTTTCAGTTACAGTTACAGTTAACTGACCAACATTTTTCAGTTATTTTGCTATTTCAGTTACAGTTAATAGAAATAACACTGCTTCTGTGCGTCCCTGTGTCTTAGTCACTCTCTTTGTAACGGTCCGTGTCTTCGTTTGTCTCTGTCTTGCCACTTTCTTATCGTGCTATGTTCTAGGAAGAAAACATGGCCATCCATCCTTCACCAATCCTTCCCTGACGGCCACTGATCACACATCCCACCCATGCACTCACCCGCTGCTGCTTCTGCTGCTGCTGCTGCTGTTGCATGTTCTCTTCTTTGCACTGTCTGTCTCTCCCTCTCTTTTTCTCATCTTCCTTGTCTTGTTCTGTCCCTTGAGACTTCGGTTGCTGGTTGCTGTCTGTCTGTCCACCGTCTGTCTGTCTGTCTGTCTGTCTATCTGTTTGTCTGCCTATCTGTCTGTCTATCTGTCTATCTGTCTGTCTGTCTGTCTGTCTGTCTATCTGTATGTCTGTCTATCTGTCTGTCTGTTTTCCTAGTCTCTGTCTGTCTGTCTATCTGTCTGTCTGCCTGTCTATCTGCCTGTCTGTCTGTCTGTTTTTCTGTATGTTTGTAAGTCTGTCTCTCCGTTTTCTTGTCTGTCCTTCTCTTTCTGCCTGCCTGTCTATGTGCCTGTCTTTCTCCCTGCCTGTTTTCTGTCTGCCTGCCTGTCACGCAATCTGAGGCCTTGTCATGTCACCCGGTCAATCTGTCAAAACTTCAATCGGCTGATTACTTGACAAAGTAATGGCTTTCGTTCGTTCGTTCTGTTAGTAAGTCAGTAAACAAGTCAATAAGTCTTCTATGGGAAACGACGTAAAACGTAAGAAAGTCTCTTCCTCTCAATGTAAGTGAGTAATTCTTAAAGTAAATAAACCGGTCACTTTTCTAAAATTTATTTGTAAGTCATAATTTTAAGGTTTATAAAAAAGTAGGTCTGCAAGTCGTTCCCTCTAAATGAGTTAGTTATTTTTAAAGTAAATAAGTAAGTATACAAGTCATTCACACAGTGATTCAGTTCAGTCGTTCGTTCATTAATTAATTAATTAATTAATTAATTAATTCATGCATTCATTCATTCATTCGTTCGTTCATTCATTCGTTCATTCATTCGTTCAATCATTCGTTCATTCATCCATTCTTTTATTAATTCATTCAGTACTTCATTCGATAGCTCATTCATTCATTCATTCATTCCTTTATTCCTTTATTCATTCATTCTTTTAGTCCTTTATTCATTCATTCATTCATTCATTCATTCTTTTAGTCCTTTATTCATTCATTCATTCATTCTTTTAGTCCTTTATTCATTCATTCATTCATTCGTGTATTCCTTCGTTCGCTCCTTCCTTCCTTCCTTCCTTCCTACATTCGCTTTCCTCATTAGCCTCTATTACTCCTGCCCATCATCATCATCATCATCTCCCTGTAGACCTGCCATTTCCCAACAGCCACCATCTTCCCTTCCGTATCTTCGCCGATCCCTAATTGAACGCCAGGCTACCGAGCGCATCCAGGACCGACCAGCACGTCTCGGCGGTCAATACCCGCTGACCGGAGTGGTCATCTCGGAGCGTCCGAGGCTACTGGCCTCCTCCGTTGGAGATTGGTCAGTGGCGTCTTACATCGGATTAGGTGGACGCTGATTATACGACATCCGCCGACCGACAATAACAATCCGCCATTTTGTCGAACCCAGTGGAGTGTCGGCTTCCCGTGTAATTTCCCTCTTGACCACGTTGCCCGACTCTCCTCCCGTCGTTTCTAAACTGCACCGAGGTCTGGGAGTGCCAGGACGAAGTATGGGTTGAGGAGGGCGACCGTAATGACCTCTGTTATGGCAGAGCGTCGTTAAACAGGAACTGACCTAATCTCATCGTTATAATATACTTATGCCTCTGTCTCTCTGTCTCTGTTGCTCTGTCTGTCTATCTGTCTGTGTCTGTGACTGTCTCTCTGTCTTTCTTTGCGTCTCTCTGTGTCTCTCTGTGTGTGTCTCTCTCTGTTACTTTCTGTGTTTCTGTCTCTTTTCGTTGTCTATGTCTCTTCTCTCTGTCTCATCGGATATAGGCCTATCCATCCATCCATCTTCGTCTCTGTCTCCTTGTCTCTCTCTCTCTCTCTTTGTGTCTCTGTCTCTCTCTGTCTCTGTCTCTGTCTGTCTGTCTCTCCCTAGCCTCCCTTACATTCCTCCCATCCAATCTACCTATCTGTCATTTTCCTTCTCTTCCCATTTGCTCGGTCGGTGGCCATGAATCCCTCCGACTAATACGGAGCTCATCCGTCCATTCAATTCACTTCCTTCCTTCATCCATCTTTAGAACTTTATTTTGCCCTGAGCGTTTCGCGTATTAACACCACCATCTCTATCCATCCATCCATCCATCCATCCATCCATCCATCCATCCATCCATCCATCCATCCATCCATCCATCCATCCATCCATCCATCCATCCATCCATCCATCCATCCATCCATCCATCCATCCATCCATCCATCCATCCATCCATCCATCCATCCATCCATCCATCCATCCATCCATCCATCCATCCATCCATCCAACCCATCCAACCCATCCATCCATCCATCAAATCACCCGTCTATGCATACATCCATTCATCCATCCATTTATCCATTCATCCATCTATTGACTCATTCATCCATACAATTATCCATTCAGCCATTCAGTCATCTGCGCATACATCCATTCAACCAACTATGCATGCATCCATTCATACAAACATCAACTCATCTAGACATACATACATCCATTCATCCATCAATATATACATCCATCTATTGTATTGTATTGTATTGTATTTGAACACTTGTTATAGCGCCCCTACCAGATTGCCCATTCAGAGGCGCTCCCGACTACTGCGCGGACGCTGAATCGGAGTTTCACGCCGAAGCGCATGAGCAATTGCGAGTGAAGGACTTGCCCAGGGTCCCTACGCGGCGACTTTGAGGTGGATTCGAACCCGCAACCCTCCAGCTGCAAGGCACCGAACATACCCTAAACCACCGCGCCCCAGTTGTATTGTGATGTGTTGTATTGTGTGTTGTATTGTACTCCACGTTTATAATGCGACCGAGCCACCCGCAGTAAAGATCCGAGAAATTAATCTCTGATAAACCGACCCGACCGGGAAGCGAACCCGGGGCGCCGGCGCGGCGAGCAGGCTACCAACCCACTCGGCCACTCAGGATCCAATCTATACTGTACAGCGATTCATCTGGAACAGTCTTCCCGCACGTATCCAGGAAATCAAAAGCCAGTAAGTTTTTAAAAAAACTGTTAAAACTAAAACAGTTAAAATGTACGTATGATATTGCTATCGAGCTCTTAGCATTTGTGCTGACAGTTGACAGTGTGCTTGTATGTAAAGCATCCTAGAAGTAGGCTTAGCTTCCTGCTGACGATGCTATACACGTTGTCGTAATTACAATAACAATAACAATTACAATCATGCCATACGAAGGGTGAAAACTGTTCAAAATAATTTCTTTTGACTTGAACGTTCTTTGTTGCAATAAATTGTCGTTAAACTCTACATCCATCCATCCATATCACTTGCTATTACGACCTACAAACGGTAAGAACTGTTTAAAATAATTGCACACCTCTTTTAATTGTAATGTTCGCCGTATAAGTACAAGCGGCCATGTATTATGACACTTCGTGTGTCTTTACGTACTAACGGTGAGATATGTAGTTATGTACACAATGATTTTTGCCCTTCAACGGCATTTGATGCCCTAAGTCTCCTAAGATGTTACAGTGCGACCACTCCTTGAGACTGTTCCCAAGATCTTGGGATTTTGGGAGGCCAACTTGGGATCTGGGGATTTTGCATAGCAGTCTTGGTATTTTTTTCTAAGGTCTACAAGTTAGTTATTACTTGTTCCTATTAGTTATTATTAGTTAGTTAGTTAGTTAGTTATTAGTTAGTTATTACTGTACTTTCCAACAGTGGCAGCGAATCAGATTAGAAAAACTGGCTAGTTTGAAAGACGTTTATTATTGTTGTAACTTATAAACATTGTTTATAAGTTACAACAATGCTCTCACTCCTTGGTTCGATGCTGAGTGCAGAGCGATGCGCCAAACAGTCAGGCGAGCTGAGCGTCGATATAGAAGGAGTGGCCTGGAAAAGGATCGAGTTGAGTGGATCAAGCTGCTGCGGAATAAGTCAGCTTCTTTCAAGATCAAAGAGCAGGAGTACTGGGAGAGCCTGATTGCCCGTGATTCGAAAGATAGCAAGCGGCTCTGGAATGATCTGTCAAACATCTTAGGCAGATCGCGTGGCTCGCAGGGACCAACGTTCTCATCTGAAGATTTTCTTCGCCACTTGTTAAAGAAAGTTTCAGATGTTCGCCGAGACACCGAGGGCGCGGATCCACCACAGTACTCTGAAACTCAATGCTGCTTTGAACGGTTCGAAAAGGTGACGGACGTTGAATTGAAATCGCTTCTTCTGTCATCACCATCAAAATCATACCTGCTTGACCCCATTCCGACCTTTCTCCTGAAGGAATTTATTGACGAGCTGCTTCCATTCCTGGTTCAGCTCTGCAATGCCTCTTTAGCGGAGGGATGCCTCCCGGAGAGTCAGAAGCGGGCAATCATACGGCCAGAAATCAAAAAGCCTGGAATGGATCCGGACAACATCAAGCACTACCGCCCTATCTCTAACCTGACGTTCCTTTCCAAGGTTATCGAGAAGCTAGTGGTACGTCAATTGGTGCAGTATTTGGAATCGTGCAACCTCATTCCGAAGCTACAATCTGGATTCAGGAAAGGCCATTCGACAGAAACCGTGCTTCTGAGACTCATATCTGATGTATGCGATGCCATCGATGCTGGACATGTCACGCTGCTCGCACTCCTGGATGTGAGCGCAGCGTTCGACACTGTAGATCACAGTATTCTGTTGACCAGACTACGCATCTCGTTTGGAGTTGTCGGAGTCTCGGAGAGGCGTTTCAATGGATCAGCTCTTTCCTGAGTGGACGTCAAATGATGGTGACCATTGGCTCGGACAATTCGGCATGGGCGCCTGTAACATTCGGCGTCCCGCAGGGTTCAGTCCTTGGGCCACTGCTATACGTGCTATATACAGCTGATTTGACAAAGATCATCTGTGCTCTTGGAGCCCGAGTTCACCAATATGCCGATGACGCCCAACTGTACTCGACATGCCACCCATCTGATGCACTGGCGTGTGTGTCAAAAATCCAGGCAATTGTCGAGGAAGTGCAGACCTGGATGTCTTCCAACCGGTTGAGGCTGAACCCGGACAAAACTGAATTCATTTGGCTGGGCACGGGACAGGCACGTTCAAGGATTGACAGTGAGGCGATTGAAGCGGCATTTCCTAACTGGAAAGTACAACGCGTTGTCCGGGACCTCGGAGTGCTTCTGGACGAAGACTTGTCTATGGAGGAACATGTCAACTCCCTCTGCAGGTCTTGCTTTTATCAGCTACGCCAGATTAGAGTCATTCGGCGAAATCTATCATTTGACGCCGCTATGACTCTTGTTCACTCCTTTGTGCTGACGCGCCTGGACTTCTGCAACGGTGTCCTTGCGGGTTTGCCAAAGTTCCGGATACGACAGCTTCAATCCGTTCTCAACTGCGCCGCCAGAGTCGTCGCAAAGCTGCCTAAATTCTCGCATATTTCGATCTATATGCGAGACACGTTGCACTGGCTCCCGGTTGAGGACAGGATAACTTTCAAGATCATCCTCATGGGACGAACATCAATGATCGGTGCAGCCCCAGAGTACATCAGGGAGCTCTGTGTTCCAGTCTCCAGCCAGCCAGGTCGTCGATCCTTACGCTCTGCAGCTCGTGGGGACTTGATGGTCCCACGCTCCCGTACATCGATGCGGACGCACCGTGCCTTTTCATGTATTGGACCTTCGCACTGGAACAGCCTTCCATTAACAATTCGTAACATTGCACCGCAGGCAGCTCAGGAAACATTTTCGAAACTTCTTAAGTCGCATCTGTTTAGATCTGTTGGGTAGTCACGTTTAGCGCCTTCGTGAGTTTCTTGTAGGGCGCTATATAAATGGCCATATACATACATACATACATTGTAATTAGCTAATTCAATGTTACGCTCCGGTTTTTTCTTTCCCAGTTCTTAGCTCGACAGTTTTGTGAATATTTGCGACTGCTAAAATGCATTTCATATTTTATCGCAACTTTTTCCTTTTCAGTGACTTGGGATTTTTTTACACTTTTAGCCAATCTTGGGATTTCTCTGGCAAAATCTTGGGATTTGTTTAATGGAAAGTGGTCGCACTGGTCGTGTATCAAAGCACCTTCACTTGTACGTGCTACCGAGTACCGAGCTCTTGTCGTTTGCTCTGGCAGCTGACAGCGTGTAAAGCATACTAGAAGTAGGCTTAGCTTCGAACTGACGATGCTATACAAGTTGTCTTAATACATCCGTCCATCCATCAATCCCTGAGTAAAATTATCCTTAATGTTTTCTTCCCTTTTCCTTCCTGCCTTCCGTTTCTCATTCCTTCCATTCTTTATGTTACTTTCGTTCGTTCGATCGCTAATTCCATCCTTCATTCATTCATTCCTACTTTCTACGTCCCTTCTTTCCTTCTTTTGGAGCTTTCCTGTTACTCTTTACTTTTAGTTTATATCTTTTAGTTTCTTTATTTCTTCCTTCGTTTCTTTTTGTATATTAATTTTTTGTTTAATGTTCTCGTTCTTTCTTCTTTCTTTCTATTCACCATCTTTCAATTTATCGTTCTTATAATTCTTTTGTTCTTTCGGTTTTTCTATCTTTCTTTTTTTCTTTTATCTTTCCACTTTCGTTTTACCTTTTCTTTCTTTCTTTCTTTCATTCTTTCTTTCTTTCTTTCCTTCTTTCTTTCTTTCTTTCTTTCTTTCTTTCTTTCTTTCTTACCTTCTTTCTTTCTTTCTCTTAACCTCAATCCCACTAGCGATGGTTTTAACGCAGCTGCGACCATGGCATACAGCGATACCATATGCATCTAAAATTGACCAATTTATATTGCGCCCTAATCGAGACAGAGATCAAAGTGACCAATTACAAGGACTGCTGCTATGGTACAATTCATCACTCAGCTCTATCATCTTCTCCGACAAATGCCAAAGGGTCATGGGTTCGATTCCTGCGATCACGTTCAACGAAACGACTTCAGTCCGTAATCGCATTTGCACCTGGCAATGGGAAAATTACCAACGCCTCTGATCGATACACACACAGAGAAAAGACGCATCCTATAAAGCAGGCAATGGCACATACCGAGCCAGACAGAGAGGCAGAACAAACACATACTATGGCAGATACTGAGGCAGAGAAAGACCAACACACGATCTACATACACAAGATGTACATCTGCTTAAGCTGTCACCGTAAACTAGGATTTCCCGCCGTCTTCTTCTCCTTCTCCTCCTCCTCCTCCTTCTCCTCCTCTTCTTCTTCTTCTTCCTCCTCCTCCTCTTCCTCGATCTCCCTCCTCCCCTCCTCTTCCTCGTTCCCCTCCTCCACCTCCTCTTCTTCCTCCTTCTCCTCCTCGTCCTCCTCCTCTTCCTCTTCCTCTTCCTCTTCCTCCTCCTCCTCTTCCTCCTCCTCCTCTTCCTATCCTCCCTCCTCTTCCTCCTCCTCCTCTTCCTCTTCTTACTCCTTCTCCTTCTCCTACTCCTTCTCCTCCTTCTCTTCCTCCTTCTTCTTCTTCTTCTTCTTCTTCTTCTCCTCCTCCTTCTTTTTCTTCTCCTCCTCTTCTTACTCCTTCTCCTACTCCTTCTCCTCCTTCTCTTCCTCCTCCTCCTTCTTTTCCTCCTCCACCTCCTTCTTTTTTTTTCTCCTACTCCTCTTCTTACTCCTTCTCCTTCTCCTCCTCGTCCTTCTCCTCCTCCTCCTTCTCCTCCTCCTCCTTCTCCTCCTCCTTCCTCCTCCTTCTCCACCTCCAGGTCCTCCTCTTCCTCTCCTCCTCCTTCTCCTCCTCCTCCTCTCCTTCTTCTTCGTCGGAGACGTATTTTCCGCTGAGTCGCAGATGCCAAGATGTCGACGCAATCACTTTCCACGTCACGTCATCCGTCCATCCTTCCTCTCCACAGATTATTCAACTCTTCCTCCCTTCCTCTGGACGAGAAGTGGCAGGAGGAGCAGCAGGTGGTACAGAGGAAGAGAAGGAGGAGGAGGAAGACAAAGAGGAGGAAGGAGAAAACGAAGAAGAAGAGGAGGAAGAGGAGGAAGAGGGGAAGAACTGACTTGTCTGTTTACCCACAGTCGTCCAAAAATAAATTAAAAGTCCACCTTTTGGCTGCAACTGTTTAAAAATTTACTACATGGATTTGTACATTTATTGCTGTGCACTTTATCATAGGAGTTTTACGCTGCATTCGATTCATTCATTTTGAGAATTTCTATAGCGCTATAAATGTCTGAAGCGTCTTATTCCCTGTAAGTATAACTATGATCTTTTGCCACTATTGGGCCCTCCCTATGGAATACCCTTCCCTCCTCTCTACGTGTTAGACGGTGTTACCATTCTTTCTGGGTCTCTTCCTACAGCCTTCTCCCTCCTCAAAACCTTCTTCTTCTCCAGGTTCTCGCACTGGGAGCGCTACTGAATGGCCACTGCGGGGAGTGGCGCTATATAAATTAATAAATACAATACAATACAATATGCTGAGGCTAAGAAAATAAAGTCACTAACACTCGGTATAGCCTACCCATGGCTGGCTCAGGGCTAGCATTAAGGGACTGCTCTTCTTCTTCTTCTTCAGTGTGTATTAATATATGTGCCTATATATATAGGCTAGTTATAATATAACTCCTTTCTGAATCCGTAAAAAGCAACGAGCGGCATCAGGTTTTATAAGTGACTGACCGAGAGTTACATTTGCACAGCGAGAGTTTCGATTTCTACGAGGAAGGCCGAGAGATTCCGGAGAAAGCCGATGGTAACCGACAGCCGCCATCTTCTTCAAAGTCCAACTCTGTTGACCAGTCCGTACGTTTATCCTCGGGCGCTACATTAATCAACCATCTCCATGAAAGCATTCTCTCATCTCCTCCTCCTCCTTCTCCTCTTCCCTCCATTCCATCTTCCCTTTATTTCCAGCCGAAAATAAACCGCTATCTGTATCCAAAACCAAGAGCGTTGGAAAGACACAGAGAGACAGACAGACAGACAGACAGACAGGCAGGCAGGCAGACAGACAAACAGACAGACAGACAGACACACAGACAGACAGACAAGCAGACTGGCAGACAGGCAGACAGAGGTAACGATCAAAAGACAGACAGATAGACAGACAGACATGCAGACATACAGGCAAACAGACAGTAGACGTGATGGTGACAGTATGAAAGAGAAAAGAGCGAAAGCTATATCCATAGTTTCCAATACACCCTTACCTCCCCAAAGTCATTACCCCTACCCACCCTCCCTAAGGATGAAGGGCAATTCTCATGCACCCTATAAATTTACCCATTTGCCACCCAATCTTCCTCGTTACCTCACCCAATCTGTTCCGTCTCATTCAGCTCTGTTCACATCAGCCACGCAACGCTGCACATTCAGTGTCTGATATGTACCTAACGACCGTTATAGCTTTGTTCTAATTTCCTTTCATAAATAGACACCGCTCGATAAACCGCGCGCGCGGGAATTGTCCCGCGCGATGGAATTATAGGTACATAGCGGACGTTTGACGAGAATCAACAACCCAACACAATTCCATTTTCACTCCACTAAATCCATCCGACTCCACTCACTCCATATCATTCCACCTCAATCCACATAACTCCACCCAGTGCCATTTCTTCCACACCCCAACCCACTCCACCTCACTAATCCACACTCCATTTCCCTCCACCCAATTCTATCACTTCCAATTAAGTAACTCCATTTCCGCTTCACCCTTATATCCAACAATGCCCTGCTTCTCTTCACTCCACCCAACTCCACTCCATCCCCGCTCCACGCCACTCAATTTCCCTTCACCCAATTCCATCCCTTCCAATCAACTTCATTTCACACCACCCAACTCCGCTCCTTTCAATCCTGACCAACTTCATCCCTTCCACACTCCATTACACCCCACTCCACTCAATTTCCCTCCACCCAATTCCATCCCTTCCAATCAACTTCATTTAACAACACCCATATACCCACCCGTTATGCTCAATAACATCCTGGTCCATTTCACTCCCCCCAACTCCCCCGCTCCCCTCGCTGAGCCTCTGCTCCGCTTCTCCCTCCAACCGCCAGGAGCGCCACCGTCGACTATAACTCTTCATAATCCTTGCAGATAAATCAGGACAGATTGGAATGATCCCATTCACCGAATCCAGTTATATTGTCCATAGGCTTCGATCGGCCGAGGGAAGAGAAGGGAAGAGAGGGGAAGAGAGGGGTGAGAGAGAGGGAGAGGGAGAGACAGACAGAGACAGACAGACGCAGACAGACAGAGAGAGACAGAGAGACAGAGAGACAGAGACAGATAGACAGAAACAGATAGCGACAGACAGAGGGAGAGAAGAAGATACAAACACACACACGCACACGCACACGCATAGAGAGAGAGAGAGAGAGAGAGAGAGAGAGAGAGAGAGAGAGAGAGAGAGAGAGAGAGAGAGAGACCGACAGAGAAGACAGACAACAGAGTGACAACCTCCCTCTCTTCGTCCCACACTTTCCCTCTTCCTCCTCCGAATTCCAATGGCGTCCAATCCTCCTAACTCAATCCGTTGAGGCTGGTCCAGAATAATTCCAACGGTCGTCCCAACACACAAGCAGCGCCGTCGCCAGGAACAACACTGGGATCTCGTTCATTGGGATAGTCATGGACTGCATAGGACCAATAGGACCAACGGACGTCGATTGAATGCCCTCCATTGGCCCTCTCCTATTCCAACCAAATTGAGTTTGCCGTCTGCCTCTATCACCTACATACATTCTTCTCTTGCTATGTATGTGTGTCTGTCTGTCGCCCGTCTCTGTCTCTTTCTCGATTTCTGTCTCTTTCTACCTCTCCTAGCCTCTCTGTCTGTCTGTCTGCCTGCCTGTATCAGTGTATCTCTCTCTCTTCCTGTCTGTTTCTCCGTCTCTCTGTGTGTCTGTCTCTCTCTGTGTATGTGTCTGTGTCTCTGTCTGTCTGTCTATCTGTCTGTCTGTCTGTCTGTGTCTGTGTCTGTGTCTGTGTCTGTGTCTGTCTATCTGTCTCTCTGTCTCTCTCTCTCTCTCTGGCTCACTTCCTCAACCTCTATTTATTCATCCCTCTTTGTCTCGATCCCTCTCTCCCTTCTCCCTGTATACGTGTCTCGATCTCTCTACCTCTCTCTCTCTCCCTCACTCTCCCTATGCCCTATGTACCTATCTCTCTCCCATTCATTCATCCTTCTTCTCTTTTCGATCTCTCCCTTCGTTTGACATACATGGGGCATTGCCCAAAATTGAGGCATGTGTTAGCGTTATGATTTTAGAGAGAATGCAACAGGAAGCCAGTGTAAACTTCTTCGCATATAATATTCCATATATATATGCGAATATTTTGGGTTACTATCTACGAGTAGCAATGGTTAAACACGGACTGCCAGGGACTGGATACCTATGTATAATTACATGCATGTAAACAAACAAACAAACAAACAAACAAATAGAAGGACAAACTTTGAGTATTATAGTGTAGATATGGCCAACTGATTTTTCTGTTCTTTGTGATTGCCTTGATTTGTATCAACGTGTGGGATATAATTATGTGTATATATTTCTGCATGTATGGTCATTGGTCACGTTTATATTCGTCGATGTTTGGCTTTTGACAGACTATGATACAGATAAGCCTTGCGTCAGATTCCGGGCACCGAGTATTGATCTGATTTTCTGATGAGGAGGAGGAGGAAGAGGAGGAGGAGGGAGAGGAAAAGGAGGAGGAGAAGGAGGAGAGGAAGAGGGGAGGAGAAGGAGAAAGAGGAGGAGGAAGAGGAGGAGGGAGAGGAGAGGAAAAGGAGGAGGAGAAGCAGGAGAGGAAGAGGAGGAAAAGGAGGAAGAGGAGGAGAAAGAGGAGGAAGAGGAGGAG